>OX328124.1:14255690-14587362 GCA_946811695.1 Gonocerus acuteangulatus | reverse complement strand
TCTTTGGATGTACGCCTGAAAATATTTTTAATTTTTTTTTATTTTTAAGTTTATACTTATTGAACTTCTTTCTATATACTTGTTATGGGTAATTATTAAATGGTTAAATAAAACATGAATTAAATGTACAAATTCGGTACGTATCCATCTCGACCAACCCCTCTGTATAGCGGACACCTCTCTATAGTGGACAACTTTGGTTCTCCCAAAGGTGTCCGCTATAGAGAGGTTTCACTGTATTACAATGTCAAAACACTAGTTACATGGGAAATCAGGCGTGCCACCCGCAGGCGCCTTAGTAAAATCATTTATTTTCTTAGTAGAAATACACGTCCACACTTCCATTCAATGAAAATACCATGAAACAAATGTTTGGCTACCTACGAAGGGAAGGTTTTCTAGGAACCCTCGAGCTGGTCTAGCTCCGAGATCCGTCACTCATTCCTCTCGGAAAACGACAGATGAGAGAATGACGGAAAAGGTAGGCTGTGTGTGTGTGTATATATATATATATATATATATATATATATATATATATATATATATTGACCTTAACATCCCATTTGTCCTTGGCCTTGCTAAAACCCGTTGACGATTATACTAAATGATTTATGTACAGATTTCAAATAAACATATATATATATATATATATATATATATATATATATATATATACTATATATATATATATATATATGTCTGTTTGCGCTGTGAAAAAAGGTCCGATTTTGATGCAATTTGGTACAAAAATCTTTCGTCTAATTTGAAAGGTCAATTTCGTGAACCAGCAGGATCCGCCGCCGAAACATGGCTTTTAGAGCGACATTCGCTCGAAAAAAATCATAACGCTTACGTTTTCAGCGCGGTTTCTCCCTCTCTCCATAGAGAAGAAACCTGCTTATGAGGTTGACCTCGACCAAATCCGGAAATTAGATATATATATATATATATATATATATATTTAGTCTGTTTGCGCTGTAGCTCCCTGAAAAAAGGTCGATTTTGATGCAATTTGGTATATAATCTCTCGTCTAATTAGAAAGGTGAAGTTCGTTAACCAGAAGAATTCGTCCAGCTATCTATTTTAAATATGTATTTAGAGCGATATCTGTAACAGTTTTCGAGAAACATTGAAACACCTAATTTTCCAAAATAATTTTCAGTTTGGGTTTGGGGGAGCGTCGTCTGTATATGTATATATTATATATATATATATATATATATATATATATATATATATACATATATATATATATCTGTGTGTGTGTGTGTTTGTAAGCTATTTTCTTCCCTCCCTTGTGGATAGAAAGCTCGCTGAAAGTGAAGAAGATTGAACAGAATGAAAGAAAAGTTTCATGAAATATTGATAAGTTTTCCGTTCTTCCCCCTTGTTGAAGTTCCGAAGTGGGATAACAGATAGCGCTAATGGTCCTCGGTACTATTTCCCGAGGGCTCTTAGCTCTCTAGTATTGCCTTGAAGAAAATAGACACTTTTCACTGTGGTACATTCTCAGGAACTCATTCAAAGTCCACGATACTCTTTAATGTCGGGCATTATGTCAAATAATTTAAGGGTTTTTTCCATACCATTTTCTTCTTTATGGGCTTAAATGCTTCCTTAACTAATCAAAAATGATATCCGAGAGTGTTTTCGTGGCGGAACATTTTTATAATGTGCCAAAATTCGATTTGTTAACTAAAGTCCCAATGGCATTTCAAAATTAAAAACCATTATTTTAATTTTTATTAAAATGAATTAGGATCAATATACTGCACACCACTGTAAGGAATTGTTATGAAAAGTTTGTTATTTTTTTTTTTAATATTCTGAAATTAATTTTGTTGTATTAATTTTCTTTTTATTTGTTATTTAAATTAATGTTCACGAAGTTATCTTTATGTAATTTCCAACAATTTATATTTTCACTTTGTAATGAGGAAATTGAAGGAGAAAAACCCCTAGTCGCTAATCTCCTTAAATAAATAAATAAATGAAATTATAGTTTTTCTTTATATTGAACTTTAAAGTCAATTTTGTCAAAACTATGTTTTTCACCCCGAAAGATACACTAGTGCCTTCATTTTACACCAGATGACCTTGAAATTTTATCTGTAACTTTCTAATGATATTTGGTATTAAAGAACGTAGGATTTCTTCAATTAATTGAATTAAAGCGATTATATGACCGATTCTTGACGGGTTTTTTAATAGAAAATGAGAATTCTTCAGCATTTTCGAAAAAAAGAATATTTCTTAAAAATCCATCAAACTTTACTAAATTTTACCTTTCAAAATAATTTTAGTATTTTGATCCTGTTATTACAAATGGTCTGAAAAAAATTATTGTTCTTTAAAAAAAAAAAAAAATGAAATATGGCGTGAAATCGTATTTATTTTGGTTGATTTGAAATGGAAATACCCAGCCGTTTTTGAGATATTTAAAAAAATACGGAGATCGCAAAACGTTTCGTGTAGATTAAGACGTGAAATATTCTTTTTCTAATACTTCCTTAACTCCAAATGCAAACCAAATTAAAATATTTTATTTGAGATAAATAAAAATAAATACAAATACAGGGTCCGCCAATAAAACGGGATGATTAAATAAAGTAATTGTTTTTTTTTTAAAAAAAAAAATTGAATACTTTCCTATTAATTGATTGAATTTAAAATGATAGCCAATTAAGTTACAATACAAAAACAAAAATTTACTGAACACTAGGCCTACCAACTTTGCCAAATTTAACTGCTTGCGACATATTATTTATGGGGATACCTAAGGAAAAGTTGTTTCCAGCGGATTCACCAAGGAATATAAAGCAAGGAATTGTTTACGAGATTGCTGCAATACCTGTCAACATGATGCGAGAGGTGATGATAAAATTCCAGACGGGGATCCAGGAATACCTTAGCAGAAATGGAAGACATACGATAGGCTTATTGTTCAGAAAATAATTTTTTTTTTTTATTGTACCCTTAATGGCTATTCTTGTTCTTTCAGTCACTTTGTAAGAAAGTATTAAAACAATTTTTTATTCAACAAACATTTACTCTATTTAATCATCCCGTTTCCTTGGCGGACCCTGTACAAATCAATAATTACAAGAAATAAAAAAGCCCGACTCGCAGGAACTGCATCACCTTAGCGCGGTTCCGTTCGCTCTATTGCTATTAGTAAAGGAATAGTAGCAGTTATTGGTGGGGTTTGATCTTTCCTGAAAAATATAAAATAAAGTCTCGAAGAGAAAATATATTTAAGGCTCCACAACAGGAAACTGACAGTATCATGGCGACTTCCCCCACCTTCTCAACGTTCGCTCATGTAAACACCATAGCAATGTTTCAAATTTTCTTACCTTGTTTTAGTGAAATAGGTACTCATTTTACTGTTAAATGCAATTGAAGTAAGTAACAACCTGTTAAAACGTTTGGTAAAAACACAAAAACCTCTTCAAAAGAGCAAAACTAACAATTGCGAAAGTCCTTATTTCTCCGATTGACATCACCCCATAAAAACATACAACCTTTTTTGTACATAATTTAGCAAGCTTTCGAGTGGTTTCCATTCACTTACCACGATTTCCTAAGCGTATTCGAGATATTTTATAGAATATACGAAAATCCCAAAAGTTTTCATGCCTGTTAATGCAATATTTTATTTCTAGCACTTCCTCAACTCCAAACGGAACCAAACATCATAGATTAACATAACCAAACTGAAAATTAGTTTAGTAGGTGTTTCAATGTTTCTCGAAAACGGTCAGAGATATCGCTTTAAGAATGGTTCCATTCGTTTTTCTACGTTAAGAAACCTATAACATGAGTACCTGCAAGCATATGAACTAGAAAACGTAAGCGTTACGATTTTCTTGCGTGCATTTCGCTCCAAAAAGCATCTTCCAGTGGATGGATTCTGTTGGTTAACGCACTTGACCTTTCAAATTAGACGAAAGATTTTTGTATCAAATTTGATCAAAATTGGACCATTTTCGAGCCACCTAGAGAGCGAACAGACAAGTATATTTATAAATACATACTTATATATATATATATATATATATATATATATATATATATATATATATATTATTTTATTTTAGGAGCTTACCAACAAAGCGATTTTCTACTATATATATTCAAATTTGAACCACCGTTATATTCTTGATCGATGGGATTTTCGTTTCGGCACTTCCTGATAGAAAGAAGAAGAAATTCTTTATTTAAAATAAAGTATGCTGCCCAAATGTTTTGGGGTGCTATAAACACAGCGTACTTATCAATCTTTCGAAAATTCATTTTAGCACTTTCCTCCGAAGGAAAGTAGCTATTGAGACTGGACTCATGACGGAATTTTTGAAAAATTTCTTCAAATCTTTATCGATCCTACCTAGTAGACACCGAAAATGACTCCCGTTAAAATTTATATATATATATATATATATATATATATATATATATATATATATATATATATATATATATATATGTGTCTGTTAACATGATAGCGGCCAGAGTTTTTGTTTTTTCGTCACGAAACTTGGTATATAGCATTCAATTAGCTAACGATTGAACGAGTTCGTTAACCACCAAAGTCGGTCTACCGGAAGGGGGGGGGGGGTTTACCCCGAACCCAAAACACTAATTTGACTATTTCAGCCGTAATATTTGTTATATTTCAACGAAACTTGGTATTCGTAGTGGTAATATAGAGAGAAAAGTGAGATATAAAAATGAACTAAATCGTTCATTAGAAGGGGGGGGGGGGGGGGGGTTACTCCGGACCCACAATACCAATTCGCCACTACCAGCCGTGATTTTTGGTATATTTCGACGAAACTCGGTATTCGTAGTGGTAATCTACAGGTAAATATGTGTTGTAAAAATAAAGTAAATCGGTTCATTAGAAGGGGGGGGGGGGGTTACTCCGGACACAAATTCCTAATATACTCATACCGGTCGTAATTTCTGCTGTATTGTAACGAAACGCTGTATACGTCGTTGGTAACTCATGAGAAAGAAGTGTTGTAAAAATGAGCTGAATCTGTCAATCGGAAAGCGGGGGTTTAATTTATAATATATTTCAATAGAAAAGCCCGCCAGACGTAGGTTCACAAAGCCGCCGCAAGGAGCGCTTTCTACCACTAGAGGGACTGTATCCTGTTCCTGCGTTAGATCAAAATACGATAATATGAGGTTTTTTGAGTTTATTAAGTAGTGTAGTAGGTACCATGTGTAAACATAACTCTGGAATCAAATTAATAATTGATCAGTTACTCATTACAAATTTAAAGGAGAACTATTCATGTTTTATTTTATTTATGTAGGATATTTTAAGCAATTTGTTCTGGAAAGCAGTCTACACTACCCAAATTCTGAGGAAGGTGCTTAGTTATGCAGCTCCTGCGTGAAGGACTTTTTGTTGGTTAAAAAGGTTTTGTCTATTAAATAAATGAAGGTAAAGAAAAAAATAAATAAATGAATGAAGGTAAAAAAAACTGATTGTATCTAAGTAATAAATGGTAACGTGAAAGGTGTTGAATTCTTGGCCTCTCGGCATTTAATCTTACAACTTGCTACTTGTTAGCTGCTTCTAGATTAAGTCGTTTATCAACGGATTAAGAACTAAACCACTCTCCAGCTGCTTATTGACCCATTTCTTCTACATTTCTGGGTAAAAAACTTCAGAATTCATTTTCTGTGCTTTATCTGCATGATATGTTATTTTATCGTGCTCTCTATTTACCAGTTTGGAAAATCCCTGCTTCTGGCGTCAACACACACACGCCTCAATCGGTGCTAATCGGATTTCTCTTCGTCTCTTTACTGATTAGTGAGCTTAGTACTAATACAGGAGACAGGAACAAGTTATACATTACCTACAATCTGTTAGTGAACCAGGGCAACTACTAGAATAACAAGAAAAAATCCCTAGGTGGCGCAAGAATTCAATTTTATTAGAAAACATAGCGGCTTTGTCAGCCCGCACCAGTGCGGGAGCAGCCTGAGTGGAGAGTCTTTGTCAGCCCGCACCAGTGCGGGAGCAGCCTGAGTGGAGGGTCTTTGTCACCCCGCACCAGTGCGGGAGCAACCTGAGTGAAGAGTCTTTGTCACCCCGCACCAGTGCGGGAGCAGCCTGAGTGGAGTCTTTTTCACCCCGCACCAGTGCGGGAGCAGCATGAGTGGAGAGTCTTTGTCACCCCGCCCCAGTGCGGGAGCAACCTGAGTGGAGGGTCTTTGTCACCCCGCCCCAGTGCGAGAGCAACACACACACACAGATCAGGAAAACCCGTAATTTTCACACATCGGGGTGTGTTCCCTCCGTTTTCGGGACACTGAATGTATTACGGGAGATTTGTATCAAACCGAAACAAATAATTTGTATACGTACATCTATACATTTACTGGATATTTAAGAAGTATCGGACGCTTTCTCACCATCCAGATTGACAGCGTGCTGTTTCTAGTGCGCTTTTGGTGGCCAGGTAATACACTCCCATGACTTTTATATATATATATATATATATATATATATATATATATATATATATATATATATATATATATAATAGCACCTGGCACGGCGTACCATTGCTATTTATTGGGCTTAGGATGAGGTCTGAGGTAGGAAGGTAAATCTTTGTTTCATTCTTTATTTAAGCCTTATTTTTCATAGAGTCATGACTGCATTACACTCCCAGGACTGCATTATGCATATGTCTGGTCTATTTCATGCGTTACCGTGTATTTCTTAGTCACTTTTTGACAGGAGCGAAAGAGGAATCACTCTCCTCCAAGCTGAAGTCAGTGCTTGATTGTATACTTACTAAATATCCTTAGTCTTACGGGCTAGTAGGGGATAGGAGCACCGCTCGCACTGCTTCCGATGTCAAGGTCTGAGAATTATTCCCTCTTGAGCAGACCTCACTCCAGGTTCGGCATGCCTAGAATGGAC
Source organism: Gonocerus acuteangulatus (assembly GCA_946811695.1). NCBI lineage: Eukaryota > Metazoa > Arthropoda > Insecta > Hemiptera > Coreidae > Gonocerus > Gonocerus acuteangulatus. Next base: position 14,580,409 of record OX328124.1, on the reverse strand, counting down.
TTGCATTCCAACGCTTTGTGTGGGTAGTGCATTTTGTACCTACTGCCAGGTCTATCTCCCAGGGAAAGTGACCCTGGGGTGTGTACTGTCGATGATCTTGTGTCAGTGTAAGTTTTTAGTGTCTTGAGTGAATTTTGTGTGCGGTGTTCTGTTACTCGGGAAGGGAAGGTCGTAAAGCTCCAAGCAACTGCGCACATCGGTCGCTCACTGCCAATTAAGGGACCCTGTTTCTGACGTCGACACAGACACAGAGCAGGAAAAACCGTCATTTTTATTATTATTTATTATTTATCTTGAATTTACAAATATGCATAAAATACATTTCTAGTAAATTATTGAAAAATTTATTTTAAATTATTGATCATTAAAATGTATTGGGAGGAAGCGGTGATAATGATTTTGCAGTCCCCAATGACGAGAATATCCGGTAATTATATGCCGAGAAACTGCGAAAGTACCAAGGCTTGGCCATAGAGCTGAAAGACCTGTATAAGTTGGATTCCGCAAGGCTAACAGCCATCATAATTTCGAGCAACAGGCTCATTCCAAAAACGACGATTGCTGCGAATGCTTATTTGAAACTGTCGGAGGAACTTATCAAAAATTTCCAACAAGCGGTACGTCTTGATACCGCCAGAACGGTGAGAAATGTTTAAATGAACGCCGTTTGCTCGGCAATAGCCCCCAAAATAATGTATTCCAGGAGACTGAGAAGAAAACTCCCCCCATACTAATAATAATAATATTCATGTGTATATAATAGAGTAATTACTAAATAAATATAAAGAAAACTTAGAATAGATATGGTCGATACAAAAGCAAACTAACGAATATGAAAATCACCACTTTTCAGAGTGGAAAAGTATTTATACATAACTTTTCTTTGGACAGTCAAATATTCGGCAGATTTGACCTTTTGATAGTGGAATACTTTCCCTTTAATAGAGTGAAGTCTGATTGAAGAATTTGCCGTAAATAAGTCCAGCAGAAATTATTAAAGATGGACAATGAAAGATGCATTTTTTCATATTCGTTAGTTTGCATTTGTATCGACGATATCATTCCTACCGTGTGGAACTATCGAATATGCAAATCGGAGCAAACTAGAGAACGAACATGTTCTATCCATTGAGTAAGTGTTACACTGAAAAATGGTCTTATTCGATACTTTATTTAGCCGGCATTTCCGGCTATTCTAAAGGGGTTAGAGTTGCTACAACACAGGGTATCGTCCGCAATGCAAAAGCAAAGTCCCGAATGTGAAAAACGACATTTTGCATATTCGATAGTTTCACATGGTAGGGACGATATCGTAGATACAAATGCAAAATATCGAATGCGAAAAGTGGTTGGTAATTTCGTCGATACAAAAGCAAACTAACGAATATGAAAATCACCACTTTTCAGAGTGGAAAAGTATTTATTCATAAATTTTTTTTAGACAGTCGAATATTCGGCAGATTTGACCTTTTGATAGTGGAATACTTTCCCTTTAATAGATTGAAGTCAGATTGAAGAATTTGCCGTAAATAAGTCCAGCAGAAATTATTAAAGATGGAGAATGAAAGATGCATTTTTTCATATTCGTTAGTTTGCTTTTGTATCGACGATTTATATATATATTTTATCTTATGATATATTTTCATTAGACTTAATGCATATTCATTAGTTTGATTTTCAGTAATTGATAATTATTTTCCTTTAATTTTCGTGGGTTTGCCACAACGTACATCAGGCCAATAGCAATCAGAAAAAAAGTCCGTCACGCAGGAGCTGCATAACTAAGCACTTTCCTCAGAATTTGGGTAGCGTAGACTGCTTTCCAGAACAATTTGCTTAAAATATCCTACATAAATAAAATAAAAACATGAATAGTTCTCTTTTAATTTTGTAATGAGTAACTGATAAATTATTAATTTGCTTCCAGAGTTATGTTTACACATGGTACCTACTACACTACGTAATAAATACAAAATCCACATATTCTCGTATTTTGATCTAACGCAGGAACCGGATACAGTCCCTCTAGCGCTCCTTGCGGCGCCTTTGTGAACCTATATCTGGCTGGCTTTTCTATTGAAGTATATTACAAAGTAAACCTCCCTTTCCGATTGACCGATTCAGCTCATTTTTACAACACTTCTTTCTCATGAGTTACCCACGACGTATACCGCGTTTCGTTACAATACAGCAGAAATTACGACCGGTATGAGTATATTAATAATTTGGGTCCGGAGTAAACCCCCCCCCTCCTAATGAACCGATTTATTTTATTTTTACAACACATATTTACCTGTAGATTACCACTACGAATACCGAGTTTCGTCCAAATATACCAAAAATCACCGCTGGTAGTGGCGAATTGGTATTGTGGGTCCGGAGTAAACCCCCCCTTCTAATGAACCGATTTAGTTCATTTTTATATCTCACTTTTCTATCTATATTAACACTACGAATACCAAGTTTCGTTGAAATATAACAAATATTACGGCTGACATAGTCAAATAAGTGTTTTGGGTTCGGGGTAAACCCCCCCTTCCGGTGGACCGACTTTGGTGGTTAACGAACTCGTTCAATCGTTTGCTAATTGAATGCTATATACCAAGTTTCGTGACGAAAAAACAAAAACTCTGGCCGCTATCGTGTTAACAGACATATATATATATATATATAAATTTTAACGGGGGTCATTTTCGGTGTCTACTAGGTAGGATCGATAAAGATTTGAAGAAATTTTTCAAAAATTCCGTCATGAGTCCAACCTCAATAGCTACTTTCCTTCGGAGGAAAGTGCTAATAGAAAATGAAAAATGTGTTTTTTCACATTCGATACTTTGCATTTGTAAGGTAAAACATTTGTTATCTGTATTTTTTACATAAAACTTTACATCTGTTTCTCTGAAAGAATTGTTTGCAATGACAAACAAATACAAGGACATGCCAGGAGAATCATACACGCCCCTCATGAAATGTTAGTTAGTTTGTTGGAGGCTGGAGTCCAATTATTCGTGTTGTATTAATGAAGTTACTTTGCTCTGCGGTTTCCCTTGTATATGAGTTATTACTTTCTCTCTTCCCAATATACCTCCGGTGGTTTGCTGTTAATTATGCATCCTTCGGCGGTGTTAGTTACCATCGTTAGGGCGAGTAATTTCCTCTTATGAATATTGGCTCGTCTTGTTTTATGGTGTACTTAAGTAGACTCTAGTTCCTTCCGCCATTATTGGATTATGTTTATAGCGATACTTAAGGTAATAGGAGAATATTTTAGTGTTTGCCACTTCTTCCACCGTGGCTTTATTTAGAGAGGCTTTGACAATTTTCGGTGACGTAGAGGAAAATGCTGATCATCTATTGTGGGTCTGCAAAGGCTCTCGAGAGATATTTATGAATACATGTTTAAACCGCAGGTGCTTTCTTTCCCCTTACCACATTTTAGAAACGTTTTGAGCTGCTCTTCTGGGGGTTCATACGAAGCAATCTTAAGAAAACCACAACAAAAAAAAAAGTCCGACTCGCAGGAATTGCGTCATCTTAGCGCGGTTCCGTTCATACCTCTAGTGTCATAAGTGAAGGAATAGGTCAACGGCCTATAGTGAACCGGTTCCCGTTTATCACCAAAGTTAAGCAACGTCGGGCGTGGCCAGGATCTGAATAGGTGACCGACACATTATTAAAGGTTTGCATTATAAATGAGTTGTGACCTGTATACCAGACTGTGATTAATTTCATGACTAATGAATAAACGAGTTATCGGGATATGACTAACGATTGATGGTTGATCAACCATATTTCTTCATTACTAATGAGTGACGACTAACTGCTTTCTAGCCTATGATTAATGAATAATGATTAAACATGCTTTAATGATTTCTGACTAACCTTACTCACAAAGAATAAAAAAAGGCCTTGATTTATGATTGATGATTAACTGGTTCATGAAGGAATTCCAAAGCCCAATATATAGATAGTATGTGTAAACAAGTTGGTATTAGCCTAATACTAAAAGTATTTACAACGTTAGTCATGTCAATCATTAGTACAGACTATCAATGATTGACGAGTAATGATTGATTGATGACTAACTCCTATGATTGATTAGTCATAAGTAAAATGTAATTGATTTGTCAATCATTTAGTTGACTTGTGCCCTACTCTGCTGTAGACAGTCTGGCGTTAAAAGCCCAAGTGTTGATACGCCGGTAAAAAAGAGAAAAAAATAGAAAAATTGGGACTGAAGATTGATTGGCCTCTCAACTCCTCCTTTATACCTCCAACAAGGTAATAGAAGGTTTCTATGCTTATTCGGGTATATTTCTTAAATTAATCACTCATTTTCACTTCACTATGAGTTCATTGCTGTCGAGCTGTGACTAGATCGTATTGGACCGGGTCGGGACGAATGTAGGCACTCTCGTCGGCCGCTGTCGGTCAATCGATATCGAATCGGATCTTGAGAAATACGGGTCCAATGTTGGTGAAGCCCAAGACTATACGACTTTTGTTTCACCACATCGTGTGGTGGTGCATTTTATACCTACTGCAAGGTGTAAAATCTAGGGAAGATGACCCAGGTCTGTTTACTGAAAGTGACCTTACATCAGTGAAAGTTTTTGGTGTACTATTTGTGTTTTTATTTTAATACAGCATACTATTTAGCTTCGTGTAAGATGCTGGTTAGAGGTAGTTTTTGAGAAAATGAATTGCCGTCCATAACCACAGCCGTATCAACGACATTGTTTGTTTTCGGTTCATCTTTGTATATTTTGGGCCAGTGTCCGTGCATCATACAAGATTAAATAATGTATACATGAAAAAAAAAACCAGTCTCTTATCAGCTTACGAGGGCCCCAAGGGGCAGATACTATAGAGGTATCTGATTCATGACCATACGCTACACTAGGGTGTTGTCTAGATAGTGTGGTCAGTGGTATGCTCCGGCCGCATGATTTGCCCCCTTCTGCTGCGACTGCTAGGTCCATTAGCACTATAAGGTACCCATTAATAAATTAATTAAAGGCTGGATTGGCCTAGGGACGGTCAGGGAGGCCGAATTCAACCTATAAACGAAGACAATAGAAAATAAAGGTCTTTAATGATTACACAGTGATTTGAACTAAGGTCCTTCAGCATATTAGCCCAGTGCTCTACTGCTGAGATAACCTCGCCCCCCCCCCCGCCATATTATGATTATTTTGTGATGTAGAATTTGTGCTTTTCTTGTAAAATACTTGTAAGTACTTTATTGATATAAAATTGTAGGGTTGGCTGTAGCTATAAATATCCCTTTAAGGGGAGAAATGAGGGCGGGGGGAGGGGTTTACGCGGGAACACCCACCCACAACCTCCCACGGACCTCCCATATATAACATCTCCGGCTCTTTCCCTTTCCATACAATCACTAGAAATACATGGGGCAAATGATATTACTGGTAATGTAGGCTTGATTTAATATTCCTATTAAGCTAGAAATAAAATTGTAATGACTTGTTAAGCGACAGTTATTATTTTTAATTACAATTTATAGCGCTTTACAGCTTTCCCCATCGCCAGAATGCTAATTTATAGACAGGGTCGTATTGAACTGAAATTAAAATTTTGTATTCTTATTCCGGGACACATGTGCCATAGGAATAATTTGAATTTACAGAATAGTGAACAATTTAACATATAAAATTATAAATACTACAGCTTGTATATAAACTAGGGATTGGGTAAAACTTGCAGGGATAGAAAGTGGTGGAAGAGTTGGGATTTAAAGGTTTCTAGGTTGGTAGAATGGCGGACAGACAAATGATTTTTCGAATAATGCAGTACGGTGGGAAGGAATATAAAGATCGGAAGGACGAGATCGGGTGTTACGGGAGTGAACAGAGGTCTTAAATTTTAGGAGTTGAAAAATATATGGGATTGGGATTGAATTACTTGGTAAAGGACTGAGCCGAGGAGGTACTGTCGACGATAAAGAGGGAATAGCCAATTTAGCTCCTGGTAGAAATGTTCGGTTTTTAGTTCATAATATTTATGACTATTAAGTGCAGACTAGTTGAAGAATAAGTAGTCAGGGAATCTTTGGGATTCGACTAGGACTACCTAGGACCTAGGACTAGGTTAACGGGAGGCCACTTCATATCGAATATTTCCGAATATATATATATATATATATATATATATATATATATATATATATATATATATATATATATATATATAGGCCAGAGTTTTGTTTTTTCGCCACGAAACTTGGTATTTAGTATTCCCACATCAAACTATTGAACGAGTTCGTTAACCAACAAAATCGGTCCATTCGGAGTGGGGGTTTACTCCGTAGCCAAAGTAGTTATTTGTACATATATATATATATATATATATATATATATATATATATATATATATATATATAAATTTGAACGGGGGTCATTTTCGGTGTCTACTAGGTAGGATCGATTAAGAGTCGAAGAAATTTTTCAAAATTCCGTCATGAGTGCAACCTCAATAATAGCCACTTTCCTTCGGAGGAAAGTGCTAAAATATACTATAAATTTAGAGTATCTAAAAATAGAACAGAATTAACCTGTGTATTACATATCTTTAGAATAGAAACAATGGTCCCCCTTTAATGAACATGATTTTTGTAAAGATCTGTGTTAAAGACTTTTTGGTCACTCTTTAGTAGCCTTAGTCAGCATTGAATGCCTGTGGGGCAGCTATTTTAACTATGATCACATAACTGCTAACTTTGGTGTTTCCCTACCCCCTGGCACACATTGCTGACGAGGGCTAACGAAGAGTAGTCGAAACGTTCTAAATACAGCGGAAAAATCGTATTAATGTTTCCCTAGCCGAATCCCAGCTATTACCTGACTGCTTATCACCTCGATGGCTAACTATCTACACATCATAGTTGACAAACACTTGTCTTCTCTTGAGTAAGCTAAATACTCAGTATATATTGGATTCCTGGCCAAGGAGGCATTCAAGGAAACGAGATTGCTCATGTGTCGGCCAAGAGTAGAACAAAAATGTCTCCAATAGCTCGACATCAATTGTATGATGCCTTCTGCTTTATTTTGGAAGTTTTTGATTCTATATAATATATTTTTTACGAAAGATCAAAACCTACCTTTTCTTTACTAATGGTTCCTGCGACTCGGCCATTTTTAAAATATTTTTACCTTCTCACTCCTTTGAGGACAAGAGAATTTATTTATTTAAACTGATTAACTTCAGGTCGTAACCCATTTCTAGCCAGTATTTTAGAAAGGAAGGAAGCCACCACCCCATAGTGGGAATCGAATGCACGACCTTGGCGCGGAGTGTTTGGCTTTAAATCAATCAGAGAAAAACCTATCTGTAAATTGACTTTAGCCTGTGGTTTTATCTTTACCCCTATTAGATAAAATCTACCCAGACGGCGGACCGTCGTTTTAACTGATGGACAATAGCAAATATTTGACTAGACCCTATTTTCCGCCTCTTTATGTCACTCCCCCCACCACCAAGTAATGGGTATTGATTAACCAATGAGAGTCCGAGGTCTTCATGATGGCCCAATCACTGTTGGCCTCGCTTCCATTCAACAGTTCCACGCTCGCTGATTGGCTAGGAATAGAGCTTTCCTATTGGCTATTAGTGTCTAGTCTATATGTCACTTCCCCCACCACCAAGTAAGGGGTATTGATTAACCAATGAGAGGCCAAGGTCTTCATGATGCCCCAATCACTGTTGGCCTCGCTTCCATTCAACAGGCCCACGCTCGCTGATTTGCTAGGAATAGAGTTTTCCTATTGGCTATTAGTGTCTAGTCTATCTGTCACTTCCCCCACCACCATGTTAGGGGTATTGATTAACCAATGAGAGGCCGAGGTCTTCATGACGGTCCATTCATTGTTCGACTCGCTTCCATTCACCAGTTCCACGCTCTCTGATTGGTTAGGAATAGAGCTTTTCTATTGGCTATTAGTGTCTAGTGTACATGTCACTCCCCCCCCCCACCATCAAGTAAGGGATATTGATTAACCAATCAGTGGCCAAGATCTTCATGACGGCAAAATCACTGTTTGCCTCGCTTCCATTCACCAGTTCTACGCTAGCTAATTGGTTAGGAATAGAGCTTTCCTATTGGCTGTTAGTCTATATGTCATTCCCCCCACCACCAAGTAAGTGGTATTGATTAACCAATGAGAGGCCAAGGTCTTCAAGTCGGTCCATTTACTGTTAGCCTCGCTTCCATTCACCAGTTCCTCGCTCTCTGATTGGTTAGGAATAGAGCTTTCCTATTGGCTGTTAGTCTATATGTCATTCCCCCCACCACCAAGTAAGGGGTATTGATTAACCAATGAGAGGCCAAGGTCTTCAAGTCGGTCCATTTACTGTTAGCCTCGCTTCCATTCACCAGTTCCTCGCACTCTGATTGGTTAGGAATAGAGCTTTCCTATTGGCTGTTAGTCTATATGTCATTCCCCCCACCACCAAGTAAGGGGTATTGATTAACCAATGAGAGGCCAAGGTCTTCAAGTCGGTCCATTTACTGTTAGCTTCGCTTCCATTCACCAGTTCCTCGCTCTCTGATTGGTTAGGAATGGAGCTTTCCTATTGGCTGTTAGCCTATATGTCATTCCCCCCACCACCAAGTAAGTGGTATTGATTAACCAATGAGAGGCCAAGGTCTTCAAGTCGGTCCATTTACTGTTAGCCTCGCTTCCATATTCACCAGTTCCTCGCTCTCTGATTGGTTAGGAATAGAGCTTTCCTATTGGCTATTAGTCTATATTTCATTCCCCCCACCACCAAGTAAGGGGTATTGATTAACCAATGAGAGGCCAGGGTCTTCAAGTCGGTCCATTTACTGTTAGCCTCGCTTCCATTCACCAGTTCCTCGCTCTCTGATTGGTTAGGAATAGAGCTTTCCTATTGGCTGTTAGTCTATATGTCATTCCCCCCACCACCAAGTAAGGGGTATTGATGAACCAATGAGAGGCCAGGGTCTTCAAGTCGGTCCATTCACTGTTAGCCTCGCTCCTATTCACCAGTTCCTTGCTCTCTGATTGGTTAGGAATAGAGCTTTCCTATTGGCTAATAGTGTCTAGTCTATACTCATTCACTTTTAGTTTTGCCCTATTCTTAGCTAAAGTTTTGCTGAATATGATTTCCTTAGATATTCATTTTTCCATAAATAGATATAGATAATATATAATAACAGAATACAAAACCAAATAAGTAATATTAAAATCTAATAACGCAAATGAAGTTAAACTATAAACAAAAAAAAAAAATCTTCTTATTGAGCAGCTCGAACTTGGAAACTTGTAGTTATCGGCACCAGACATAAAAAGCAGCAGTGGAGGGGATAGCATATTTAGCTTTGGATTTCACTAGTCAAACAACTGACAATATGCTACAGATGATATAATGATGCACGTTCCGTATAATATACGGACCGTATAATAAACTTTTATTATATTATAGAAAATTCTAAATTTTGTAGCTTTCCAAACACAAACTTGTGAGTCGGCTGATTAAAAAGTAATGGATGAAGTACACCGGGATCAGGGCCGATCTGAGTTAACGAAAATCCGGGTTATCTAGAGAATAACGGAAAAACCATACAAATCATTGAAATATGTTTACTGGAGTTTAGAAATTACACTTTTACTTAAAAACAGATACACTGTATGTACTATAATAGCCTATGTATGTACACTGTACTCAAGATAGCTACAAACTAGTCTGTAGTGTGGCAGTGAGCTTCTGCTGACTCAGTTTAGTGTATCGCTCATAAGCAGCGCGATCTCGCATCCGCTTTAACATTAGAAATTTTAGCTTGACTCTCGGAATACACCATCAATTTCTCAATGTTTGCTACTGCTTCTGCGCGGGTCATAACCAACATAAACTGTTCTTAATCTTGAAACAAAATCCTTTTTCAATGCGTTTTCTGGAATGGAATGGAATGAATTAAAGGACGAACAACATACTGTTTAAATCGTCCCATGAACCTTTTTTTTTTTTTTTTTTAATTAAACTTAGGATTCTATCTCATGAAATATGTAAGCACATTCTGTTCCTTTTTTTTTTTTTTTTTTTTTTTTTTTTTTTTTTTTTTTTTTAATAGAATAGCATATAACTGTACACAACTTATTTATTTATTCTCATTAATTTAAAGCTAACAATAGATGGTATATTCCTTTCTGTTTCATTTATAGCTACTTCTATGTGTATATACACACACACACACACACATATATATATACATATATATATATATATATATATATACACACACACACACACACACACACATGCACATATACACACATACACACATACATACATATACTCACACATCCATACATACATATATACATATTTATAAACACGCACAGATAACATAAACTTATCTTATATTTCTGCAAACAAGTCAGCATCTTTAATGAACTTGATGACGTTTTTTATTATTTTTGTGTCATCCCCTAGTGCTTCCATTAGATTTTGAGTCATCCCCTAGTGCTTCCATTAGATTTTGAGTCATCCCCTAGTGCTTCCATTAGATTTTGAGTCATCCCCTAGTGCTTCCATTAGATTTTGAGTCATCCCCTAGTGCTTCCATTAGATTTTGAGGAACATTGTTCTTTTGAAGTATGTCGGTATATTTCATACAGTTCTCAAAAATATGTCGAACTGTTAACTGTTCATTACATACTTCACAGTTCGGTGGTTCTTGTCTATTCAGAAGGAAGGCATGGGTGTCTTGTGCGTCCGTGCCTTAGCCTGGCAATGATTACCTCTTCTCGTCGACAGTCTAGGGTCGATGAGCTCCTATGCGTTTTCTGTTCTTTTTCCAATCAGATACGGTCGATGTTCCTACTCCAAACTCTGCAGCAATACTCTTTAACGATTCTCCCTTATCGATTCTTGTCAATGGTTCCATCCTTTTTCCATATTCGGAACAATGTTTTTACGCTTCGTCTAAATCGCGGACAAGGTGCAAACGAAACAGCAAAACGGTACTTTACCTCAACCGAGAAGCTAGGATAACTCGCTTACATTTACCTACTGAGAATGGCAATTTATGGTCTGTAATACAAGTCTACATTTACTACACTGGACAATATAATTTCTTTTTCGAAACTGGTCCAGATTAAAGAGTTCCGGGTTAACGAGGTTTTACCCACTTAACACTAGATTTACCAGACCAGTCATTTTGACTGGTCGTGCAATTTTAATTCAATATTCCTACTACGTATAACATATGCTTTCCTAAATGATGTTATGACTTTTGTAGCTATAAGTAGAGAATACATTTAATGAACTTAATGTTACTTAATATATATTAGTAGCAAATATATTTTTTATTATTGACATTTATACAAGTACCAGATCTGGTAAATCTAGTGTTAAGTTTCTGCAGTGAAATCGTGTGTAGTATATTTTTGGTTGAAAGGGTTTGTTAATTTGTGTTTAGGGCAGTGTTGTGCTTTGAATAGAGCATTCAAAACAATGTTTCTGGTAAGATAAAATTTATTATTATTATTAACATGTATTATCTATCAGTTACCTCCAATGTCTAGCCAGGATAGTTGAGTTTTACTTGAAAACGAAATTAAATAATAAATTATTAATTAAATCGTCTAGGTTCGGATATACTAAGTACAGTAGAACATGGATAATTCGAATCCATAGAGACTGATGAAAAAGTTCGAATTATCCAAAATTCGAATTAAAAAAGTTTTTGAAAATAAAGGGCTAAAAAATCTAACTTTATATTTTAACAATGTTTTTAATTAAAACGAAAAAAAAGTAATAAATAACTTTCCAAAAGAGTAAAAATCATTGAAAAAAAACATTGAAATTTTTGTTTTGCTTCTTCGATTGAAGCCTGTCGGAGATTACAAAAGATTCAAAATCATTTAATGATTTAAAAACATTCTCATTGACATAATTTTTACTTTCTATAAATCGTCTTAATTTCTTTATATATTAAGTTGTTTATTACAATAGTGATTCGACTGCACTCGGAACGAGCAGTCATCAGCTGATTCATCGTCTTCATCATCATGCTTCTAAGAAGCTGCGAATCTCTTCCAGAACATCCGCGATTATTTCGGCTTTAGTCTCCGCACACTGCGATATCTTCATCGATATTAATAAAATCTTCACAGGGTCATCCGACAGTCTGGAAGGACATCTTCCCATCCGTCCACTGGTTGTAAATCGTCAACAGATCGATGCGACATATTCCAATTTCGTTTGATTTTAAAAATCCAGCTTTTTTGAAGCAATTACCCGAGGGGGGAATATTTTGACAAGATTTAAGATCGGCCGCCTCTCTGTACACTTCCCATTGGACGTTCAGACTCGTCAAAAAATCGAATTATCCAAACTTTTATTCGAATTAACCACGATTTTTTTTACATTGTTTATGCACTAAATTCTAGGGACTGAGAGAAATTATCGAATTAAAGACGATTTCGAATTATGGAAGTTCGAATTATCCATGTACAACTGTAATTGATCTAAACTAATCATCTCGGTGAGAAGTTTAGGAAGTTAAGAAGTTTCTTCATTGCGGATTTTATATACATATTTTATTGCTATGTATGAGCTTAGAAGCTTTTTCAGCCATGTAGCTTATTACTAAAGTTTTTAATTAAACTATTTAATGATTTCATCCTATTTGGAGTTTTCGACATCTTGTTGTAGTACTCTTATGTTAATAGCTACTCATAAAACTACCACCACAAGAGTATTCAGGAAACTAATAAACCCAGAATATAATTTTACTGGAGCTCTAAAGTTCTTGTGATTTTATGTATCTTCCTTTAGTATTTAGTATCTTTTAGTTTAGTTAGGGCGGGGTCCTAATTTTATTCTTTAACTCAATGAAGCGATTCCCTGATCTCTCGTCCTGACTTGAACTGATAAAGTTTTCCGATAAATCATTTAGCTTAAAAGGGCACTAAACTCGAAGAAGCATTGTTTTTGGAGGTTATTTACTCAAGAAATACTTTGATATTTGTCGAGAAGTTGATTCGTTTCAGTTCTAATAAAGCTAAATCAACTTTAACTCCACGAGTCCCTCTAGGATATTTCCCGAACATAGTTTAAAAGTTTGAATGAAAACTTATAACGACTTATAAAAGTGGATAAGAGAGAGTATTTATCATTAATATATTTTGATAAATAATTACGTAATGTACCAATATTATTAAGCAATTTGACCACTATCTATGAATACGCCTGCATGCCGTATGTGTAACACAGATGTGTAATCTATATGAAGTATACGTAATACAGAACTTAAGATCAATCACTGACAGACTCCCAGAGAAGAAGCAATTTTAACATCCCCTATGATATGCAGGAATTGCTAGGCAATGATAGACAGTACATCAACACTATACTGACTTACCTCAAGAATACAGGACTGTATTATCTTATTTATGCTTTTGCGTACGACAATACGCACGACTGACTTAAAAATGACTATCATACTTCTATAGATACTAAGTACAATGTATCGGTCACCTCTTTACACGACAATACGCACGACTGACTTAAAAATGACTATCATACTTCTATAGATACTAAGTACAATGTATCGGTCAACTCTTTACACGACAATACGCACGACTGACTTAAAAATGACTATCATACTTCTATAGATACTAAGTACAATGTATCGGTCAACTCTTTACACGACAATACGCACGACTGACTTAAAAATGACTATCATACTTCTATAGATACTAAGTACAATGTATCGGTCAACTCTTTACACGACAATACGCACGACTGACTTAAAAATGACTATCATACTTCTATAGATACTAAGTACAATGTATCGGTCAACTCTTTACACGACAATACGCACGACTGACTTAAAAATGACTATCATACTTCTATAGATACTAAGTACAATGTATCGGTCAACTCTTTACACGACAATACGCACGACTGACTTAAAAATGACTATCATACTTCTATAGATACTAAGTACAATGTATCGGTCACCTCTTTACACGACAATACGCACGACTGACTTAAAAATGACTATCATACTTCTATAGATACTAAGTACAATGTATCGGTCAACTCTTTACACGACAATACGCACGACTGTCTTAAAAATGACTATCATACTTCTATAGATACTAAGTACAATGTATCGGTCAACGCTTTACACGACGTCTTTCACAGTTACAATTTTATACAATTACATTAGCCATGCTGATTTCCTGGAATAAATAGTTCTTTAGGATACTGTTCTTTGGGTTGATCGCCAATGAAGCGGGTAAAACCGCACCAGTGTGGGAGCAGCCTGAGTGGAGAGTCTTTATCAGCCCGCACCAGTGAGGGAGCAGCCTCGGTGGAAAGTCATTTTCAGCCCGCACCAGTGAGGGAGCAGCCTGAGTGGAGAGTCTTTATCAGCCCGCACCAGGGATGGAGCAGCCTGAGTGGAGAGTCTTTATCAGCCCGCACCAGTGAGGGAGCAGCCTGAGTGGAGAGTCTTTATCAGCCCGCACCAGTGAGGGAGCAGCCTGAGTGGAAAGTCATTTTCAGCCAGCACCAGTGAGGCAGCAGACTGAGTGGAGAGTCTTTATCAGCCTGAATTCGTTAATAGCAGAATAGATTATAATTTATTTTTCTGTTACTAACTATTTTTTACGAAAATAATTTGATTCCTCATTAAACTCTCTCCTCCTAATGTATCGAATTTCTTTATTTACGCAAGATATCCTGATCATTAGTTTATCACGAGTTATTTAGAATTTTGATAAAATGAAACAAAGATTACGGCTGGTAGTGGCAAATTTAAGAAAGTGGTTCAAGAGTAAACCCCTCATCCAGATGATTTTTTTAAATATAAATAATAATGTTGTATGAATACTATAACGTAAATCATCAATGAACTCGTGATGAAAAACATCCAGTGTCGCCATCAAACAAGAGAGGGTACCCCGAGATGTGGTTGCAGTTCGGTGCTGCGATCTGCAATATTGGGTTTGGTGTAGGGGGGGGGGGGAGAGGGGGGAAAGGGGTTTAGGACATACTGCGGGTAATCGATTCCCAAAATCAACAGGTTTCTGCCCCGCCTTCCTTTCTCTTCAAGGTCCTCAAGGTTATCTCCACTAGGTCATCGGCCCTCTTTCAACGAGTCCGAATCTACCGGGACATGCTCCATCAACATAAATCTCTTTGCATGTAACAACGTTGGATGGATTTCTGAATTCGTTTAATTGTCCAGCATATATTAAATAGAGTTGTTTAGGTTTAATTTACAGGGATGGGCAGCTGTTACCTTCCGCATTGAAAGGAGACAGCAGTTATTTAAACCATTTGACATTCATTTTTAGGAGAAGATAATATAAGAGAAGGTGCTAATGACTCCAGCAGTCGATGCTCCAAAAAAGGGGAAAAAATGAATGGGCTCACTTGTTAAAAGTAGAACATATCGTCTACCTACCATGTCATACTATCGAATAATGTCATTGACGAAGTAATATATTGAAAAATGCTCTTATTCGATACTTTATTTAAGGGGGGTCTCCCGTGGTCTAGTGGCTAGCGCGCTAGATTCATAAGCGGGAGATGGTGGGTTCGATCCCCTCCGGCGGCAGAAATTTTCTCATCTCAGGGCTTGCTGAGAAAATTCCTGGCTGCACCCTGGACGTCGGCGCTAATGGCCAAAATTTATGTCGATGCGCCGTAAAAAATAAAATAAATAAAAATAAAAATTTATTTAATGCAATAAAGGCTATTCTAAAGGGGTTAGAGTTGCGACAATTTGCTAACAACGGTTCCTAGCCGAGTCCCAACCATACCTTGTCTGCGTATCTCTGCAACGGCTAACTATCTCTATCTCCACTATGAACTTCTCGGGACCAAAAGAAGCGAAAACACTGATCAACCATATCTCCAAATTAGCGAACAATTTGGTAAAGAAGAAAGAAGGTTTGATTTTTCTACTAAAGTGTAATTCGCACCATTTTTTACCGACACACATTTACTCAGCCACCAACCGCATTAACCCATGTAACCACTTCTATCCAGCTCACAAACAGTTTGTAGCCGCAAAATCACAATTCCAAAAAAAATTACTGAATGTAGAAATAGCTAACTTAAACTATGATACAAGGAAATTGGAATGTCTGTTAGAATCCCAATACAATGTGTTAAGAGGGGAAGTTGACCAAACCCTTTTCGATGACATAAAAAGATTTATCTCAAACATCACCAACAGTTTAATATATAAATTAAAAAAAAAACAATTTATTCCAAAAATTTAACAAAACATACCAGATTAACGTTCATCATCCCAAAGGTAACACAAAATGGGTAAAGAATATATCCTCGGTCAACCTCCCGGTACGTGTCAATAATATTCTTAGTCTGGGAGATAAGTTCTCATTGCCCCCTAGTTCTAATAATAATGTACCTAAAGTTGTTACGGACGTAGAGTATATATTAAAAACCCTACCTTGTAAGGAGGAAGACTTAACCCGCTCCCAAATAGTTAACTCCATCACTAATTTCCTACAAACACCTTTCCACTGACTTCTAGAAAGACCTGAAAGCCACCAGAACTTTCCTACGCTCACACGACAAACAGATCATTTGCACCAAAGCTGACAAAGGGAACGTAACGGTCATAATGGACAGAACAGACTACGACAACAAAATGAATAACTTACTTAATGACACTAATACATACACACCTATCCCTAAAGACATCACACTCAAACTGGAAAGGGAATTTAATGAACACACAAAACCACTCTTACAATTGAAAGAAATAGACAAAAAGACCTACCGTCAATTAATTTCTCACAATTCTCTCCCTCCCCGTGCTTACGGTCTCCCCAAAATTCATAAACCCGAAAATCCCCTCCGACCCATCATTTCGAATATTAATTCTCCCTCTTCCAAATTAAGTAAATTTTTGCTCCCCGCGTTACAAGCATTAAGCCAGAATAACCCGTACGATATAAAAAATTCTTTCGATCTTATTTCAAAATTATCAAATTTCACCGTACCCCCCGGACATATTCTTATATCATTTGATGCCACCTCCCTTTTTACCAACGTCCCTCTAACTAAAACGTTAGAAATAATCCAAAATCATAGGTCGTCTATAGAACCGCACAGCCCCCTATCGTTTGAATATTTTATTGACAGCCTCAAATTATGCGTCAACAGTGTTTTTTTTTTTTTTTTAAATATAACGGACAACTTTACCAACAAATCGAAGGGTTAGCCATGGGAAATTGCCTTGCTCCAGACTTATCCTCGATCTTTCTCACCGACTTACTTAACACTCTCGTACCACCGTTCCCCCAGGACATATCCTTTATTTGCAAATATGTAGATGACCTCCTGTTAATTATAAACCCCGATAGACTAACAGACATACTAGACTGCTTCAACTCCTATCATCCCAGACTACAATTTACGGTAGAGACAGAACAGGACCAACAGCTCCCCTACTTGGACGTTCTACTAATCAGACAGACCGACGGCACTATCATCACTAACTGGTATACAAAACCTACTTATTCTGGACGTTTACTCAACTTCCACTCCTCCCATCCTTACCACATGAAAATCAATGTAGCTCGAAACCTTCTTCGCCGCGCCCTTTCTTTATCCCATGAGTCCTTCCACAATGAAAACTTGAAAAGAGCTTATCCATGTACAACTGTAATTGATCTAAACTAATCATTTCGGTGAGAAGTTTAGGAAGTTAAGAAGTTTCTTCATTGCGGATTTTATATACATATTTTATTGCTATGTATGAGCTTAGAAGCTTTTTCAGCCATGTAGCTTATTACTAAAGTTTTTAATTAACAATTCAACCTCATAAACCGGCTTATAAAGCTAATAAAATCCCAATCCTTCAATGCCACCTCCCCCAATACCTCTCTTGACTCCTCCTCCCAGATATTTCGTTCCCTGACATACACACCAGGACTGACTGAAAAACTCACAAAGACTTTAAAAAAAGCCATCCCGTCACTAAACTTTGGGTTAAAAGCCACTAACAAACTTACTAAATTGTACACCAAACTCAAAGATCCCATTCCCTATGACTGCACCACCCACTGCGTTGCCAGGGGTACTGTACCAAATACCCTGCCAAACCCCCTCCTGTAATGCAGTATACATAGGGGAAACCAAACATTATATTCACTCCCGCATAACACAACACAAACGGACAATTAAAAACAAAGAAATCCACAAATCCGCCCTCGCAAAACACGCCATTAAAAAAAAACACACATTCAACTTTGACGACACTAAAATACTTTCCACAGAACGAAACACCAAAAAAAGACAGATTTCCGATTTTTGTTTCCAGCAGAAACATTTAGAGGACTCCTAGGGGGGGGGGGGCCTTTAGAGATATGAAATCCTCTAAATATAAGTACTCAAAGCTCAATTTGCCCCCATATTAATACAATTTATTATTGGATTATTCATAAGTAATTATTAAAACTTGTTGTTATCCTTATACTAACAAATTGGATCTCAAATTTTAGGTTTATAAAAACCTTCAACGTTATAAATATATTTTCTTTATTTGCTTCAGTCAATCACTATAAAAATAAATATATAAATATTCAAATATACTGTATATAATAAGTCTTTTAAATTAAAAGACATCACTTCTGATAAATTAAAAGACATCACTTCTGATAAATTGATGAAGATATTTGGATAAATTACTATTCAAAATATTGTAATATCTTTCCCATTAAATTTTTAAGAATGGCTTGCTTATTGTACAATAATATCAAGCAAACAAAATAAATGTTTTATTGATAATAAACTACGAGAAATAAAACGAACTCCCAGGATTTTGAAAACTTCAGTTTGCCAAACCAGAAGGAAAGAGGTTGTGTTGCGAATAGGGCATAAACAGCTGTGGAGTCTTCCTCATGGTGAAGCACATACTTACTGAGTCGAATTTGAAAATCATCGATTCAACATTAATGACGCCTTAGACGAAATACTAGATTATTCAGAAAGAAACCATTAACCTTTTTGAATTCCTAAACTCAACAATTTTTTTTTTTTTACCCAATATTCTCTAATATCATCCAACTAACATTTCTCATAAATAACTAGTTATTCTAATTAAAATGACAGCACCTCTGTTCCCTCTTGAGTCTTACTGCTCACAGGGTGACCATGACCCAGTTTCTTATTGCCCCTAAAAGAAAAAATAAATAAATAAAAAGAAAAACAGTAATATTAGAAATGTAAAAATTTTCAAATTATAATGAAGATGGAGATAGTTAGCCGTTGCAGAGATCCGAAGACAAGGTATAGTTGGGATTCGGCTAGGAGATGGAGATAGTTAGCCGTTGCAGAGATACCAAGACAAGGTATAGTTGGGATTCGGCTAGGAGATGGAGATAGTTAGCCGTTGCAGAGATCCGAAGACAAGGTATGGTTGGGATTCGGCTAGGCGATGGAGATAGTTAGCCATTGCAGAGATACGAAGACAAGGTATGGTTGGGATTCGGCTAGGAGATGGAGATAGTTAGCCGTTGCAGAGATACGAAGACAAGGTATGGTTGGGATTCGGCTAGGAGATGGAGATAGTTAGCCGTTGCAGAGATACGAAGACAAGGTATCGTTGGGATTCGGCTAGGAGATGGAGATAGTTAGCCGTTGCAGAGATACGAAGACAAGGTATCGTTGGGATTCGGCTAGGAGATGGAGATAGTTAGCCGTTGCAGAGATAAGAAGACAAGGTATAGTTGGGATTCGGCTAGGAGATGGAGATAGTTAGCCGTTGCAGAGATACGAAGACAAGGTATAGTTGGGATTCGGCTAGGAGAAAAACGTCAAATTATACCAAACCCAAAAATTATATTCACTCCCGCATAACACAACACAAACGGACAATAAAAAACAAAGAAATCCACAAATCCGCCCTCGCAAAACACGCCATAACAAAATAACACACATTCAACTTTGACGACACTAAAATACTTTCCACAGAACGAAACACCAAAAAACGACAGATTTCCGAATGCGTCCACATTAACTTAAACCCCAATTTTTTTTTTTTTTTTTTTTTTTTTTTTTTTTTTTTTTTTTTTTTTTATGGCACATCTACTGGGTCATTAGCGCCGACATCCAGGGTGCAGCGAGGAATTTTCCCAACGAGCCCTGAGATGAGAAAATTCCTGCCGGAGGTGGGGATCGAACCCACCATCTCCCGCTTATGAATCCAAGGCGCTAACCATTAGACCACGGGAGACCCCCTTAAACCCCAATAATATTAATTACAAAACGGACAAACGAAACATCTCCCCTACATACTCCGCCGTCTTCCATAAATTGTCCTAACCTCCTTTTACCTTTGTTCCCAGGCTCCAGACAATTTTTCTACCTGTGTAAAATTCTTACACCTTTTTACACCCCGCTTTTACAACCTAGCAATCCACTCCTTTCATCTTCACCGACTTACCACCACCTCCTCCCCTCCCCCAGTCATAACTATAAAACCCCCAGGGTAGTCTGTCCCTCCTACATTCAACCATGGTTACCTAAGTGTCTTCGAGGTCTTCCTCCCTCCCCCCTAGGTATTCTCTAGTGGTATGTATCTGAATATTGATTATTATAAATTGTATTCACCTATAGAATAGATTGAGTTTCTCACAATATAAAAATATATAAAAATGTTTTGTTTTTTAAAAAAAATGTTAGTTTTTGTATTGTTTGCTTACTACTTTCTTCATACTGTTTACTTTCCAACTACCGTATTTTCATTGTCTAATAATAAGATTGGTTCTAATCATTGTCATGATGTACATACTACGCTCATTTCTGCCTGTTTTTTTTTTTACTTACAATTTGTATGCATTTTTTTAACTGAAGAAGGCTGCCAATGTGCAGCCGAAACGTCCAAATACAGATTTCTTCCTGAAAGTCTGACGTTTTTCTCCTAGCCGAATCCCAACTATACCTTGTCTGCGTATATATTTTTATTTTATATGTACACACACACATTGCAGTACTCTACAAGTAATTAGGCATAAAAAAATGTTCAAACGAGATTGTACACTTGGTCAACCGGCCCAGCGCAGAGATTTGTTACAAATAAGTGAACTTGCTCTTTCTGATGCTAAAATAGATTTTATAATTTTTATGCTCGCCATATTTAGTACATTGCAGGTCTCTTAATTTTTGAAAAAAAATTAAAATAATTCTTAAATATCACCCTCTACCAATGAATACAGGTGTAGCGACGCTACTACTTGATTGGTAAATAATCGCAGCTCCTAACTCCCTACCCCTCTGGATAGCCCCCAATAATCTGAGTCTTGGCGCCAATCAGTGGGGTTGATATAAAAAAACGTGGTGTCAGTTGTGAAAGTGCGTGCCTCTCTTAATTTAGACCCTAAATAGTAAATGCAGGCCTGCAGGTAACGTAGTTATTAATTATGGTGCACCAATGATAGTATTGTGAGTACTCACTTAATTTATGAATTCGTAGGAATGTTATTTTTTTGGAATGATATGTTGAATGATGATTATTATTATTATTATTATCAATTAAATTACTATTATTATCATTACAGTTTTTTATAAGTTCGTAGTGCATGCCAGTAGAGTTTGTTTATTTATTGCTAGCAGTAGGGAATGCCAAATTATTTATTTTTTGAAACAGTTTTATTGTTTATTATGTATCTATTAGTATAAAAGAAATATATAATTTTTTATAAACATTTACTTGGTGAGATCATTTCGACCCCCGAGTCCGAAAGTAAACAACCTCAAGAGAGGTTAAACAGGAAATAAGACAAATGTGAGAAGTAACAGATAACTCAATAGATTTCACGGATATAACTGAAGAATATGAAGAGAAAGTCGAGTTTGGTTGGAACTAATTCGATATATCGATTCTCTTGTCTCGATTAGTCCACTAATTGACTCCACATTTTATCCGCAAGGGGCGGACCCATTATTTAACAATGTCATCTTAAATTCTCTCTCTCTCTCTCTCTCTCTCTCTCTCTCTATATATATATATATATATATATACATAAATATATATGTATATATATATATATATATATATAATATATATATAATAAGAGATTGCTTATAACACAAATACATTTTTCTCAAATTCGTAAGCCAATATATTGCTTTTCGCGTAATTTAGGGAAAAAAAAAAAAAAAAAAAAAAAAGCTATACAAAACTCGTCCGTGTTTATTAAAGACGAAGTATTAAAATAATATATTGTTGAAAAAAAATTTGGACTTGCTTAATTTTTTTTTTCAGCTGTTCTACACTTATGGTTACAGTTACTAAAGCAGAAATGTCACAAGTGATATACTATAAAAACAGACATAATGGATTATTTGTATATTTTGTAAAGTATTTGGAAATTTATTTAAAAGTCGTGATTTATGATAGGTGATAATTCTCAAGCGGAATGAATAACCTAAGAAACGAGCGTAAATTTAGATGAGACTACCTCAGTTCCTGAAAACTGTTCTTGAATTTTTCGTTGTGTATCGTTCCATTAAAGGTCAAATTAGGTTGTTAAGAATTTCTATTTTAAGCCTCCTGAATCTTAATAAGTACAAACATTATATGGAAATAGTCTAGATTAGATTGGAAACGGGAACTATCCAGGGAAGCCGCAACGAGGCCTACAAGACCTATTGTGCCACCCGACGTGTCGTTCTCTTATGATACCAGACCCGTGTCAGTAATGAACCGTGTGTGTGAAGCTGGCGTCTCATTTCCCGGAAACTCAAAATTTTTTGAGAGTTCTGGCTTTATTTTCAATAGTTCTAGAGTTCTTGATGAGTTAAATTAATAGTTCCGGCCTTTAAAGCAGAAAAAATTGCATAACAAATTATTTGCCAAGTTCACGCAGCAAATCATTTTGTTTTTCGACATTTTCCTTATAAAAAATTGTCAGAATTCATAAAATCATAGATTTGTAAGAGTTCTGAGGATAGTTCTACATTTTAGAAGAAAAAAAAACGATTAAAAAAAAAAATATATACCAAAATTATCCCGATATATACACGGTTTGTGATCAAAAGTCAATCAATAACTAGTTGTTTTGATTATTCTAAACTAAAAATACTTCTCGTAAGTTCTCGTATCAGAACTCTTGGGAAAATCATTTTCCATCCTTTTAAGTATATCAGAACTCTTTTGGAATAATCAGAACTCCTTCTTATAGGCCGTGGTTGCAATTTCAAATTTACCACATGCAGTTTTCAAGTATAATAATTGTTGAAAAATACTTCTCATCATTTCTCGTACCAGAACTCTTGGGAAAATCATTTTCCATCCTTTTAAGTATATCAAAACTTTTTTGGAATAATCAGAACTCCTTCTTATAGGCCGTGGTTGCAATTTCAAATTTACCACATACAGTTTTCAAGTATAATAATTGTTGAAAAATACTTCTCGTAAGTTCTCGTATCAGAACTCTTGGGAAAATCATTTGACATGTATTTAACTATATCAGAACTTTTTTGGAATAATCAGAACTCCTTGTTATAGACCGTGGTTGCAATTTCAAATTTACCACATACATTTTTCAAGTATAATAATTGTTTAAAAATACTTCTAGTAAGTTCTCGTATCAGAACTCTTGGGAAAATTATTTTCCATCCTTTTAAGTATATCAGAACTCTTTTGGAATAATCAGAACTCCTTCTTATAGACCGTGGTTGCACTAGTTATTGATTGACTTTTGATCACAAACCGTGTATATATCGGGATAATTTTGGTATATATTTTTTTTTAATCGTTTTTTTTTCTTCTAAAATGTAGAACTATCCTCAGAACTCTTACAAATCTATTATTTTATGAATTCTGACAATTTTTGATAAGGAAAATGTCGAAAAACAAAATGATTTGCTGCGTGAACTTGGCAAATCATTTGTTATGCAATTTTTTCTGCTTTAAAGGCCGGAACTATTAATTTAACTCATCAAGAACTCTAGAACTATTGAAAACAAAGCCAGAACTCTCATAAAATTTTGAGTTTCCACGAAATGAGACGCCAGCTTCACACACTAATAAACCTCCTTAGAGGTGTAAGGTTCAGGTCTGGTGACCACCTCGGATTGCCAACAATCGCAGTTCCAAAGCGCAGAAATCTTTTGAGCTGGAAGCGTTGTACATTTAGATACAATGTGGTTTGGAGTTTCATCATCCTCAAAGCATAGTCGACACCATGCTCCGTTAGTAAGCCCCATGGGGTGAAGCTGTCGGCGCGATTTGCAGTCTCCTGTAAGTAGAGCTGTTAGAAGACTTATCTTAGTCCTTCAGACATTAAGAAGTGTTTCCGTTCTCTTCTTGTCAGGCTAATAGCATCAATTGCTTTGACCCCACTTCCTCTTGTGTTTAGCTTACGCGCATGTACGAATGCTCAATCTGGCAACTGACGGTGCAATGGCTGAGGTGAGATAGGTACCGTGGATGCCCCAATGTTTGCCCACTCATCAGCTTTTACATTCCCATGTATGCCAGAGAAACCCGGAACCCACTCTAGTTTGACCATGTTTTATACAGCCCAAGGTGCACAAGCTGATGGAAGCGGTCTTAAGTTTCATGAAATTTTTTGCGTGTTTTAATATTATGTGTGCTAAATGCTAAATATTCATTTATTCAGCTCTATATCACTACTAACGATAATCACGTGCCGCAAAATTATTACGTTGCAGTATTATTTCTGTCAAACGTTTTGCCGGAGGGTAATGTTTTAGCCATGGTTAATTTTGGCCGCTGTGGAAATTAATTTTCAGGTAAAACAGCTACATCAGGGGGCGTCCCCCCCCCGCCTTTAATGAAAGAGCTTTTGTAAACAATAATCTACATTAATCAGCCATTACTGGTTTGACCTGGATTCTAAAATGGATTCGAAATATGTTTTCCTCGTTTAATGTCGTTTAATTCAAGCTAAATTCAGAAGGGACGTCTGCAAATACAAACTCAGACATGATGGCGTATTTCCGTCTTATTATTCTTTTTTTTCTGCGTAACTACTCGATTTTTATCGCAAGAATAATTGCAAGCATCCAACCGTAGAAAAAGACAATATTTGTCTGATCGCTCGCAAGCAGCTACTGAAATTGTCTGATTATGAGGTAATTTGGTAATCTAATCGTTGTCCTTACGATTTTTCATTTATAGCCCATCAGGGGAATTTTATATTGCCCATTTTACTTAGAGAATCGAATAAAACAATTTTAAGGGTCATACCTACAATTATTTACTATCGAAAAAATTAGAAATAATTAGAATTTTCTGATATTTTCATTTTATTTCCACCAATATGGCGGATGTACTGACTGATTGTCAAGACGTTTGACATTGATCCGACCTATAACAGTTTTGGTTATATTTACTGTCGAGGATGATATTTTATATATTAGTGTTGTAGATATTTTAAAAAGTCCGTCACGCAGGAGCTGCATAACTAAGCACTTTCCTCAGAATTTTTGTAGTGTAGACTACATTACTGAATAATTTGCTGTAAATAACCTATATAAATAAAATAAAACCGTGAATAGTTCTGCTCATTTACATTTCTTATGAGAACTGTTCAATTATTAATTTTTTAAATAATTTGCTTCCACAGTTGTGTTAATAAATGATACTTTACTACTTAATAATTACACAAAAACTTCATTTTCCGTCTTTTGCTCTGACGCAGGAACAGGATACAGCCCCCCTAGTGGGAGGTAGTGCTCCTCGCGGCGGCTTTGGGAACCTACGCCTGGCGGGCTAATTCTAATGAAACAGAGTTTAAAGTTAAGCCCTCCTTTCCAATAGACCGATTTACTTCATTTTTACAACACTTATTTCTCATGAGATACCCACGACGTATACCGCGTTTCGTTACAATACAGCAGAAATTACGACCGGTATTAGTATATTAGTACTTTAGGTCCGGAGTAACCCCCCCCCCCTCCAAATAACCCGATTTAGTTTATTTTTACAACCCAATTTTCTCTGTTGATTACCACCACGAATACCGAGTTTCGTTGATGGTAGTGGCAAATTGGTAATGTGAGTCCGGAGTAAACCCCCCCCCCCTTCTAATGAACCGATCTAGATCATTTTTACAACGTGTTTCTCTCTTTAGATCAACATAACGAATACCGAGTTTCGTTGAAATATAACAAAAACTACGGCTGGCATGGTCAAATTAGTGTTTTGGGTTCGGGGTAAACCCTCCTCCCGGTGGACCGATTTTGGTGGTTAACGAACTCGTTCAATCGTTTGCTAATTGAACGCTATATACCAAGTTTCGTGAAGAAAAAACAAAAACTCTGGCCGCCATCGTGTTAACAGACATATATATATATATATATATATATATATATATATATATACACACATTTTAAGGGGGGTGATTTTCCGTGTCTACTAGGTAGGATCGATAAAGATTTGAAGAAATGTTTCAAAAATTCCGTCATGAGTGCAACCTCAATAGCTACTTTCCTTCGGAGGAAAGTGCCAAAAAGAAAATAATTTCGTATATTTTCTTAAATCTTGGGAAGTGCAAGGCAATCTTTCGAAAACTTACTCTACTTACTATAAAAACGGGTTTTAGAAATTTTCGATGTGGAAAAGTCATCGGAGAAATGCTTATATTCGGTGTTTTAAGTGTTGGTTTAGTTGCTTTTTGTGAAACGCGAGGGAACCATCCTCTCAAAAAGCTTTTCTTTCCATCCTTAAGGGGTAATACTATCTTGTAAGTTTTTTTTTCTTATTGTATGAGCTTAAATGCTTTTTTAACTAGTCTAAAATTGTACCCAAGGGCGTTTATGTGGAGGAGACGTTTTTCAATGCCTTTCAACTCACTGTCACACCTGTCATCCTTCAGTATTTGAAAATGAAAAGCCACTTTTCTTAATCTTTATTTAAATAACTTATGAAAAAAAAAATTAAAAAGGAAAAATTATAAACATTTCAGTACATTAAACATTAAAATGGTTTTTCTCTCATTTTTTTTTTTTTTTCAAATCAAGCGATTTGCTAGCGTCTTCAGTTTTTACCATACTTTTTTCAATTCATTGAATTATAGCGATTTTATGATCGATTTTCTAAGGAATTGTTGATAGAAATGTGTTCACTTTTTTTTTTTTTTTTTTTTTTTTTTTTTTGGCGCATCTACTTCTAGGTCATTAGCGCCGTGTTCACTATTTTCGGGAAAACCCCTATTATGTCTTGAAATCTCTACGTCTTTTCCAGATATTACCCTCTTTTAATATACTTTTAGTTTTTTGTTGTAGATTAAAAGTTGTCGCCTGGAGATTATAGAGGGGTTTTTTTTTTTTTTTTTTTTTTTTTTTTTTTTTTTTTTTTTTTTTTTTTTAAACCCCTTGAGTATACATCTGATTTGGTAGAGATTGTAGTAGGTTCTATCTAGGATAGACCAAGCTTCCTTTGCTGCTCGGTCTGCAAGTTCATTGGGGGGTAATCCCAATGTGTGATGGTGTAGCACCACGAAAGTAAACTGACTGACAACACTGTAACCTGACAATCAACAATCGGAAGGTTACGTGGGGTTAGTCAGTGTTGCCGGTGCCACAATAATTTATCAATATTTAAATTTCTTCCCGCGGCTTTGAGGTAACCCGAAAATTACCTAGCCAGATTTAAGTCTTTGTGTATAAAAAGTGCGACAACGTGGTGCTGTTAAATTATCTGGCAGTGGACCGTTATTTATTATTTAATTTATTCTCAGAAGTTAATTATTATTATTTTTCAATTACCAAGTGTTTTATTTTTTATTATATAGACATTTATTTTTTTAACCGGTTTATTTTATTTTTACCTGATACTCCTCTAAAATGGAATCAAGAGTAGTTCTACTTATTTTCCTATGGATTTTAGGGTGTTGAATTAGTTGTGGATATTAATAAAAAGTCACAAGAGTCTGGAAATGCGAGATAAAATCTGAATTGTTAGTTTGTCCGGAAGATAGTGGATGAAGGTATAAAAGTACATTAAGATATCCTAGCGGAGGACTAGAGGTTATCGACTGGAAACCAGTAAACCTCTACAATTCCCTGGGGGTGGGATTTTTATCTTCAGTCCATTCTCGGGGGGAGGGGGGGGGGGTCATTCCCTTCCAGTCAATATTCCTGGAGTCATCGTTCTCACTTATGGGTATATATAGATACCATTAGCTCTTATTAGTAATGTCTTAAGTATTTTTTGGCATTCCAAAATAATGTTTTATAAGAACCGATGTAGTTTGTTTTCAAAACACATCTTCCTCTTTAGATACCCTCGACACATACCGTGTTTCGTTACAATATGACCAAACTTACGACCATTATGAGCATATTAGTTTGTGAATATAACATAACATTTTATTGGGTTTCATTTTCGGTATTTAGTTTTCAAGGCATTATTCGAAAAGCTACTATGGATATTGCTAAAAGCTATTGTATATAGATTTATAGCGCTCTAAAATTACCACACATGGCCCTGAGTTCATGCTTATTATAAGGTACTAGCTGTTACCCGGCGTGCCATGCTACACCTACTTTCTGCATATATAAAATCAAAAATAAATTAGAAACCAAATAAGTAATATTAAAATCTAATACAAATCTGTACCTATTTGGGTTCATTGTTTCGAACCCGTGACCTCCGAACTGTGAGTCATAGACGATTTTAACCCAGCCTATGACTCTCCCCGAATCAGGACCTACATGTGTGCCAAGTTTGGTCAAAATCGGACGAAGGGTGTAGATTTGTATAAGGAACAAACATACAGACAGACAGCTGGTAGACGTTTTTGACCTAGCCTATGACTCTCCCCGAATCAAGACCTACCTGTGTGCAAAGTTTGGTCAAAATCGGACGAAGGGTGTAGATTTGTATAAGGAACAAACATACAGACAGACAGCTGGTAGACGTTTTTGACCTAGCCTATGACTCTCCCCGAATCAAGACCTACCTGTGTGCAAAGTTTGGTCAAAATCGGACGAAGGGTGTAGATTTGTATAAGGAACAAACATACAGACAGACAGCTGGTAGACGTTTTTGACCTAGCCTATGACTCTCCCCGAATCAAGACCTACTTGTGTGCCAAGTTTGGTCAAAATCGGACGAAGGGTGTGGATTTGTATAAGGAATAAACATACAGACAGACAGCTGGTAGAAGTTATTGACCTAGCCTATGATTCTCCCCGAATCAAGACCTACCTGTGTGCCAAGTTTGGTCAAAATCGGACGAAGGGTGTGGATTTGTATAAGGAATAAACATACAGACAGACAGCTGGTAGACGTTTTTGACCTAGCTTATGACTCTTCCCGCATCAAGACCTACATGTGTGCAAAGTTTGATTGAAATCGGTCGATCTGTGTGGATTTGTATAAGGAACAATCATACAGACAGGCAGCTGATAGAAGTTGTTGACTAAGTCTACGAGAATCCCCGATCAAGACCTACCAGTGTTCCAAGCTTGGTCAAAATCGGTCAAACGGTTTGGATTTGTATAAGGAACAAACAGACAAACGGTCAAACAGACAGACACGTGATTTTTATATATAGATATAAATAATACTATTGTTCGCGGAATATCGTACAACCCGAACATTTATTTTGTTGTCTCAAATACTCTGGATGGTAGAAGCTTCATGAAGCTGTCCTAAAATCAATCCAGAGAAGAAACTCCACGAGTGAGCTGTACACTAGCAGTTGAAGCTTTTAACTGGACGAGAGTTCTCAAACTTCCCACTTTACTAGTTTCTAGTTTTGTTTTGTACCCTGGATAAAAACAGAGGATCTTCCACATTGTGTGACGCTTAAAGGGAGCATAAAGAAGGAAACATCATGGCATATTCTTAACAATACATAAACCCAATCACCAAACTGATATTTTCTGTTACGACAGTATTCATTTGAAGAGAAATCATATCGCACTAGTATTTTTAAAGTGACACAACTAAAAAAACCGTTCAGTTATGACTATGTAAGACATAGTAAATATCTCTTTATGAACCATCTCTTTATGAGATATGACTATGTAAGACATAGTAAATATCTCTTTATGAACCATCTCTTTATGAGATATGACTATGTAAGACATAGTAAATATCTCTTTATGAACCATCTCTTTATGAGATATGACTATGTAAGACATAGTAAATATCTCTTTATGAACCATCTCTTTATGAGATATGACTATGTAAGACATAGTAAATATCTCTTTATGAATATCTCTTTATGTACCTAGCTTCAGAGCTTGTAGACCAGAGGACAATTGTGTCACTCTTCCTGTCTTAATCCTAAGGACCCTACATAGGCAAAAGATTTGAGTAGTGTCACTTTAGAAATACTAGTGCGATATATAAGTTTCCGTCTAATTTTTTAGGGCTTACTCAGATTTATACAACAGTTATATCCTATCTCTGTTGCAGTCCCGTGGGCGTAAAAGCTAGGGCATGAGTGCCAAAGGCCCTAGGTTCGATTCGACCTTCGGTCAGTGGCTTTAGTTTTAAAAAAGAACATAAATTGAATCGTTTATTTTAGAAACCCGTCAAGTGCACTTATTTAAATTTTAGGAAAACTAAAAAAAAAAAACGTCCTAATTTTTAAAATTATCCCCAAGCATTATTTGTTTTTGCAATACTATAAGAAACACATCGATGTTTGTCCAAGCCAAGGCCTTTACTAATTTTAAAATTAGGAATTTTTTTTTTTTTTTAGTTTTCCCAAAATTGTAAAAAGTGCTCTTGACGAGTTTCTTAAATAAGCGACTCAATTACTGTATTATATTAGGTTATGAATTTTAAACCCCTTTTCTTATTGAAGCTTCCATGAAAACGTTATTGTTCGCTGTTTTTATGATCTGGTGATAATAAAAATAATACAGTTTTTGTCATAAACAATGAGAAATCTCCTTGGTTATATTGAGGTTGCAGGCTTCGGCTGAGAGCTTGATAGGATGAGAGATACCGAGAAGATAGAAAGAGAGAGTGAGTGAGTGACAGTGAGGGTGTGATATAGGTGTTTAGGGGATCTTTTTACAGGGGAGACTATTGGATTAGGGGGGAAGAGGGGGAGGGGGGATAGAGGAGGAAAAAAAGTGTCGTATTCTCGGAAAATTGAGTTGGCTACGGTGGGTGTTGCTGTGAAGGGAAAATCCTCAATATTATTTTTAGGACATCAAAGCTCCGGTCACTTTTACCGAAGCCGGGGATTTTTCAAACAAATTCATTCAGAAGTTACTTCATAAAAAAATAAATAAATAAAATGAAACTCCAAAATTTAATAGGGAAAAATATATACTGATGGATATTTTTTACCGCCAATTTCTGTCTTTTTATGTTACGTTCTCCATAGACCTTGGCTTTAAATACTCTCATTTTAGACTGGCTTATACGTTCCATTTGATTCCCAACTTGAACGATATTATTTTTTACTTTAAATTTTACTGTCCGCTAATAAATATGGGACGGGTTTCCAACTGCTTAAGAACCTTTCCAGCCAATACAGGGGTCTAGAACTTTTCTCTTTTCGAAAGAATAGCCACCAATTCTAGTGAGAATCGAACCCATGACCCTAGGAGAGGTCTCGCCATTGACACTCCTCTTGCCTTCGGAATGTTATAGAACCCCTTAAATTCCTTGTGTTTGGGTCTCCCCGTGATCTAGTGGGGAACAGATTGGATTCTCATGCGGGAGATCCGTTAAAAAAATGCACAATGGATGTTGGCGCTAATGGCAAATAAAATAGGAGTTTCTGTTGCACATATCTCCCTATAAATATAGTCAGGGAGAAAGAGGCATCCAAAGAAACTATTTTTTTTTATCATTCTCGAAACAGGCCACAGGGGAACAGAAGAGCCAATACAGTAGTGGTATCTCCTTCCTTGTTTAATCAGTTCTACGCTCCGGCTGCCTGAGTTACTCCTTTGCACAGGTATCCATGAATAGGTTAATTAAAAGCTGGGTTAACCTAGGAAAGGCGTGGATGCCTGAAATCAAAACCCTTGAACAACACTAAAAGATAAAACCCATAGTGCACGAGTTTTGTGGTCTTCCAGCGTATTAGTCCATTGCTCTACTACTGAACTAACCTCACCCCCCTTTCAAACATATAAATGGCTATCCTAGGAAAGGCGTGGATGCCTGAAATCAAAACCCTTGGACAACACTAAAAGATAAAGATAGTGCCCGAGCTTTGTGGTCTTCCAGCGTATTAGTCCATTGCTCTACTACTGAACTAATCTCCTCCCCCCCTTTCAAACATATAAATGGCTATCCTAGGAAAGGCGTGGATGCCTGAAATCAAAACCCTTGGACAACACTAAAAGATAAAGATAGTGCCCGAGTTTTGTGGTCTTCCAGCGTATTAGTCCATTGCTCTACTACTGAACTAACCTCACCCCCTTTCAAACATATAAATGGCTATCCTAGGAAAGGCGTGGATGCCTGAAATCAAAACCCTTGGACAACACTAAAAGATAAAGATAGTGCCCGAGTTTTGTGGTCTTCCAGCGTATTAGTCCATTGTCTACTGCTGAACTAACCTCACCCCCTTTCAAACATATAAATGGCTATCCTAGGAAAGGCGTGGATGCCTGAAATCAAAACCCTTGGACAACACTTAAAGATAAAGATAGTGCCCGAGTTTTGTGGTCTTCCAGCGTATTAGTCCATTGCTCTACTACTGAACTAACCTCACCCACCCCTTTCAAACATATAAATGGCTATCCTACGAAAGTCGTGGATGCCTGAAATCAAAACCCTTGGACAACACTAAAAGATAAAGATAGTGCCCGAGTTTTGTGGTCTTCCAGCGTATTAGTCCATTGCTCTACTGCTGAACTAACCTCACCCCCTTTCAAACATATAAATGGCTATCCTAGGAAAGGTGTGGATGCCTGAAATCAAAACCCTTGGACAACACTAAAAGATAAAGATAGTGCCTGAGTTTTGTGGTCTTCCAGCGTATTAGTCCATTGCTCTACTACTGAACTAATCTCCCCTCCCCCCTTTCAAACATATAAATGGCTATCCTAGGAAAGGTGTGGATGCCTGAAATCAAAACCCTTGGACAACACTTAAAGATAAAGATAGTGCCCGAGTTTTGTGGTCTTCCAGCGTATTAGTCCATTGCTCTACTACTGAACTAACCTCACCCCCTTTCAAACATATAAATGGCTATCCTAGGAAAGTCGTGGATGCCTGAAATCAAAACTCTTGAACAACACTAAAAGATAAAGATAGTGCCCGAGTTTTGTGGTCTTCCAGCGTATTAGTCCATTGCTCTACTACTGAACTATTCTCCCCCCCCCCTTTCAAACATATAAATGGCTATCCTAGGAAAGGCGTGGATGCCTGAAATCAAAACCCTTGGACAACACTAAAAGATAAAGATAGTGCCCGAGTTTTGTGGTCTTCCAGCGTATTAGTCCATTGCTCTACTACTGAACTAACCTCACCCACCCCTTTCAAACATATAAATGGCTATCCTAGGAAAGGCGTGGATGCCTGAAATCAAAACCCTTGGACAACACTAAAAGATAAAGATAGTGCCCGAGTTTTGTGGTCTTCCAGCGTATTAGTCCATTGCTCTACTACTGAACTAATCTCCCCCCCCCTTTCAAACATATAAATGGCTATCCTAGGAAAGGCGTGGATGCCTGAAATCAAAACCCTTGGACAACACTAAAAGATAAAGATAGTGCCCGAGTTTTGTGGTCTTCCAGCGTATTAGTCCATTGTCTACTGCTGAACTAACCTCACCCCCTTTCAAACATATAAATGGCTATCCTAGGAAAGGCGTGGATGCCTGAAATCAAAACCCTTGGACAACACTAAAAGATAAAGATAGTGCCCGAGTTTTGTGGTCTTCCAGCGTATTAGTCCATTGCTCTACTACTGAACTAACCTCACCCACCCCTTTCAAACATATAAATGGCTATCCTAGGAAAGTCGTGGATGCCTGAAATCAAAACTCTTGAACAACACTAAAAGATAAAGATAGTGCCCGAGTTTTGTTGTCTTCCAGCGTATTAGTCCATTGCTCTACTACTGAACTAATCTCCCCTCCCCCCTTTCAAACATATAAATGGCTATCCTAGGAAAGGCGTGGATGCCTGAAATCAAAACCCTTGGACAACACTAAAAGATAAAGATAGTGCCCGAGTTTTGTGGTCTTCCAGCGTATTAGTCCATTGCTCTACTACAGAACTATTCTCCCCCCCCCCCTTTCAAACATATAAATGGCTATCCTAGGAAAGGCGTGGATGCCTGAAATCAAAACCCTTGGACAACACTAAAAGATAAAGATAGTGCCCGAGTTTTGTGGTCTTCCAGCGTATTAGTCCATTGCTCTACTACTGAACTAACCTCACCCACCCCTTTCAAACATATAAATGGCTATCCTAGGAAAGGCGTGGATGCCTGAAATCAAAACCCTTGGACAACACTAAAAGATAAAGATAGTGCCCGAGTTTTGTGGTCTTCCAGCGTATTAGTCCATTGCTCTACTACTGAACTAATCTCCCCCCCCCTTTCAAACATATAAATGGCTATCCTAGGAAAGGCGTGGATGCCTGAAATCAAAACCCTTGGACAACACTAAAAGATAAAGATAGTGCCCGAGTTTTGTGGTCTTCCAGCGTATTAGTCCATTGTCTACTGCTGAACTAACCTCACCCCCTTTCAAACATATAAATGGCTATCCTAGGAAAGGCGTGGATGCCTGAAATCAAAACCCTTGGACAACACTAAAAGATAAAGATAGTGCCCGAGTTTTGTGGTCTTCCAGCGTATTAGTCCATTGCTCTACTACTGAACTAACCTCACCCACCCCTTTCAAACATATAAATGGCTATCCTAGGAAAGTCGTGGATGCCTGAAATCAAAACTCTTGAACAACACTAAAAGATAAAGATAGTGCCCGAGTTTTGTTGTCTTCCAGCGTATTAGTCCATTGCTCTACTACTGAACTAATCTCCCCTCCCCCCTTTCAAACATATAAATGGCTATCCTAGGAAAGGCGTGGATGCCTGAAATCAAAACCCTTGGACAACACTAAAAGATAAAGATAGTGCCCGAGTTTTGTGGTCTTCCAGCGTATTAGTCCATTGCTCTACTACAGAACTATTCTCCCCCCCCCCCTTTCAAACATATAAATGGCTATCCTAGGAAAGGCGTGGATGCCTGAAATCAAAACCCTTGGACAACACTAAAAGATAAAGATAGTGCCCGAGTTTTGTGGTCTTCCAGCGTATTAGTCCATTGCTCTACTGCTGAACTAACCTCACCCCCTTTCAAACATATAAATGGCTATCCTAGGAAAGGTGTGGATGCCTGAAATCAAAACCCTTGGACAACACTAAAAGATAAAGATAGTGCCTGAGTTTTGTGGTCTTCCAGCGTATTAGTCCATTGCTCTACTACTGAACTAATCTCCCCTCCCCCCTTTCAAACATATAAATGGCTATCCTAGGAAAGTCGTGGATGCCTGAAATCAAAACTCTTGAACAACACTAAAAGATAAAGATAGTGCCCGAGTTTTGTGGTCTTCCAGCGTATTAGTCCATTGCTCTACTACTGAACTAATCTCCTCCCCCCCTTTCAAACATATAAATGGCTATCCTAGGAAAGGCGTGGATGCCTGAAATCAAAACCCTTGGACAACACTAAAAGATAAAGATAGTGCCCGAGCTTTGTGGTCTTCCAGCGTATTAGTCCATTGCTCTACTACTGAACTAATCTCCTCCCCCCCTTTCAAACATATAAATGGCTATCCTAGGAAAGGCGTGGATGCCTGAAATCAAAACCCTTGGACAACACTAAAAGATAAAGATAGTGCCCGAGCTTTGTGGTCTTCCAGCGTATTAGTCCATTGCTCTACTACTGAACTAATCTCCCCTCCCCCCTTTCAAACATATAAATGGCTATCCTACCCGAATGTGGCTCGTTATACGAGAATTACCTTCTATTATTTATTTATATTGTACGCAGCGGTAGCAAAAGTAACGATGCGCTCTTTTTCGAATGTTGGCGTTAGAAACCACTGAGAAACCGATTAAACTCATTAAAAGTTACAAAAATGAGAAACACTTGGGGTACTGAAAATTATTTTAAAATGGGGCGTAAGAGGTTCTACCCAATCGAGCATTCATCGAATTTAGTGTTTTTATAATTATGGAGTGGGGTATTTAAGTTTAATTGGAGAGATTTTTATTGATATTTTCGCCCAGTAACTATTGATTTTACTTATTTCAGGTGCTTAGGCTATCAGGGTCATTAGGGTGACTGTTGTCGGAATGAATTCATTGGTCGAGATGATAACTCCTGTAATAATTTGTAGAGATACTTCAACTCAATGTCGAATCTTGATATTTTCACACCTTCTTGGCTTGTGCTTTACGCATATTCACACTGAGATAATAATTATATCAGCAGTCTTACTATTCTTGTCGATTATGAGAATATCTGGTGAACAGTTTAATCAGTAATTACAGTTTTGTATGAGTATTATTATTATGTTGAGTATTTATTTTTATTAATTTATTTTCAGTATTTATTATTATTGTTAAACATATATATTGTGTTGTTTCAGGTATGTACCGGCCTGTGTTTACCTACACTGTCCGGAGGGACACCTCCACTTCGACAGAAGATTACCTAGAGGTAACATACAACCCTCTTATCCCGAAGCAGTGATCTAGAAAGTAGACTGTAGATTGATTTTCGATAATTTTATATTCCGTCATCTTCTTCAGAATTTGAAAATATTTAACCGTCGAGGTGAGTCAATAAATAGTTGGGAATGAGCTAAGAAAAACAGTGAGAGGCCAACGGCCATAGCCACGTTGAATACACCGGTTCGCATAGATCACCGAAGTTAAGCAACGTCGGGCGTGTTCAGAACCTGAATGGGTGACCGACCACGTGCTGTTGGTATTAGAAAAGGGTGGCAACCTGTAGATAGCCCGGCGCTGGCAAGCTGTAGATGCGCCGTAAAAAAAAAAAAAAAAAAAAACCGTGAGGTTTTCGGAAAATTATATATTTTGGATGTTTAGATATTATCATTGGAGATCTTCTGCAACAATAAATGTCACATTTATCACACAATCGCTGCTGACGGACCCGGCGCACAGTGAGTCCATACGACATCTCGTGTTTCTAAAAAGGTTACAGCCTTGAAATCTTAACCGATTCCAATGCAATTTTTTTATTTAAATGAAAACTAATAAAATTTAGAACAACGTTCTCTGGCCAAATATTTGTTGCGTATACAATTGAATATGAAATAATATTTCATTTTTAATCTAACTTAATATCAGCACTGATATCTTAGAAATTAAACAATCAAATCCTGATTAGATATGGAAAAAATCTATTTTCAAATCACTTAAAAATCATATTATTTCAATTAATCTCATTTTTGAATTAAGATAAATTTACGTTTTGAAGATGTCAGTCAATGATTTGAATGTTTATTTTCAACGGGATGAAAAGTAAAACATCAATTTCTGTTCAATTGTAAAAGTTCCTGAATTATTTACACGCAATTTAATAAACAGGGAAAACAAAAATCTGGCTAGACAAAGTTGTTTTAAGTTTTATAAGCTTTAATTTAAAAAAAAAAACATTCATTGAAATGGGTTAAGATTTAGAGGCTGTAGCCTTTTTTTAAAATACGAAATGTCCCCCACTGTGCGGCACCCAGACATGGCGATCCGTGTATTCTACGGCGCCGTTTTAAATCATGTCCACCTGATCGGTATCTTTGGACTTTCTACGTCCCCAAAGCTTTTATTCTTGAACAAGGCTGGCCGTTATTCTTGGACCGTCGAAAATTTATATTTTCCCGAAAATCTGACGTGATTTTCTTATCCGAATGGCGACAGAGCTGAAGGCCATGACATAATATTCGCGGAACTTCAGAACGAAGTGATTTTTCAAAGGTAAAAAATAATCGGGGTCTCCCGTGGTCTAGTGGCTAGCGCCTTACATTTATAAGCGGGAGATGGTGGGTTCGATCTCCACCGGCGGCAGGAATTTTCTCATCCCACAGCTCGTTGGGAAAATTCCTCACTGCACCCTGGATGTCGGCGCTAATGATGTCAATGCGCCAGTAAAAAAAAAAAAAAAAAAAAAAAAAATCTCCCGGAAATTTTAATATAAGAGTGTTTTAATGCGCGAGATAATTACTGTTTTAAAGCGCGAGTTCATTACTGACGAGCCGTAACTAGATCAGATCGGATTGGGTCGAGACCAATTTAGGCACTCACGTCACACACACACACACACACACACACACACACACACACACACACACACACACACACAACACACACACACAAACACACACACACTCACTCACACACATATATGTGCTCATATTCACAAACACAGCTGTTATTTTTGCTATTTATAGGTTGAACATGATCATGTACTTTCGGATTGCATCATCAGATCGATATCCTGAGCTGATTTCCAGCTTTCAGAGAGGTGAGGAAACGCGCTAAATGCTTTCTCGGAAAGGTTTTCTTGTCCGTTCATGGACGACTTTCTTTTCATAATGCTAATGAACATTGCTAATTATTCTATTTTTAGTAAAACATTGATGACTAAAATAGATTAATAATTTTTCTCCTAAAATATTGTGCAATACTTGTATATACAATGTTGGGGGTAATTGGAAGGAAAATGTAATTTATTCATATTTCCAGCAATTCCCTACTTTTCAAACCCTTTAAGAACAAGAAGATTAATATAAGTTTAGCCAAAATCAACGTTTCTTTTATACGTTTTACCTAATGAAATGCGAGAACTTTTTCTACAAGACTATGGAGGTAGGTAAAATCACTCAGAGCAAAGTTAAAAATCATTTTAAATTCTAATTTAATCATTTTATGGCTAAATTTATATATGCGTTATTACTTAACTATTCAAATGGTTACTTTTCGAATTAATTAACCTTTACAGAATAGCCTATCCCCAGGTTTCCTGAGGATAAACCTCGACAGTTCTATAGGCCCTTGTGACTTCATCCTGCTCTTTTTCGCCTGTTCTTTTGTAACCGTACTGTCAGTATAGTAAGTTCTTCTGGGCCTCGACGATAAGCGTTCGTTCAGTTTGAAGAGAACAATGCGGTCTGCCTAACTATATGCATATTCTAAGCAAGCCCAGATAAGCGGCAAAGGATTTTCCTTTGAAAAAAAAAAAAAATATCCTCATTTCTGAACTTTTAAGTGTTCAGGACTTAAATATACCAGATGACTCGCCTGACGAGAGTCTCAATTGACATTTCTCACGGATATAAATTGATATTCATTCATTATTGATAGTGTAATATGTCAACTTCCAAAAACTCACGCGTTTTTAGCTCTCGCTTTTCGTTCCTCCCTCAATAGAGAAGAAACCTCTTATGAGACCATGACTAAATGGGGTGAATATCACGCGAAAAAAATTCTTGACGCTTACGTTTTGCATGCGAACACATTTTATAAGTAATTGCACGTCGGGAATCTAATGCAACAATTGTTAAGAATGAATGTTGGCGAGGACAATGAAAAATTCCGTCACGCAGGAGCTACATAACTAAGCACTTTCCTCAGAATTTTTGTAGTGAAGACTACATTACATTATAATTTGCTGTAAATAACCTATATAAATGAAATAAAAACGTGAATAATTCTGCTCATTTACATTTCATATGAGAACTGTTCAATTATTAATTTTGTAAATAATTTGCTTCCAGAGTTATGTTATTACATGATACTGTACTAGTACTACCTAATAAATACGCAGAAACTTCATTTTCCGTCTTCCGGAACAGGATACAGTCCCCCTAGTGGGAGGTAGCGCTCCTCGCGGCGGCTTTGGGAACCTACGTCTGGCCGGCTAATTCTAATGAAACAGAGTTTAAAGTAAACCCTCCTTTCCAATAGACCGATTTACTTCATTTTTACAACACTTCTTTCTCATGAGATACCCACGACGTATACCGCGTTTCGTTACAATGCAGCAAAAATTACGACCGGTAAGAGTATATTAGTACTTAGGTCCGGAGTAAACCCCCCCCCCTCCAAATAACCCGATTTAGTTTATTTTTACAACTCATTTTTCTCTGTTGATTACCCCCACGAATACCGAGTTTCGTTGAAATGTAACAAAAATTACGGCTGGTAGTGGCAAATTGGTAATGTGTTTCCCTAGTAAACCCCCCCTCCTAATCAACCGATATAGTTTATTTTTACAACGTATGTCTCTCTTTAGATTAACATAACGAATACCGAGTTTGGTTGAAATATAACAAAAACTACGGCTGGCACGGTCAAATTAGTGTTTTGGGCACGGGGTAAACCCCCTCTCCCGGTGTACCGATTTTGGTGGTTAACGAACTCGTTCAATCGTTTGCTAATTGAGCGCTATATACCACGTTTTGTGAAGAAGAAACAAAAACTCTGGCCGCTATCTTGTTAACAGACACATATATATATATATATATATATATATATATATATATATATATATATATATAATTTGAACGGGAATCATTTTCGGTGTCTACTAGGTAGAATCGATGGAGATTTGATGAAATTTTTCAAAAATTCCGTCATGAGTGCAACCTCAATAGCTACTTTCCTTCAGGGGAAAGTGCTAAAAAGTCCGACTCGCAGGAACTGCGTCATCTTAGCGCGGTTCCGTATATCTCGAAGAAGTGGAGTAGATTAGGCATCACAAATAACATGAAACTAACAGTAGCCAACTTACAAAGAAGCGGATAATTCTTAATCCTCATTCATGAGGAAGGCTGTATAAGTCAATACAATTATGGACTAAAAACGTACTCACTCTACGAATACTGCTCAGCAGGCTCTATTCCAAACAACCGAATATTCGTTGTCATTTTAAGTTCCTTGTTTTACTAGCAAATTCGTTTCACTGTAATAATCAACTGTAAATATGTGCTTCATGGCAAATAAAAGTTCATTCTCTCGTGGGTTAAATCTTTCTATAAAATAAGAAATATTGATAACTTCAGTTGTAGCAGGAGGAAGGTTATATAGATAGGAGAATTCAAAACAAACCTATGTATACGCCATCATGGTTAGCCACAGCCATCTTGATTTCCACAGCTATTCCAAACGTATTACCTATACCTTTTACCGTTTCTTAGCTTATTTTACTACAATACTAATTTTACTGATAAATGCAATTTAATACAAAAAACAACCAATTAAAAAGTGAGATAAACAAATAGAAAAACCCTTTCAAAACAACAAAACAAACACTTTTTTAAGTTTTAAGCGCTTATATCTCTGATTGACGTTGTCCCATCGAATAATGCTTTAGAACCTTTTTTGTAGAGAATTTAGTACTCATTTGAATGGTAGCTTTCCACTTACGACGATTTCCCAACCGTTAACGAGATATTTACGATAAATGTATGAAGATCCGAAAACTTTTCATGTCTATTAATAAAATCTTTTTTTTCGCATACTTCCTTAACTCCAAATATAACCAAAATTTGAACATCTCAGTTGGGATTAATTTCCAAGATGTAGAAAAAAATTCAATTGAATCCCGCGATTTTAAGTACCCACAATAAAATAATGACATGCGAAAACATTGATTCCACTTTTCTCAAAAACGGTTACAGATATCGCCTTAAAAATGGTTTCTTTCGTTTTCCTATGTTA
This sequence comes from Gonocerus acuteangulatus, assembly GCA_946811695.1. Lineage (NCBI taxonomy): Eukaryota > Metazoa > Arthropoda > Insecta > Hemiptera > Coreidae > Gonocerus > Gonocerus acuteangulatus. Next base: position 14,538,712 of record OX328124.1, on the reverse strand, counting down.
TGAAACCTATAAAAGAAGCAAACCACCTCTTATACTTGGATTCTATTAACCACGCAGGAATCCGGCTGGCTACAGGTGCCTTTAGGACGAGTCCTATCACAAGCCTCTGCGCAGAAGCCGGTGAGCCACCTCTTTTTATCCGACGTCAACAGTTAATAAATTCCTATATTTCTAAAATACTCCGCCAGCAGACGAATCCTACTTGCAAATATATCTTTGAGCCTAAACATACAGAATTATACCGTGATAAACCACGCCAACCAGCACCTTTGGCTATCCGACATAAAAATGTAATAAGCACCCTACCAAGATCTATTATCAATGTAGATGATCTCGAAGCACCCCCATGGAATATAAGTGTACCTCAAGTTGATCTTCGGCTAACTAGGATCAGCAGAGACAGCCCCAGGGAAGAAAAAATAGCAAAGGCTAATGAACTTCTTCGACAACATAGCTTCAGAAAAACCATTTATACTGTGGTTAAAACAAGGGGGACAATGTAGGGGTAGCAATGGTCTGCAACAATATAGTGCGCAAACAAAAACTTAACCCACTTGCCACCATTTTTACAGCCGAAATGCAAGCAATATGTCTTGGCCTGTACTTTGCAATATCATCCGAGGATCAAGACTTCATTATGTGCACAGACTCCCTCTCTGCACTGAAAAATATAGCGAAAAGAAAAAACCAAGGGCCCATATGTCTAACAATTTTTCATTACATCAAAATGCTAGAAAATCAAGGAAAGATAATAACATTTCTCTGGCTACCTTCTCACTCTGGAATTTTAGGAAATGAAAAGGCGGATCAGGCAGCTAAAGAAGCAGCACTAATGAACTCACCACCAATTGACGTTCTAGAACCGAATGACACCAGGCTTTGGCTTAAACAACAAGTAACCTCAGCATGGGAAGACATGTGGAAAGCTGAACCATGTAGCAATAAGCTACGAACCATAAAGGATACGACAAGAAAATGGGATAGCTCAAAACGTGCTAACAGGAGGGAAGAAGTGGCTCTTACCCGCCTGAGAATTGGGCACACAAATTTGACCCATTCCAACATAATAAAAAAAGAACCACCACCAGTATGCCCCAGCTGCCATATCCAACTATCGGTCCAACATATCATCGAAGACTGCCCAGCATACCGAACTCTATTCCACTCCAGTGGTCTTCGTAGACGAGTAAATGACTGTCTTGGAAATAATCCAACAACCTTGGATAAAGCTATTAGTACTTTAAGGGAAACAGACCTATTTAAAAAAATTTAATAAAAAAAAATGTATAAAAAAAATAATAAAAAAAAAATAAATAAATAAAAAAAATAAAAAAAATAATAATAAAAAAAAATATATATATATATATATATATGTATATATATATATATATATATGTATATAAACGTATATATATATATATATATATATATATATATATATATACATATAATGTATATATATATATATATATATGTATGTATATACATATAATATATATATATATATATATATATATGTATATATATGTATGTATATACATATAATATATATATATATATATATATATATATATATGTATGTATGTATATACATATAATATATATATATATATATATATATATATATATATATATATATATATATATATATATATGTATATATATACAGGGTGCTTCAAAAAAATGTATTCACACTTTGAACTTCCATAGAAAATTTATTTACCCTTCTACAAAGTTAAATTTCAGGAAATTAGAAAGCTGAAAGTCCAATGTAAATGAAACATAAATAACAAATGTTAATACTGTTCAAATTGGTGACCTGCAGGATCAATACAATTCTGAGTACGAGTCACCACTGATTCTGTACATCGTATCAAAACGTCCAATGAGATTTCTCTACACACGGCTTGAATCTCATTCCAAAGAATGTCTAGGTTACGTGGTTTACGTTTGTACACCTCATTTTTTACTGTGCCCCATAAGAAGAAATCCAGTGGTGTAAGGTCTGGGGAGCGTGCTGGAAACTCGATTGGCCCCCTGCGTCCTATCCACTGAACCGGCAAATTTTGATCCAGGTAAGCTCGTACGTCGTGATAGTGCGGCGGAGCACCATCTTGTTGAAAATAAAACATATCATTACCGTATAGTGCACGAATGGCAGGAAATATGGAATCAGCAAGCATTGTTAGGTGTTCTAGGTCTTGTAGGCTACAAGTCTTGTAGGCTACAAGTCTTGTAGCTGTTCGAGGTCGACCTGAATGACCTTTATGCACATCACACACTGTTCCATGAACTTCGAATTTGTCTCGTATGCTTGTAATTGTTAATCTTGAAGGTGGTTCTGTATCATACTCCCTTCTCCACTGTCTTTGAACTTCATTTACAATCTCAAACTTCCAGTACCACTTAATAACCTGCTTACGTTCTTCAAAACTCAAACGTACGTCCGCCATGTTGATATTACAACTTCCAACTGACAATATAACATAGAGGGACGATTATGCTGCCACCTGGCGAAGAAATATAACATTAGCCTTGTAGAGTGGGAAAACTACGATAGTTTAAAGTGTGTATACATTTTTTTGAAGCACCCAGTATACATATATTTATTTATCTATCAGATGTAGTATATATTTATATATGTGTGTGTGCCTATTTATTTATAAACTACTCGTAATTGTTATTATAATATAATATATATATAAAAAAAAAAAAAAAGGTATACAAATAAAGGAAAATAATATATAGGTATATAAAAAAATATATATATATTAAAAATAAAAAAAAATAATAATAACATTAAAAAAAAATTAATAATATTAAAAAAAATAAATAAATAAAAAAATAAAATTAAATAAATTATATATATATATATATATATATATATATATATATATATATTACTTCTACTATTTATTCATGTTTAGTATTTATTTACAAACTGCTAAACTTGCTACAGTAATTTTAATATTATTTAAAATGAAATGTAATTGTAGAGTTATAAGAACTGTCTTTGAGTGTAGCTATATATATTTTAGTTGTTATTCATATCTATTGAGGGGGGAAAATGGAAAAACATATATTTAGGGTAACTAAACTTCTATAAAGAGGGCGTAAGAACCGAAAAGTTACTCGTCCTCGCGCGAATTTCGCCGTCTTCCTTTGGGCGGATTCTGCTGGCTAATGAACTTGACCTTTCAAATTAGAAGACAGATTTTGGTACCAAATTTCATCAAATGGGACCATTTTTGAGCCGTTGGGAGCCAGAGACAGTGGCCCCGAAATAATTTACTGATCATATAGGGATCATTAAAATATTTACTTGCACAGCTCTGGAAGTGCCAACAATGCTTGACTTTTATCAAATTGTTTATTGATTTTATTTTTCTCTTTATTTTCAATTTGTATCTGTATCTTTAGACTTGATAATTGTACCAGGTCATTCAAAAAGTCCGGTCGTTTTTTTGGGGGAAATTATAAATAAATAAATATTTTCAAATAATCACCTTTATTCATCAAAATATCCACCGTTACAGTCGGTAACCTTCTCCCAACGAGATGGTAAAGCCCAAATTCCTTCCTTAAAAAACTGTTGATTTTTACTGCAAAAATAAGTGGTCAGTTCGTGAATTAGGTTGTCACGGTCTTGAAAACATTTCTGTCTCAGATTGTTGTCGAGATCTCTGAATAGGTGATAATCAGTGGGTGACAGGTCAGGGGAATATGGTGGGTGAGGCAAAACTTCCCAGCCTATTTCTGTCAATTTTTGACAGAAATTTGAAAAATTGACAGAAATTTGAAAAATTGACAGAAATAGGCTGGGAAGTTTTGCCTCACCCACCATATTCCCCTGACCTGTCACCCACTGATTATCACCTATTCAGAGATCTCGACAACAATCTGAGACAGAAATGTTTTCAAGACCGTGACAACCTAATTCACGAACTGACCACTTATTTTTGCAGTAAAAATCAACAGTTTTTTAAGGAAGGAATTTGGGCTTTACCATCTCGTTGGGAGAAGGTTACCGACTGTAACGGTGGATATTTTGATGAATAAAGGTGATTATTTGAAAATATTTATTTATTTATAATTTCCCCCAAAAAAACGACAGGACTTTTTGAATGACCTGGTACTTTTAAATTGTACAGATTTCAAATAAATAAATAAAAAAAAAACAAAAAAAAAAAATCTAACAGTCAGAAATATGTTTCGATAATTTACGAATGAAACCTGACATTATCCTTTAAATTGAATTAAACCTCATAGAAGAAAAATCTCTATTGTAATATGACTTTGATTTTATGTCCTACAGAGGTTTCCATTCGAATATTTGAGAAATTCCTTAATAGTTCGAGAAATATATTCCATGGTTCTAATTTTTAAATCTTACGCACAAAATGATTCGTTTTTCTCCGTCTGTCGTCCGTACGAGTCGACGAACTTCTTCAGTCCAATACGGTTTAATTTCTTTTTCAATACATGTGTTTGCCTTCCATCGCTATCGTCCTACGCTGCCAGTGCGATAAATCGCGCAATCACGCATCCAATATGGCCGAGGCCTTATAGTTCAACTAATTAACTGTAATAATATTGTATTTATCAAGATAACATAATATTAACTGATAATTACGATTGATTTAATAACGTAATTGCTAATCACGGAAACTCGCTACTCTGTTTTGTTCTGAAATTAATAAATCTTTTAGTTGTCTTTACTTAGTCGAAAGTTTTCTCCTGAATACCAGAAAGTTTCTTTTTGAAAGTGTTTCATTATGAAGTTTTAATCTCCATTTTGATACCAAACAGGAATTAGTGGATAGGAAGAATTTCAAGTTAATTTGCAATCCTAATCTCGCCCTTTAATGAGAAAACTATTCGGTCAGATAATGGAAAAAGCTTGTGTTCATTTAATTAAGGTGTTTATAAGCTCTGAAATATTTAGTTTAACTCAAATATTTTAACCCTTGTGGCAAAACTCCGTTCTACGAAGCGTGATAAACAACAGGATTCGGGATGGAGTCAGATGTTCATTTATGCGGAAATAATCTTGTGTGGCAGATATAGGCCTGCATATAAAGACAATTAAGTGGAAATGGGCTGGTCGTCTTGCCAGATTGCAGGATAGCAGACCCTGAAGGCTACGGAATGGATTCCGCTTAACTTAAGGAGGAGACGAGGAAGACCATGTAGGCGTTGGAGTGATGTCTTCAAGTCTATAGGTGGTCCAAATTGTATGAAAGTTGCAAGGAATTAAGGAAAATGCTAAGCATTGTGGTAAGAAATAGTGAACTCCACTTCCTAGTTGGTTTTGTCTCTAAGTAAAACCATTGCCCTCATCAAGGGGAGTTCTGCATGAGGCAACATACACTTGTAAATGTTTTAAATAGTAATTTCGAAGAAAAATTATTTACATTTTTAATAGTTTTACTGTAGTTGTTATTTGAAATAAAGGCTTTATTTATTTATTATTTTAACCCTTACGAGCCGGCTACCCGCATGACCTTAGATGCCCGCGATACAGTGCCCATTTCACTCTCCTGGTTCTACTGGACGGCAATAAAATATGTGAGCCTCCACTGCCGATGTCTTCTCATTTCTCCGAATACACTTACGTTGTTTTTTTTCTTTGAAAGGTTATAATTAAAATTGTCTTATCCTGAGTTTTGTGCCAGTCAAAGGCAGGCTTAAGAAAATGTATTATTTCATTTTTTTAAATTTTAAATTTTTTAAATTAATATCTAGTCAAATCTATTGGCATTGGTGTGATATCAACGCAACATGATCTCTACGTACTCTTCGACTGGTACAATACAAATAAGGTCCTTCTTAGGGACCTGGTAGGAGAGAGAAATCCCCATTAAATAGAACCAAACAGCATTTTTAATGATCTCTAGAGGATACAAGAGTGACTAGAGCTTACCAAACCTACCGCTAGATATCGCAAAAAGCTGTCACTGCGGTGAAAGTCTCGAAGGGAAGAAATGGCCTTGTCAAGACATTGGCTATCACGCCACAGGCTATGAAAACCCTTTGTTACGAAAGTGGCTATTAATCTCGGATGAGTTAAATGAACATTAGGGGTAGGTAGCTTCCCAGCACTCGCCCGTTTTGCATTTCTTAAATATGTTTAACGTTTTCTTGGTCTTTGAAACTTTTTTTTTAGCACAAATATGCTTTAGCCGTGCCTAAACTGGATTTTTTTTTAAATTAATTTATTTATGAGCACCCGAAACTAAGGTGATGTGCTCGAAACAATTATACAGATACATTTCTAGTTGTACTTAAAAAAATACATGTAAATTCTTAAGAATAACAAATAAAATACAATGGAACAAGTCAGTTCATGTAGTAACAAATAAGGTCCATTTCCAATTTCTTCGTGAAAGAAGGTGTAAAATAAGAAGTTGTTTAGCACTTTTGTTGATACTGTGAATAAGGTATATACAAGATTTCACGTAAGAATCGGGAAAACGAGAAAGGCAGTAAATCTTGAGAGGGGAAAATATATTAGTATCAGAAAAGGTGAATAAATAAGTAGAGAAGAAAAAACAATTAATAAAATAAAATAATGTAAATATATAAATTAATAAAAAATAATTGGAAAAAATGTTACAAACTGCGCATGGCGTCCGCGCGTGCGCTGTGGCCATGTACGAATAAGAAGACTGTGTATTGGACAAAAAAAGTGTCCGCTGTCGTTCGGGCATGCGCAGGAGCCATGTGCGCACTGTATTTTATACAGTGCATTACATAGATTTGCATGTAACAATTATCAAAGCCTAATTTTTATAATAAAACTAATAAACGAATTGTTAAATGTATATAGCTCCGAAAGGCAACCGAAAAATCAAAAATACTTTTAAATTTTTGAGCGTCTCCAATACTCAAATATTCCTCAGCAAGGTGCGTTATTTAACCCGAATTTCCAAAGAATTTACTTAAAATAAATTATAAAAATGTATAATAACCTTAAATATATTTATATTATAAAATAGTGACCCTTTTTTTCAATATATTATTTGAATAGGCGGAAGGTCATGCATATATAAAACTCTTCAACTTCACTTTACATGCTTTTTTTGCTCTACATGTTTCGCGTCTCTTGACGCCTCTTCAGGAGCAACTTAATTACAAATACATAAATTTAGCAATAGCTACGGAAGACCTTCGACAGGTAGGGCCACGTCCATACTCCACAACAGTATGGACCTGTCGATGGTCTTCCGTAGCTATGGCTAAATTTATGAATTTGTAATTAAGTTGCTCCTGAAGAGGAGTCAAGATACGCGAAACATGCAGAGCAAAAAATAAAGCATATAAACTGAAGTTGATGAGTTTTATATATGCATGACCTTCCGCCTATTCAAATAATATATTAAATATTTTTGTTTCTTTATATTTTTGTTTCTTTATATTTTTAATAAACAAAAGACTCAATATTATTTTTAATATTATATTTTATTTTTAATATTAAATGAAGTGCTTTATTCACGCTGCGATTTAAATAGGGTCTTCAGTAAATATATTTGAAAATAATTGCAAAAGGGCTGACACTTTTGTGGGGTTTAATAATCAAGAATCATAAAAATAAATGCTGAATATGATAGACTGCAATACACTGCGCGTAACCGTAAGAGTGAATGACAGCACCGCGCAGTTGGGTTATTCTCTGCGCTCTCATTGGTTCTTGCTCATATGATCTTGTACAGCTGTTCCGGTTTAAATGGAAGCGCGAATAAAACTCTCATTTAATATGAGAATAAAAACAATTAAGTTTTTTTTAAGTGCCTGCCATATTTATTAATCATTGTAAAATTGTCTTAATTTTACATTAAAGATAGTTGGCTTCTGATTAAAACTCTATTTTTCGGAAATATTGTTTTGCACCTTGTACCTGTGCTCCAGGGTATGTCCAGGAAACACATCTTTTCCTTCTTATCTACCTAGGAGGCATATTATAGCAAAATTTCAAGGTGCATAAAACACTTCATGAAAAGTGCGTTGCCAGCTCTCAGTCTATATATTCATTCATGTTATGCCTCAATTGTACGGCGCTGATTGATGCATGCCCGCATAGCAAATGAAGTGTGCGGTACAGACTATCAATTTCTAGTCAAGGCGCTAAGATATTAGTCTGCAGTTTTATTCTAAAGCAATTGTCAGTCGGGAATAGCTTGGATTCTGCTTCGGAAACATCTTTAAGATTTTGGTAAAAATCTATATTTAGGACGTTTTGGCTACTCTTTGGTAGCCCTCTTCAGCTAATGGACAGAAAAAATGCAGAATTAAAAAACAGAATTATTAAACCAATAAAAAATATAATGGATCCAGTTGTAAAAATCGTCAACAACAATCAAGCCTACTTTCTTATTGAGCAGATTCTTACAAAACTTGCAGATGCGGTTAATTGAAATTTTTGCTCCCTTAGGTGGACGTTAGCTTGGTCCCAGAGAATTTTTATTGAATTGTCCTGAATATAGATTTCTACAAGAATCGTACTGATATTTTCTTAGCAAAATCCCTACTATTCTCAAACTGCTTATCATCTAACTATCTTACACCTCATTAAGACAACTTTCTAACAAAAATTAACAGAAGAAATTACATATACTCACCAAGCAATGAATGTCTAAAGAGCTCAATATCTGTCGGCTCGCTATAGAAATAGACTGGTCAGCAATCATTCAGGATGTTCAATTAACATACATTCGCTATTTTAAGAATTGTCGGACATAAAGTGAAGGATTTACCGAGAAGCGGCGTGGGTGGATGAGATAGTCTTGTTGTCTTTTTGTGAGATTGAAATTGTATTGCTCTGCTGGAAGTGTAATCCATTTCCTAGTTTCCACACCTCGCTTATTTTCAAATCAGGATTCGCTGGGAGGAAACCCTTTCAGAAATAGGCGTGTGGGCGAATATGCCGAGCTTTGAAGCAGTTTTTAATTTTCAATTCATAACTCAAACTGTAATATTAATCCTCTCTCTCTCTCTCTCTCTCTCTCTCTCTCTCTCTCTCTCTCTCTCTCTCTCTCTCTCTCTCTCTCTCTCTCTCTCTCTCTCTCACACACTCTCTTTTGTTTTTGCTACCAATGAACCATACACCATAGCATATGAAATATACCACACTAGCTCCATCACAATTCATTCTATAGCCATTTTTTGATATTATCATTTTTTGTTTTAACGGTTGTTTTAAGATACTTAAATCTCTCTGATTTTGGTATAATTTTTAATGTGTTTTTTTCTGTTGCTCCTTAGAAAAATAAAAAAAAAAATAAATAAATTCTTTTAGACTCGCCCGGAAATTTAAATATAGGGCTGTTTTGAGGAGTTAATAACAGATCTAGCGTCATTTCATTGTTTAGTTTCAGAGAATATGGAAAAAATAGCTGCTTAGCAAAAATTGAATTTTTTTTTTGGTTCGGAATCGTCCGGAAATGTGTTGTTTAATGTGTAGAATAACTTATGATTTCAAAGTGGATGGCAGTTTTGATTTGAGCGCTTTCAAACACTCTTATATTCAAATTTCCGTGAGATTTGGAAACCAAAAAAAAAATGTGCTAAATTATTTTTTTTTACTGGCGCTTCGACATCTGGGCCATTAGCGCCAACATCCAAAGTGCAGCCAGGAATTTTCTCAACGAGCCATTAGATGAGAAAATACCTTCCTGTGGGAATCGAACCCACCATCTCCCGCATGAGAATCTAAGGCGTTAACCACTAGACAAGTGGGAGACCCCGATAATAATGTTATATTATTTTATCGTGTTTAACGGCGTTTCAACAATTAGGCTATTAACGCAGGGCTATCTACAGGTTGCCACCCTTTTACAGCTTAACTTCGGTGATCTACGGGAACCGGTGCATTTAACGTGGCTATGGCCGTTGGCATTCCCATTATTCTCATGCATTTCAAACGTTATTTCATTATGAAGCTACTTCGGAAATAATTATTTATTTATTATTATTTCAGAAATAAAGCTTTTAGAAATATGTTTATTTATTTCAAAGAATGATCAAAATATTCAAATAATTATTTCAAGGAAGAAATATATCTAGTTATCTGATGAAGATTGTTTTATTTAACTATGAAATAACATTTAAAGAATTTCCATTATTTTGGAAATAATTATTTCATGAAATAACCATTTAATTTATTTGAGAAATAAATTATTCCAGTAGTGCCCAGGTCTAGTTTCTACTGTAGCAGCTTCTTCTTAAAATTAATAAATAAATAAGTAAATAAAAAAGTAATATTAAAAATAAAATATGTCATTTTTATTCTTTATTTTCCTCTCTGATGTCCCTTGGAAATGCCTGCTCTTTCTTGGAAATGTTTTCGATTTCCCTGCTGGTTATTATTCGTAGACTGTTGGGATCCGAAGTTCTGGTGGAAATTACTGCCTTGATTGCTTTCAAATCCCATTACATTGTTGTGTTTCATCAGGAGGCATATTGTCCGAAGACATTTCCATCTCTTTTGAGCGGTTGCGTTTAAGGGCGAAAGATATCTAGGTCATTGTCGACGCTCTAAAATCAAAGGATCAGGGAATCTGGATACCAAGAAATAATCTGTCTACATGAAGTGCCTTACTCATCAGAAAGCCAACAGTTGTTTCTCGGTGTTTTATGTTTTTCTGAACATGATCATGTCGATGGCAAACGATTCCCCCGGCGCACAGTGGTGCCGTGAGGGAAAAAACGTTAAAAACCGAAGGTGTTCCCGTTTGAACTAACATTTTTTTTTTATACCTAATTAGTTGTAGAATAAAGCTCTAATATAGCTTTTTCATTTTATTACTGATTTTGACCACAAAACACATTTTTGTTGACCGTTTCTCAGCTAGTAAAAATCTCACAGTTTTTAGTGAAAAATAAGGCAATATTTTATACCACTTATTTTATTCCTAAAAATATGGTATTATCCATGAAGTTTCATGAGTATATGTAGGTTTAAAAACAATTTCTTTTGTTTGCCAAAATGTACCATGAACTTGGCTCATTTAAGTTGTGAAGATATGAGTATTGAAACAAAGTTATCCTTAGATTTTTGGTGTAGGAAAAAAAACGGTACTTAGCTAATCTCTCCGCATAGTTTTACCTAGAAGTGCATGATCTGAAGTTGCTGTCCTATAATTTTGATCGCCGTACTCGACCGTATGTGCGCACAGCCTAATAAAATGAAGCGATGCGATTATTTCACGAAAATAGAGTTTATGGGTCTTTTGTATAATAAGCATACACTTTACAAGAACTAGTAACAGTTACTCATTTTATTATTATTTGGAACATATGATTCACCTCTAACCTAATTCTGTATTTAAACGCATTGATTTATCAGATTTACATAAAAAACACTAACAATGAATTTGCTTAAGTTAAGCCAGTTAATATCTAATGTGAAAGTTTCAGTCCGGTTTCTGCAGAAGAAGGGATTAATCCATTCTGAGAAAAAGTGCTCCAGACTTCATAAAATGAAAATTTATTATAGAAGGAACAGAGGGCCAATTTGGAAGTGTAATCGGACAGGATGTAAGAAGGGAATTAGCATTTATAAAGGTACGTGGTTTGAAAACAGCAAAATACCACTCAAAACAGCATTGCTGTTCATATACTCATGGTCAATGGATATACCACAACCAAATTTTGCAAAAAAGAATGGTAAAAATGCAGTTTCCAGCCCTCCAAACCGATTTCTTTCAAATTTTGCACAATAACGTATTTTGATGCACTAAACACAAATGCGATAAAAAAAAACGTCGGATTTAACTAGGAAAGAAGTTATTAAGCACTTAAGTTCACTGTTATGCAGGTTATGAGAGCTTTTAATTATAGCGAGTTGGATTGACTGGGGTTTTGTTATTTTCTTGAGCGAGCGTAGCGAGCGGAAACGCATAGCACGTATGCCCTTAAGCGACAGAGGACGATGCCTTTAAAATTGAAATATTTTCGAATAAATGGTTTCTGAACATTTCAAATGAGAGTTCTCTGTTTCCCAATGTTACATATCTGCGCATGCGCGTGTTTACAAATACGCTGATGACGCCTAGTTTTATAACCTTCCTAACTTTAGTGCTTAATATTATATTCTATTAATTTTAGCGAGTTGGATTGACTGGGGTTTTGTTATCTTCTTGAGCGAGCGTAGCGAGCGGAAACGCATAGCATGTATGCCTTAAAGTCGTCATTTACGCCTTAAAGTCGTCACAAATTTAGTTGTTTACATTAGCTCTCATAACCTGCATAACAGTGAACTTAAGTGCTTAATAACTTCTTTCCTAGTTAAATCCGACAATTTTTTTTATCGTATTCGTGTTTAGTGCATCAAAATACGTTATTGTGCAAAATTTGAAAGAAATCGGTTTGGAGGGCTGGAAACTGCATTTTTACCAAAAGAATTAAACATGTCTAGTCACACAACTACAGACTGGAAAAATTTTGGTAAACCTGAAGGAGAGCGTCCTCAACACCGATTTTCTTCAAAGTTTGCACTATAACGTATTTTCATGCACTAAACACGAATCCGTTGAAAAAAATTGTTGTTCTCAACCAGGAAAGAAGTTATTTTAAAAAAAAGTTCACTGTTATGAAGGTTAGGGAAGACTGCCTTGGACGACTTTTGGGCCATAGAATTCTTTTTATTTCTGCGTGTTGGATTGACTAGGGGTTTTGATGTTTTCTTGAGCGAGCGGAGCGTAGCGGAGCGAGCGGAAACGCATAGGACGTATGCCCAAAAGCGACAGTTTACGACCAAGTCACCTACCACAAGGTGAGTCTAAATTTCAATTACACTTCGTCATTAAGGACTATTGCGCAGGCGTGTGTTTACATATAAGCTGTTTACCCCGTCTTTTATAACCTCCATAACAGTGAACTTTAGTGCTTAATAACTTCTTTCCTAGTTGCGAGCAACTTTTTTTTTCAACGGATTCGTGTTTAGTGCATCAAAATACGTTATATTGCAAATTTTGAAGAAAATTTGGTCGTTTGTAACCCGCTAACGGCACCTTTGGTCGTTTGTAACCCGCTAACCGTGAACTTTTTTTTTTAAATAACTTCTTTCCTGGTTGAGAACAACAATTTTTTTCAACGGATTCGTGTGTAGTGCATGAAAATACGTTATAGTGCAAACTTTGAAGAAAATCGGTGTTGAGGACGCTCTGCTTCAGGTTTACCAAAATTTCATGCGAGAGGTATGCACATCAGATCTAATCTCGAACCCTATAAAGATTGGAGGTGAAGGCTTAAACGTTGAAATTTATGAAACATGCTTCTCCAGAAGGAAATATCAACGTGGAAGATTACATCCATCGCAGTGGATCTTCGGAGGTGTTTGTCGTGAGACTAGGGAAGTTTTTCTATATGCCGTGCCTGACCGTTCAGCTGTTACCCTAACTGAGTGTATAGAGGCATGTGTACTACCGGGATCCACAATATTTTCTGATTGTTGGAAGTCATACCATGGTCTGAGGAAGGTTCCAGGAATGCGATATAAGCACTATCCAGTAAATCATAGTGAAAATTTTGTAGATCCATTACTAGAGCCCACACACAGAGAATTGAGTCTTTGTGGGCTAGTTTGAAGCGAAGGAACAAGATTGAATGCGGAACAAGTAGGGCATTATTGGATTCATATTTGTGTGAATTTGTGTGGAGAAGAAGATATGAGAAGGAAGACCTATTTCATAAAATATTGCATTCAATGTTTGAATGTTGGCCACCTTCAGCATGTTTTATTTTGTTCAGTATTAAATAAAGTTATTTTCTTTTTTATAAACAAGCATTTATCTTGTTTTGTAAACATAACCTAGAGTTTAGTAAAGTAACAGTAGAGTAACTGTTACTAGTTCTTGAAAAGTGTATGCTTATTATACAAAAGACCCGAGTTTATCATTATTATTTTCTGCAGAAAGTTGTTGAACAGTTTGTAATAGCAAGTAACTTAACATTAACAGTGAGATCCACCAAATAGCTCGTGTGAAACTGTCAAAATTTATTCGTTACAAGCTTATCAACTCAAAAGCGTAAGCGTTACGATTTTTTTTGCGCGAATTTCGCCCCAAACGCCATCTTCAAGTGGGCGGATTCTGCTGGTTAACGAACTTGACCTTTTAAATTGGACGACGGATTTTTGTACCAAATTTCATCACAATCGGACCATTAGGGAAGCCAGAAATGAGCGAACAGACAAATATATATATATATATATATATATATATATATATATATACAAATTTGAACCACCGTTATTTTCGGTCTCTAGGGGTTCTGAAACGCGAAATTTTCTAGTCGGCACTTTCGGATTGTTTCATTGTATCAACCTTATAAGCGGGGTTCCTCCCTATGGGGGAGGGAGGAACCGCGCTAAAATGAATACTTACTTAAATGATATTAGTCCAAATTATAATTAGATAAACACAGAACACTTTTATGATATACTTACTTATACGATATTAGTCCATTCTGGTTAGAGCCCAGTGTTGCCCTAGGCAATCAAATCAAAATTGATTTGATATGAAAAAAATTGATCATAAAAAAATATGATCTTTTATGATAAGATCTTATATGATATTTGTCCAAACTCTGAGAATATAAACCTACCATTTAGATAAACAAACAAAGGTTATAACTAAAAAGTTATTTTCCGCAAATGAATAACTTTTCGCAAAAAAATAGTTTTGTGTTGCCCTTCTTAAAAGAAGGGGCAACACTGGAAAGAAAATGCCGATTTCTGGCTTTAAACTCTTCTGTATATGACAGTTTCGAACTCGTTACTTCCAAACTGTGAATCCTAGAAGATTTTGAGCTAGCCTAAGAGATTTCCCGAATCAAGACGTACCTATGTGCGAAGTTTGGTCCAAATCGGTCAAACGGTGTGGATTTGTATAAGGAACAAACAAACAGACACGTGATTTTTATATATATAGATAAGCGAAAATTGTAATAAAGTGGAATTCGTCAAAGACAGTTTACAGTAATACATTGGTTGTTCGTTTATTCAACTAAGCACTTAAAAATACATTTTGAAATATACGAATTTCTACAAATTGAGTAAAATATGACTTTTTTTAAAAAATTAAATACTTGCTATTTTTCACTGTTTTCGTAAAAAAAAATAAAACCGTTTATCGTCCAAAATAATTATCCTATCTAATTGGCCGCGGTCTCGTTCGACTCGGCACAAAAAATACTTCAAAATTGACCCCAAAATCAGAAATATTCAAGTACCTAAAGGTTTTTTTCCCCCAAAATCGGGCGTTTGGCGCCACTGTGCGGCGTCCTCAGGGTTTCTCAGGGGGCACCTACATTGGTCCCGATCCGATCCGATAGCCACCGACTGTCGAAAGAAAAACAAACACATGCATCTCAATGGAGGTGCCTACATTGGTCCCTACCCGATCTGATGGCCACCTATTCTCGGCCGTTCAAACTTGCTTGTTTCTAGCCCGATTTTGAGCCGATACACAGTGTAACGAAGTATTGAGGATTATGGACAAAAATCATTAACCACTAGTTAATTTCAAATAAACATTTTTATTAATTGAAATCAACTCAAAACAAGGTGACAATAGTGTAATAATGCATACTATACGGCTATAATAATATTAATTGTAATATTAATAGAAATAATATAGGAGGTAATAACTTTTTTTTTTTATATATATGATAACTGTAACATATAATGTAATAGTATAGCAGTAAATTATGCTTATAGTAATATTGCCATACAATAATAAGATTTTACCATTTTCTATGAAATTATTAAATAATTTCTTAATTCCGAATCTGTATCGTTTTTGGATTCTTGAGAATGTAAACTTATATGGAAACCAATATCTATTTGATTATTAATGTCATCCTCTATTATACATTCATTACTGTCTGGACTGATTTTGCTTTGCCTTTTTATATATTTTCTCCGTAAAGAAAGCTCTGGACCAGATATCAGAAGAACCCGGCGCTTTTTCGGTCTCTCACACAACGCTGTAAACTCTTATTTATGTCTGCCTTTAAGGAAGCCGGAAGGGCCATCAGGGCGTGAATATATTTTTTCTTGATAAAAATTAATAACAATTTCTTCTAAGTTGATATATTGTTTCAACCAGTATTTATTATAAGAGTTTTTTTCTCTGCGTTGAACACGTTCCCACATTTTTTACATATATTATAGGACTAAACTGGCAGTATTTTTAATATTGCTTAATATTTCTTTAAGAGCATCCTGCAGATCAAATTGAATCATTTGCCCAAGGATTAATACCGTTTTCTTGGATTTATCCTCATTTTTTCAAATTTGGAAGAAAAAATAAATTGTATTATGTGATGGATCTAAAAATAAAAATCTTTGGAATTGGCTAGCTAAATTGCCCTCAGTACATTATACTTGAGGTAAACTTTAAGCTCTATAAAACTTTATGAGATGTGTTCAAATGAAGTTTTTTTGCTATGGTCTATCAAAATTTTGTACTTAAGAATAATGCCAAAGATCAATGAAGAATTTTTCAGGGTAAATAATAAAGGAGTAATTATCCATAATCAATTATATAAGATAAAAAAGGACTAGTTTTGACGTAATTTCCATCGGATCACCCAATAAAAACACCGTCCTATCTTCAACGAGAGAGGCTCAAACTGATTGTTGGTATGAAACAGGTTTTAAAGACTTTAGCTTGTTTATAATACTGCTAATGTGTTTGTTGATCAAAATAAAACTAATATTTATTAGTTTTATACGATTTTAGTTCCTTGACTAGTTTCTAAACTTAGCTATAGGATTAAAAATTAAATATAAGAAGACAAAAATTTAGATTTTTGTCCATTGGACGTTACACTGTGCGACGACGCAAAATGGCGCGAAACCACATATAGTGTTTCAAAAAGGTCTATAGCCTCTTTATCTTAACCGATTTTATTGCATCTTTTTCTTTTTTTAAATGAAAGCTAACCAAATTTAGAAAAACTTTGTCAATTCAGATTTTTGTTTTACGTTTCCCTTGTTTATTAAATTACGTCAAATGTTTATAACCTCATAATTTTTATAATCTTTCAATGCTTATAATCTTGGAAGCCCGGTGGCGTGAGCAATTAGCACTCCGTGCCAGGGGCTCGTGGGTTCGATTCCCACTAGGGGTGGTGGCTTTTCTTTAGAAAAAAGAAAAGGCATCAGCCCTATCCTGGCTGGAAAAGGGTGGTAACCTATAGATAACCCGCCCTAAAATTCGTAGTTAATAATAAATGGACGTTAATGTTCAATAATAATATAACCCTCTAGCTGTCTTTCTTATAAATAATTTTAATATTCGAATTCTAATGCTTCTCTTATCGTAGTTTAACAGTTAAAACTTAACTGTTACACTAAGATGTATTTTTCCGGGACTGATATACTTCCAGAAGATTGATTGGCCTCTTAACTCCTCCTTTATACCTCAAACATTCAACCTAATCGAAGGATTCTATTCTTATTAGGTGGTAATTCTTAAATTTATCACTCAATTTTTACTTCACTACGGGGTCGTTTCTGACAATGTAGGCAGTCACGTCGGCCGCTGTCGGTCTAACGAAATCGGATTGGATCGGGTCGTATCGGATCGGGAGAAATATGGGTCCGATGTAGGTGAAGCCTAATAATGATCTCTTATAAAGGCATTTGCGACTCGGGTGCGCAATTAATATTTTGTTTTCCAATGTCGTTGGAATCATTCTCCCAGATCTTCATCAGGCGGCCGAAAGTGAAGGTACTGAAGGTGCCTAGGGTCCATTTCGGAAAAGGGGTTCCAGTGATTTTGTTAAATAACTGTTATTATTATATATAACATATGTATATTAAATAAAATACATTGGTAAACCTGAAGGAGATTGTCCTCAACACCGATTTTCTTCAAACTTTGCACTATAACGTATTTTGATGCACTAAACACGAATCCGTTGAAAAAAATTGTTGTTCTCAATCAGGAAAGAAGTTATTTAAAAAAAAAGTTCACTGTTATGAAGGTTAGGGAAGACTGCCTTGGACGACTTTTGGGCCATAGAATTCTTTTCATTTCTGCGAGTTGGATTGACTAGGGGTTTTGATGTTTTCTTGAGCGAGCGGAAACGCATAGCACGTATGCCCAAAAGCGACAGTTTACGACCAAGTCAGCTACCACAAGGTGAGTCTAAATTTCAATTACACTTCGTCATTAAGGACTATTGCGCAGGCGCGTGTTTACATATAAGCTGTTTACCCCGTCTTTTATAACCTCCATAACAGTGAACTTTAGTGCTTAATAACTTCTTTCCTAGTTGCGAGCAACTTTTTTTTTCAACGGATTCGTGTTTAGTGCATCAAAATACGTTATAATGCAAATTTTGAAGAAAATTTGGTCGTTTGTAACCCGCTAACAGCACCTTTGGTCGTTTGTAACCCGCTAACAGTGAACTTTTTTTTTAAATAACTTCTTTCCTGGTTGAGAACAACAATTTGTTTCAACGGATTCGTGTTTAGTGCATCAAAATACGTTATAGTGCAAAGTTTGAAGAAAATCGGTGTTGAGGACAATCTCCTTCAGGTTTACCAATACATTTTATAAATAACCTCAAAACATATTTAATAACCTCAACTGATAAAAACAGTTAAATCTCTGCTGGAAAATCAACTATGTTCCCTAAATCTTTTCCAGCAATCACTCCTTCTCGTACCTCCTCCTCTATATATGTAAATCCAGCATGCTCCTCCTAGTCCAGTATTCTATCTTGTTTCTGTGTTTCATCCAAGCCTAAAGAGATTCAACCCTCTGGGTGTGAGCACCTGTTGTCAGGTCTACCAAGTTTTTGGAATGATTCACTACATAATGTTTATATCGCATACCCTCCACTTTCTTCAGTCCTTTGTAAGCCTTCCAGCAATCTGAATAAATTGTTGTTCCAGACCTGACTGCCGCATTAATACATGAAGTCAACATTTCAGCAGTTCTAAATGGGACTTCCTGATGGTCTTCAGTCCTGACATGGTCACTTAACTGAAATATTTTCATTACTGTTGAGTCAAGATCACAAATGAAACCATTAAAAAAAACTAGGAAATGAGGTTACCACAACATCTGTTTACATATTTTATAGAGTCAAATTTATTTCATTTAGTTAAAATAATCACAGTTACTGATAAAATCACTGGCACCCCTTTTCTGAAATAGACCCGGTGCCTAAGTGAAGGTATTGTTTTTTTTTATTTATTTTAGAATAAGAATACAGTTCGTAAATTGCCCTTATTATTCCTCGGTCTACTTTTTATGCTCGGTTGAGACAATTTCCTTCATCTTACTAAGCCTCAGAGAAAGCAATTTTGTTTTTACTTTAGCCGGAAAAACTTTGTAATAAATGACTTTAAGGTAAAAAGTTTAAAATTTTAAGAAATCGATGTTCCCCTTTCCAGAACTTGCTGATTAGAAAGCGCGCCTCTGTAAAAGAACGCCAGACAAACCCTCCCACGCCAGCCTGTTTATAATAACCTCATAACTGAGTAGGGCAACGGAGCATATAAAATGACGAGAGATGAAGTGCCATCTCTCGTCAACCCCTTTACCCTGTAAAGTACTTATTCAAGAACCCAGCCTTTAATGAATTTAGCTCTCCCTTTGCCGGGGAAACGCCCTTCCTTTCTAATTAAAGGGAATAGTTAATTACACTCTCTTTATTATTAACTCATTAACTAGATATTGCTTCATGTCAGATGTCTTAGCCAGGGGAAACTCTTCAAAGTCAAACAGTTTGCATGACTTCTGAATATTATTGTTGTCAACTATAATCTTTTGTACTGGTTTTATTTTAAGAAAAATTGCATGAGTACTTTATATAATGGGTGATTCAGGTCTAAGTAGCCAAACTCTAGAAGGCGATTCTAGACATCATTTCCAACAAAAAAATCATTTAAAGTATGGTCCGATTCCGAAGGGAAAAGCAGTTATGACCAATTTTCTGTTTTTTTTTTTACGTACACTGGAGCAATCCTTACTTATTCAATAAAAAATATGTGTACATTAAAACAAAAGAAGAAAATTTGACATAACTGCTTTTCCCTTCGGAATCGGACAATACTTTAAATGAACTTTTTTGTTGGAAATTATGTCTACAATCACCTTTTAGAGTTTGGCTACTTAGGGTGCGTTTATGTCAGACAGAAATTATGACTAATGTAAACTGTTAACAATTTGTAAATCCGACCGACTTGTAAATACTGCAATGACACTGTGACAGTTAAACATATACTTACAAACTGCAGACAACTCATTAACTTAAATATGACCCACGACTTGCTGACAGCATTTAGCCCACACATCCATACTCTACTCAAATATTTGATAAACTCACAGTTATACACCAAGCTGTAAATAATTCATTGGACTTTCACAACGAATATTTCGAAATTTCATATTTTAATCGAATTATTACTTTAGTTTAATTTTTTTTTTATTATTATTGTACGCGCTGGGGATTGAAAATTAATCCTCGGCACGTGGTTTGAGGGATGGGTTCAGAGTATGAGAAAAAAAAAACATTTAAACTTACCATTACGTTGTCAGCTGCTGAAGAAACATGGCCCTGTTAGCAGCTCCTGGAAAGTAAAGAGAGAAGAGGGGCCGGAACGTAATGGGAAATGAGGGGGCAGTCCCGAGCTACAAGAATGAGGTGTGATCTACTCTGGATCTGGAAACGAACTGCGCTGGTATATTAGGGAGGTGGGGGTACTTTGTACCCTAAGTCTTAAAGCCCGCGCCCCAACAATTATATTTTTTTAACTTTCTCATTTTTCACGTTTTAGTTAAGCTTTAAGTTCCTAATTCATTTATTTACCATTTGTTTGTTGTTTTTTTTTGTTGATTTTTTGAGTTTGTCGCCAATGTCGCAAATCTCAAGAATCAAATAAAATAAATAATCCATATTACAATACATTAATGCATATTTCGAAGCAATATTGGGGGTTTTTGTGAGCTTTCTGAAGCCTCCTGGGATTTGGGTGGAAATGGATTGTCCTGTGGGTTATGGAAGTTTAGGACTGGGGATATTGGGAAATGGACTAACGGTATATTGAGGCCTGTAACTAACTTTAAACTGACTTCCTAAGGAAAGCACGCCCTTCACTAGGAGCATGGGATGTGTGGTTGCGCATTACAATAACATGGTAGGGCGCTGACGACCGAGGGGGTTTTCGCCCCATATTATCCAAACATTTAACTAATGTTTGGTTGTCTATTCTAAGAATTGGAATGTTTGTATTCGTGGTAAGTTTTATCATTAATCTGTTATCTATAAGTTAATTTAGTATGACCAAATAGGTCTGATTTAGTGATGGGCGATCTGAATCGATATTTTATTTATTTATTTATAGGCAACGGCCATAGCCACGTTGAATGCACCGGTTCCCGTAGATCACCGAAGTTAAGCAACGTCGGGCGTGGTCAGTACCTGAATGGGTGACCGACCACGTGCTGTTGGCATTAGATAAGGGTAGTAACCTGTAGATAGCCCGGCGCTAATAGCCAAATAGTTGATGCGCCGTTAAAAACGAAAAAAAAAAAATATTTATAAGTGATTCGCATCTACTGGGATTTCACTCCTTAAAGGTAGTACCTGTATGGTCTAATGAACCAGCATTAAGATGGGTATTTAATTCAATATTTCCATAACCAGAGTTTTGGAAATGTCTATTATATGCCTGGAAGCCTCTGGTTATTCAGGAGATATCTTCAAATGCGAGTATATAGTTTAGTATCCTATAAGTAAGAAAGTATTGTGTTTATGTACTGGCTGCTGTCCCTCAATAATTCGTCATGTGGGATATTTAGGTCGATATTTTAAAAGACCTATGATTTATGGAATCGATCTCCAAGGGCCGATCTTTTCAATGAATCGATCTCCAAGGTCCAATCTTTTTAAAGAATCGATCTTCAAGGGTCGATCTTTTAAACAATTGATCTATCTAGAATATCGTTGAATAAAGTGTTGTTTTTTTATTCCAAATATTCAAATACTTTTAATCTCACATCTTGTTACTCAATCTCATTTCCGAAGAATTCTAATTTATTTACCTGATGAAGAAAGTTACATAACAGCATCCTATGGCCAGTTACAGTTTGTTAATACAACAATAACATTATGCAACGACTCAATACTTCCGTTCCTCCAACTAGAGGGAAGAAGGTAATATAATAAAAATAAGGTTGCAAACTGTGCTCAAAATTTATATAACCATTTTTCTCTATTATTTTTATTTTCATCTATTTTTTTGTCTCATTTGATAAACATATGCGTATATGTAATAATTAGGGACCGGATTCTTAGGTTTTCACCTATTTTTTTCCTTTCTCCTAAACATGATATTGATCGGTTTTTTATACGATTCGCGTCTTTTAGTATCATTCATGCAAATTTGGAAGAACCTAAAAAAACCTATTCAGGGTGATATGACCTAAAATCACCTAAATAGAGATGTATTGACCTAGACAGACCTAATCTTTAAAATAGAAAATATAATTCAATGAACTCATTTCCTCCATCAAAAGAATTTTCTTAATTCCATCTTCCCGGGTCCAGACGTTCAGGGAAATTTTACTATGAGTGTCACTTCCCTCAAAATCTCATTTGAATCGTCAACACTAGGGCTAAAAGATGCGATAAAATACCTTCCTATATGTTGTCATGTAAACCGGCGCATCCTTATCTTTCTCCGCTTTTAAGACGGTTCTCTAAGACAACAGGAAGAATTTCACCGCCGAAAACCTGGGTACCTATATGATCGTTTACTGTAACAAAGGGTAATACCAATTTAGTTTCATATTTTTCCTTTTAAATTTTTCCAAGATTTAATTTTTTGGTTTCTAACATAGTTAGAGAAACTTAAAATGTCCTTTAGATATTTATTTTGATTATTTTGTTTTATGTTCTTATTTATTTTTGTTATTAATGTAGGTTTCATTAAATAATTTAATTTATTTTTTCTTTTTTTTAAACATTGCTTTATTTCTAAAATGTATTTTATTCATATAAATTTCATTCACTTTGTTTTTTAAATAAATATTTTATTGAATATTCGGACTACTTATTCTTCTTTTTCCGTTTTATTTTGTTTTGCTTATCTTTTTTTTCCTTCTCAACATACAATTCTATAAAATAAGATTATTTGTTGTTTATTTTTATGTCACTATTTATATACATATTAATCTATCAATGATAAATTAATCGAAATTATTAATGATAAATTATAATAGGTTGAACTTATTTTTTGAATCTATTGAATCATTTTTATCACCTAAAAAACCTAAAATGGGGGTTTAAATAAATCCTAAAAAGACCTATTTTTGAACCTACTCAAACATTTTTATCACCTAAAAAAACTTAAAATGGATTTTTCAATAAAAACCTAAAAAGACCTATTATGCCTGTAGCAAAAACCTTATTGGATGCTTGTTTTATCCTAAAAATCCGGTCCCTAGTAATAATATATTTTAATATGATGTAACAATAGTGGTTTCATTCTGTATTATTTTTTATAAAAAATAGGCAAATGTTTCTACCTTTAGGTTACAGATATATTTTTCATATTATCAAGTATTCAAATAGGCTTATTTAGGTCGATTCGTAGTAGTGATGGGCGACTCTCGAATGAGAATCGATATGAAATACGAATTTCGTTGGTAATTGTAAGTAATCGTGAATTGAGCCTAGAAGATCGATCTTTTGAATCTTTCTGACCTCGCCGATCGTATTTGTGGCTGGATATTTTCATTTCGATTCCCGAATGAAAATCTATATGAAATACGAATTTCGTAGGTAATTGTAAGTAATCGTGAATTGATCTTCTGAGCCTAGAAGATCGATCTTTTGAATCGTTCTGACCTCGCCGATCGTATTTGTATATCGATCTTTTCATTTCTATTCGAATCGATTCAAAAGATCAGTTCATATTCGGCAATCGCCCATCACTCGTCTGATTAGAGGTTTTCTATGTTTTGTGTATCGGTGTCAAAAAATCTTGTAAGTTCCTGTTATTTAATCGAGTGTGATTTCCTTGTGATTCTGCTGTCTTGAAGGAGTAACAGGTAACCTTACCTCATTTGAGAGTACGGCATCTTATGAAGACTGGATGACAAGGCTCGTTGTTTTTTTTTTTTTTTTTTTTTTTTTTTTTTTTTTTTTTTTTTTTTTTTTTTTTTTTTTTTTTTTTTTCGGCGCATCTACATCTAGGTCATTAGCGCCGACATCCAGGGTGCAGCGAGGAATTTTACCAGCGAGCCGTGGGATGATAAAATTCCTGCCGGAGGTTGGGAATCGAACCCACCATCTCCCGCTTATGAATCCAAGGCGCTAGCCATTAGACCACGGGAGACCCCAAGGCTCGTTGTTATTACGGATGACAAGGCTCGTTGTTATTAGTAAAGCAATACAATACTTTCCTATCAGACTGTACCGTATAAAATGTCAGTTTTGTTTACTTAGCGATTTAATCCTTTCCCTTTTTTATTTCATTATTTACAAACATCATTGTTATTCATATAGAATTAAAGCTCTTTTATTCCTATTATTAAATCCGTAACTTGCGTACTGTGTTGTGAGAACGATCCTCTGAGAAAAAAATAAAACTTAAATTATGGCTTCAACGGAAATCCGTATTATTTTTCGTAATGAATTTAAGGTCGGTCATAGCGCTGCTGAGGCGTGTAAGAACATTAACACGGAGGGTACGGTGAATGAACGAACTGTTTACCGGTGGTTTTCCAGGTTTCGAAGTGGAAATTTTGACCTTGACAACGAGGAGCGAGGAAGGCCAGAAACCAAGCTTGACAATGACCACCTGAAAGAAAGGGTTGAAGCTTGTCCCTCAAAAAGCACTAGGGAATATGCCAAAAAACTCGGAGTAGGAGCCACGACAGTTTCAAGACATTTGAAGGAAATCGGCAAGTCCAAAACTGACATTTCATACGGTACAGCCTGATATTTCTAAAAGATAAGTTCTGTATGTACACAAACTGTCACTGCTAATTAAGAGTAACTTGCTATTAAGTTTGATTTCATTGAATTTCAATCCTTCAATCCTTGCCTCCAGAAAGGTGCAACTTCTTCTCTATACTGATGTTTACAATGCCCAAGAAATATTATAAAGTCTGTACTCACTATTTACTAATTGTTTTGCTTCTATTTTCAGGCGCCAAGCAGCGAGGAGATGATCGTAGATCAAAACCAGGTTAGAAGCAATCCATCTAGATTATGATTATTAATCATTTTATGTTTTCTTAGTATTTTGAAGATCTTACAGAAATAAGAGTGATAATAATCCCCCCCAAAAAAACCATAAATGTGAAATAGAGGCCAAGTTCCTGCCCCAACAAAGAAACACTCCCTTCCTCAAAAATATTCCCTCCTAAAACCCCCCAAAAACGCCTTACCATTCTACACTCCAAAAAAGTAGTATGAGTTGGTGTATTAATTCAAGCAATAATATTTGCCAATACAAGAGATGATACAAGAAAGAAATGTCCAAGTTCATTACTTGGAAGACCTCATAGTTACTTACTAATAACAGTAAAGACACTTCAACTGACCTTTAAAAACAACAATAAAAATACTTATATCCAGTTACTAAAATATCACTTTCCTCAACCACGTATATTCTTAAACTTGGCAATGTTTTTTTTTGTGCCGATATTATCTTTAAAGAAAAACTAAACATTGCCAAGTTTAAGAATATACCTGGTTGAGGAAAGTGATATAAGTAACTGGATATAAGTATTTTTATTGTTGTTTTTAAAGGTCAGTTGAAGTGTCTTTACTGTTATTAGTAAGTAACTATGAGGTCTTCCAAGTAATGAACTTGGACATTTCTTTCTTGTATCATCTCTTGTATTGGCAAATATTTTTGGTTGAATTAATACACCAACTCATACTACTTTTTTGGAGTGTAGAATGGTAAGGCGTTTTTGGGGGGTTTTAGGAGGGGATATTTTTGAGGAAGGGAGTGTTTCTTTGTTGGAGCAGGAACATGGCCTCTATTTCACATTTATGTTTTTTTTTTGGGATCTCATTACTTTTTTCTAAGTATTAAATAGAATTTAGTTGCCGCAGACCTACTGGCTTTTGTATGTCATATAAAACCAGGGTCTTTGGATTCTGCATAAGGTTCTCCTTACTGCTTGATATTTGATACCAATAATCAACCTACATACATCTAATCACTAGACTAGAAAAGTTAGAAGCTCTTCCAGATGACATTACTCTAGAGGACAAATTGATTGCTCTCTTAACTAAACTATTACACTGTAAAACACAGGAACCTTATCCCGAGGATAAAGATCACAATAGGGAAAGTGTAGAAGGCCTTCAAGAAAAATATAAGAAACATAGACGATACATTTTGGGTTTGTAATCCTAAACTTTGTAAATTAGATGACTGGACTTTACTACATTTAAGACAGAAGTCACAACTGTTGTTGTTAAGATGCGTCGAAATGTTTCTTAAAACATCAAATATAGGTTCTCCTTACCAAGACGATTCATTTGATACCACACATGATGGGTTTCAGAAGGAATGATGGCTTTCCGATGGAACAAAAAATACAAAACGTCATAGGTAATATGACACTCCCGTATCAAGACCTACCTGCGTGCCAAGTTTGGTCAAAATAGGCCAAACGGTGTGAATTTGTATAAGGAACAAACATACAGACAGACAGCTGAAAGACCTTTCTTACCTAGCCTAGTGCATTCCCCGGACCAAGGCCTACCTGTGTGCCAAGTTTGGTCAAAATCGGTCAAATGGTGTGAATTTGTGTAAGGAACAAACATGCAGACAGACATCTGATAGACGATTTTGACTAGCCTATGACACTACCCTGATAAAGACCGACATGTGTGTCAAATTTTGTCAAAATCGGTCAAACAGACAGACAGACAGCTGATAGACAATTTAACCTAGCCTATGATTCTCCCCGTATGAAGACCCATCTGTGTCCCAAGTTTGGTCAAAATCGGTCAAACGGTACGGATTTGTAAGAGGAACAAACATACAGACAGACAGCTGGTATACGGTTTTTACCGAGCCTATATGCGTCTAATTGTTTCTTAAAACATCAAATATAGGTTCTTCATACCGAGACAATTCATTTGATACCCCACATCATGGGTTTCGGACGGAATGATGGGTTTCCGAAGGAAGTACATAACTGGCACGCCCCCGCCCCGGAAGCGGAGTCAAACACGATTTTTCGATTTTTTCCTTTAATAACGTCTTCATATCTATCTTCGTGCAAAATTTCAAGTCTCTAGCATCATGGGAAGTGCCTAATAATTTTGATGAGTCAGTGAGTGAGTGAGTCCTATAAATCCCGATTTTCGATCGCTTATATCTCAGAAACTATTCGATGTAGAATTATGAACATTTTCAGGTTTACTCAAATCTAGTAGTATAATACCTGTGTAAAATTTCATAACTTTATCTTTACCTGGTTGAAAGTTATGAGAGGGTAAAAATCGGCTCTAAGACCGCCTGTAATATACACACAGTATGCTTGGGCCGGAACTTGGCCTGGCGCACTACCGTGCGCCTAGATTTTGCATGATATAAATATGTTATCGAGGAGGCCCGGTGGCCTCAAGGCGTGAGCACTTAACAATCCGTGCCAAAGGTTGTGGGTTCGATTCCCACTATGGGGTGGTGACATTTCTTTAGAAAAAAGAAAAGGCATCAGCCCTATCCTGGCTAGAAAAGGGTGGTAACCTATTGATAACCCGTCCTAAAATTCGTAGTTAATAATAATGTACGTTAAAATTTAAATAATAATAATACCATTGTATTGTAACTACGTTATTATCATTGTAATGTTGATAAACTACTCCTTCTCTTTTAATAACTAAATTTTATTTTTCTGTAAAGAATAAAGTCCAAAGTCATCTTAGCGCGGTTCCGTTCTTATCCCTAGTGTCATTTGAAAAGACTGAAATAGAAACACTTATTATATTGGTACGTCCTTTCTTGAAAAGTTTTATGACCGGTGACAAAGGGCCAGCGTACCCTTTTACCTGGAACTCCCTACAGCTGGGTCGGCCAGGCCCCACTGCTACCGACATGAAAGTCTTATTTCATAGTTCAATGTATTCAAAAATATCAAAATGTTTCTAATTTTCTTGACTCCTTAATTTATAATACTGATTCTAAAAACAAATGCAATTTAAAACAACCAATTAAAAAGTGAGCTAAACAACAACGAAAACCCGTTCAAAAGAACAAAACAAACATATTTAAAGTTTTAAGCACTTATTTCTCCGATTGACATCTACTAATCGAAAATATTCTCAGAACATTAATTGTAGAGAATTCAGTAAGCTTTCGAATAGTTTCTATCTAATTACCACGATTTCCCAACTGTTTTCGAGGTATTAAGGAAAATATACCCAAAGTTCCCAAAACTTTTCATGTCTCTTAAAAAAATATTTTCATTCTAATCCTTCCTTAACTCCAAACGTAACCAAAACTTAATCATCTTTGTTTATATGAATTTCAAACGTTTTTTTTTTCAATTTTTTTTTAAACTGAATCCCATATTTCTAAGTACCAAACCAGCAAACTCAAAACCAAAAACGTAAGTACCAAACCCAAAATTTATTTCAACAAATATTTTGCCGTTTTTCTTGAAAACGGTTACAGCTATCGCCTTAAAAATGGATTCATTCGTTTTCCTAGGTCAAGAAGCCGTATAAAACGAGTAGTTGCAAGCATATGAAGTATGTGCAACGATTTTTTCCGCGCGAATTTCGCTTCAAAAACCATGTTCCTGTGGGCGGATTCTGCTGGTTGTCGAACTTGGTACCTTGGTGCTAATGACCCTAGCAGTCGGGCAAAATCAAGGGGCAAATCAGGCGGCTGGAGCATAGTACTGACCACACTATCTCCCTAGTGAACGTATGGCCATGAATCGGATAACTCTATCGTATCTGACCCTCAGGGCCCTCTTGGCCTGTTAGGGGACTTTTTTTTTTAAATATTTAATTTTAGTTATAAATCACAAGGTCATAAATATTATACAAAAAAAAAATATAAACTCTTACTTCTATTAAAAATAGTTTTACAAAATATGCAGGCCAACCGTCTTAGCCACGTTCCTGTTGACCACCGAAGTCAATTAACGTCTGACGTGGTCAGTTCCTGAATGGGTGACCGACCACGTGCTGTTGGCATTATAAAAGGGTTGCAACCCGAAGATAGCCCAGCGCTAATAACCCAGTTTACAAAATAAAAAAACTAAAACAAAACCTCACTTCATTCTTAAATATATTATTCTATTTCCTGCATATTTCAAACCTTTTTGACGCCTCTTCAGTGGCATTGGTAATAAATAACGAGGCTCACAGCCGCAAATTGACGAGGAATAGCTTCAACTATTAGTGCCACGTCAATATTAAATTAATCCAATATGGTGGGTCTAAATCAGCTGTTGAGTAATCGAATTTTCATATGGTAAAAACTTATTGAAATTTAAATATGTTAAAACTTAAAATAAAAAATAATATAATTGCTCTTAGAAAGTAGTTGAACCATATTCTTTCTGTATTAATAAAAAAATTGATAAAAATGTTATTCAAGTGATTTACTTTGGATTTTTTTATGAACTTTATTTGTTGAATGATCTTTTTTCTACTTTTTTGCTTTTCTAGAATGATAATGTTAACAAAATCAAAAGAATGTTCTGATATTACAACATGATAAATCAAGGCTGTTTTATTTTATTTAAAAAAAAAAGAATCAGTCCCATAACAGGCGACGAGGGCCCTGAGGGGCAGATACTATAAAGGTATCTGATTCATGACCATACTGCACACTAGGGAGATAGTGTGGTCAGTACAATGATCCGGCCGCCTGTTTTTCCTTTGCTGCTTCGACTTCTAGAATCGATTAGCACCAAGGTGCCTATTAATAAATGAATTCAACATGGGTTGGCCTAGGGACGGTCAGGGAGGCCGAATTCAACCCATCAACGAAGACACTAGAAGATACAAATCTTTAGTGCTTGCTTGGGATTTGAACTCACATCTTCCAGCATATTAGTCGAATGCTCTACCACTGAGCTAAGCTCGCCCCCTTGTTTAGCTGTAAAATGTTTCATTTTTCTCCGAGGTATCTAACATTTTCAACCGTGAGAATTGTGAAAACATAAAATAAATTAAATTTAAGATACAAACTTACTAGACTGATAAAATACTACGTGATAAAGCTCCTAGTTGTGAGTTATTCTCATTGATGTAAGTTAAACAACTCGTGCTTGGAAACCAGATGGACTTATAGGAACGAGGTGTATATACTCCGAGAGGTATTCAAACCCCCTGTATTTGCATAGGGAGGGTTTAGGGTTTAGATATTGGATAGCCCTTTACACCCTTGGGGATTTCAAACCTTCAAACAGGAATCTCATTGTTTTATTTAATAATGTACTTTACATCAAATAACATTAACATTAGCCATTATTTGGAAACCTTTCTTATATTCAAACAAATAAAATAAAAATAAAGAAGGTAACATGTCAATTGATAATTTGAAAGAAATTAATATTTTCTTTTGTAATTCGATCTATAATTAATTTCATAGTCGGATGTATACGTATAATTTAATTTGTTTAATTAGATTTATATATGTAATATTTTAATTGGATGCACATATGTAATAATCTTTATGAGAAAATCGCCTTAGTTGTGGATTTTTAGAAATAAAAAATGATAATTTATTACTTAGGATATTTTATTTTTATTTATTTATTTGTGAACATCCTCAACAAAGGCAATTCGCCCAATACAATTGTTACATGCACAGTGGAGTCTCACTTATACGAAACATTCAGTTATACGAAAAAGTTTTTGTTCCCCGGCGAAAATCATTTTAATCCTGTGTAATGAATTATTTACTGATGTGATATTCAGTTATAAACAATATCCAGTTATACGAAAGCTCATTTGTCCCCCTGGTGTAAATACTATCTACTATATATTTGTCAAATACCGCTCACTGACTCACTGACTCACTGACCTATCATCGCCCAGCCCAAACCACTCGTTCAGTTATATAGCTTTTCCATGAAATGTAAAACTTGACTTACATCTCAGTTCTCCCTTGTTATTCTAGTAATCTTGTAGTTTTCTATGCACTCTCTCTAGTGCGATTTCCTTCGCACTAATAATACGACCATTAGCACCGAAATCCAGGGTGCAGCGAGGCATTTTCTTAACGAGCCGTGGGATGAGAAAATTCCTGCCGCCGGTGGGGATCGAACCCACCATCTACCGCTTATGAATCTAAGGCGCTAGCAACTATACCACGGGAGACCCCTATACTTATATATAATTACAAAATTTAAATCATACATGTTTCTAAAATTAATAATACTTCTAATTATACAAAATATATATATATATATATATATATATATATATATATATATATATATATATATATATACACGAATAAGAGAATTTGGATTGTTAAGCTTTCAAACATTTCATAATAAATGGCAAGTCGCCAAAGTTGTGAAGCCTTATAAATGAAAAAATAATAAATAAAGTTTATAACGTCGATACAAAAGCAAACTAACGAATATGAAAATCACCACTTTTCAGAGTGGAAAAGTATTTATTCATAACTTTTTGTTGGACAGTCAAATATTCGGCAGATTTGACCTTTTGATAGTGGAATACTTTCTCTTTAATAGAGTGAAGTCAGATTGAAGAATTTGTCGTAAATAAGTCCAACAGAAATTATTAAAGATGGACAATGAAAGATGCATTTTTTCATATTCGTTAGTTTGCTTTTGTATCGACGATATCGTCGATACAAAAGCGAACTAACGAATATGAAAATCACCACTTTTCTGAGTGGAAAAGTATTCATTCATACCTTTTTTTTGGACGGTCAAATATTCGGCAGATTTGACCTTTTGATAGTGGAATACTTTCCCTTTAATAGAGTGAAATAAGATTCAAGAATTTGCCGCACATAAGTCCAGCAGAAATTAGTAAAGATTAACAATGAAAGATGCATTTTTTTCATATTCGTTAGTTTGCTTTTGTATCGACGATATGTACAAATAAATACATTGTAGATATTTTTCTCAAAAATAATATTTACATGTATTCAAGAGTTCTATTTTATAGTTTTTGCATATATTTTTATTAATTAAATGTTCTAATTTTTTGTCCAAATGTGGGCTACCTTGAGTGAGTAAGTGATGGAATGTGGGCTACCTTGAGTGAGTAAGTGATGGAATGTGGGCTACCTTGAGTGAGTAAGTGATGGAATGTGGGCTACCTTGAGTGAGTAAGTGATGGAATGTGGGCTACCTTGAGTGAGTAAGTGATGGAGTGTGGGCTACCTTGAGTGAGTAAGTGATGGAATGTGGGCTACCTTGAGTGAGTAAGTGATGGAATGTGGGCTACCTTGAGTGAGTAAGTGATGGAATGTGGGCTACCTTGAGTGAGTAAGTGATGGAATGTCCAAGTAGTCCAAGGGCTGTCCTTGTCAGGATGTGTTTGATTGTTAGTTGCATGTTAAATATGCTGCATAGGGCCTGTTCTCGTCTAGTCATTAAGTCTGAGTGATTATGTAATATATGACCTATTCTGAGCCTCGTAATCACTACCTACTGAGGTTAGTGGGATCTCTTCCTTGTTGTCCCTTCGTAAATAATATTGAACCACTTGGATTAATGTTGGTCCTTGAAAAGGGCATCAGCTTTTCTCGAAAGGGAGTGCTAAAATAGGATTTAAAAGCAATCATGGAAGTAATTTTGAGTCCAATAAAGGCAGCTTTAATGCTTCGAGATTAATATCCAGTTTGCCGGATTCAGAAACACTTCAAAGGAATACATCAAGTTTCCACTATATATTTGAGGAAAACCAAAGTAACTAAATATCTCATGTTGAGTTTTCTTCCTCTTTGAAGGTAGAATACCCCTTTTTCACAAATCTCCGATGATGCGATCCGGAAGTACAGGATAGAAATGCCGACTTTCTTAACACTTGGGTCTCTTGGGGGAGGGGGGGGGGTTATAAATACATAAATATACATTATTTTTTAAATTTTAACGTCCATAATTATTAACTACGAATTTTGGGAAGGGTTATCTATAGGTTACCTCAAGGTACCGAAGTGACTAATCTGCAGGCTAGAAGACGACGAACAGGAAAAACTCAAGGTACCGAAGTCAGTACGATGCGCTTTAAAAACAAAGACTCCTCCCATCCCTTAAAAGATAAACATTTACAAAGTGATATTTTATAAAGTGCCTCAGATCCATTGACTCATTGGATGGGTGGGCAAAACGTGAACACCCCAAGGCAATGTGCATGGGTTCGATGCCCTCTGGAGATGTTGGCTTTGGTAAAAATGCAGTTTCACGCCCTCCAAACCGATTTCTTTCAAATGTTGTACAATAACGTATTTTGATGCACTAAACATGAATACGATAAAAAAAACAACGTCGGATTTAACTAGGAAAGAAGTTATTAAGCACTAAAGTTCACTGTTATGCAGGTTATGAGAGCTATTAATTTTAGCGAGTTGGATTGACTGGGGTTTTGTTATCTTCTTGAGCGAGCGTAGCGAGCGGAAACACATGGCACATATGCCCTTAAGCGACGTGAGGATGCCCTTAAAATTTACAATATTTTCGAATAAATGGTTTCTGAACATTTCAAATGAGAGTTCTCTGTTTCCCAATGTTACATATCTGCGCATGCGCGTGTTTACAAATACGCTGATGACGCCTAGTTTTATAACCTTCCTAACTTTAGTGCTTAATATTATATTCTATTAATTTTAGCGAGTTGGATTGTCTGAGGTTTTGTTATCTTCTTGAGCGAGCGTAGCGAGCGGAAACGCATAGCATGTATGCCCTAAAGTCGTCATTTATGCCTTAAAGTCGTCAGAAATTTAGTTGTTTGCATTAGCTCTCATAACCTGCATAACAGTGAACTTAAGTGCTTAATAACTTCTTTCCTAGTTAAATTCGACGTTTTTTTTTTTTTTTTTTATCGTATTCGTGTTTAGTGCATCAAAATACGTTATTGTGCAACATTTGAAGGAAATCGGTTTGGAGGGCGTGAAACTGCATTTTTACCGTTGGCTTTTTTTTGGCCAGAAAACATTTAGCAAAGGGTAGTAACCTTAAGATAAGCCATAGTCTATTTATTTAAATTTTAACGTCCATTTATTATTAACTAGGAATTTTAGGACGGGTTATCTATAGGTTACCACCCTTTTCTAGCCAGGCTAGGGGCGGTGCCTTTTCTTTTTTCGAAAGAAAAGCCACCGCCCCTAGTGGGAATCGAACCCACGACCTTAGGCACGGAGTGTTAAGAGCTCTCGCCTTAACCCTCACGGCTACCGGGTCTCCTAGTTAAAATCTGAGTTGTGTATAAATAGTCGTTAACATTTATTTAAATTTTAACGTCCATTTATTATTAACTAGGAATTTTAGGACGGGTTATCTATAGGTTTCCACCCTTTTCTAGCCAGGATAGGGCTGATGCCTTTTCTTTTTTCTAAAGAAAAGGCATCACCCCTAGTGGGAATCGAACCCACGACCTTTGGCTCAGAGTTTTAAGTGCTCACGCCTTAACCCTCACGGCCATCGGGTCTCCTCGTTAACATTTAAATTAATAAAAGAATTCCACATGTTTATGTAGTTTTAGAACTGCAGTATATGTCATCTTCTCTTTATCAATGATACTAGATCTTTTACAATGATAACAAAATTTAAATAGTGTTCATGATGGATGAAGATCGAGTCAGGACTTCCCCGTGGACGGATTCCTCGGCGGACGTGAAGATAAACCAATTCGACATTTGCTGGGTTGTGCTAATGGTAATGTGGATAATAATCATCGCGCTGAAACTATACAACTTCATGTGTCCAATGACAATCAAGATGAAGGAACTGTTTATCTGTAGGACTCATTTTAAGATTCAGATGAAGAGTGTCCATATTCCGTTTGCTGTAGATTTCGGCAAATCTTCAAATCCATTGACGGTCTGTTGTGATGTGTTTAGCGACGTTAGAGTTAAGTGCTTTTC
This sequence comes from Gonocerus acuteangulatus, assembly GCA_946811695.1. Classification (NCBI taxonomy): domain Eukaryota; kingdom Metazoa; phylum Arthropoda; class Insecta; order Hemiptera; family Coreidae; genus Gonocerus; species Gonocerus acuteangulatus. The sequence continues at coordinate 14,503,626 of OX328124.1, read as the reverse complement.
TTTCTGCCAGCCCAGGAACAATGGTCCTATCTCAATTCCAGACAGTGTAAACCGCGTCGTCATACAACCAGGCAATTGGCGACTCGAAATCGACTCTGTTTCAGGAAAAATCGAACAGCAGAGTTATGCTATCGTTTTGTTGAAGAATCTGGACGTCGCTTCGTCAGGTGACGATGTTTGCGGGTTGCTTACTGTTCTGGAGATATCGGATGGAGTGTTCTCTAGAGTCGCCGGTAGAGTGCTCCACTTGGCCGACGGTAGATTCCTGCATCTTCGCCAGCTGTTCGTGTCTTCGACAGTTTCCGGAGAGAAACCCCTTTGTGTGATATGCCTTGACAACCCGCCTACACGTGCCATACTACCATGCAGGCATGCTTGTGCTTGTCTCTCCTGTTTTCTGCGCTTGCAGTCTTGTCCAGTATGCAGGGGGAAGATCCGATCTTATTTTGCCATCACAACATATTGAAAAATAAAATAAAGAAGGTTATGCATATATTTTTTTTTTCATATGAAATTAGGATTAAGACATTTGTTAAAAACAATAGTACTTGCTTACTAGTTCCACCGATCTCGAGAAGTGGGGTCTCGTTCAGGGATCCGGATCATGAAATGAGAACTCGCGTTAGAGAAGCGTTTCTTTTGGATCATTCCTATGATCAATTCCATTGGCTGTTCTTTCTTCCGTTCTACTCATCGTTTTGTGTTTACTTACTGTTAGATTTGTGTTTTTTACAAGTTATATTTATTGTTTCTTGTTTCACATCTTAGTGCTGTTTGTGTTGTAGTGTTCTTTGTGCTGTTCTTTCGGGTAGGAAAATGAGTATTTGAGATTTACCAACGACTGAAAAAGTACTCTTTTGAATCAATGTTAAATTGCATATCGGCCCATTTTCCACCGAAAAACTAGTGATCTATATTACCAACTAGTTGGTTTAACCATAGTTTCGATATAACCTTGAGCGAGCGTAGCGAGTAGAAACGCATAGCAATTATGCAATTAACATAAAGGTTAATGTTATATAACCTAGGAAACCAGTAATAAGTGCTACTCGCTATATGGCATAATCGCTATACATTTCCGCTCGCTACGCTCGTTCAAAGTTATGTCGAAACTCTTGTGAATCCAACTCGTTGTTAATATTAATAAATGGTCTTTCGGCCACCACAACTTATTTGCCACAACTTAGTTGAGTTCTCATTTCATGATCCAGATCCATGAACGAGACCCACTTCTCGAAATCGGTGCAACTAGTACGTAAGTACCAAAAGTATATTTATTTATTAGAGGAACTCCTAGGGCCGTTAGTTCAATTCAGACTAGGTTTGGTGGCTTTCAAAAAAGAAAGCGCTTTGTGCTTCTTGAGCTTTCATAAAAAACCAATGATCGGGAATTTTTCGACCCACCATTGGAAATGTAACCTTGACCTACTTCTGCTCAACCTTTCCGGTCTCACCGAAGCACTATTGAATAAACGTCCTGGAATCCACACAACACACGAGCATAGTTCCACCAACTCCCTGTAGGGGCGCTCTCTTGCCAACCTTAACCTTGTTAATACTTAGTAATATAGGTGCGGCGAGTAATTAGATATTCCAGGGAACTTCGTCATTGTCGAGTTAATATGTGATTAAGATTGACGTGACTTCGAAATGGATTAGTAATATCTTCATAGTAATTTAGTTTATTACTTGAGATTTCACAGTAATATAAAGACTTTTTTCTTCTTTAATATTAAACCTTGTCCAGAAACTGTGCGTTTTGTACTTTTTTACGGAGGGGCTGATATGTAAATTAATAAATGTCCTCAAGGTGGAAGAGAGTGCTGAAGCGTCAGCATTCCGTGCCTCTGGGGTGCAACTGCGGGTAATAGCTTTTCTATCAAAAAGAACAGGCGTTACCCCTATTTTGGATAGAAAAGGATGTTTACGTATAGATAACCCGTCCCAAGAATATGAGTTATGTATAAGTGGACATTAAAATTTAAATAAGTGTCCTCTAGTGAACTTCAGTCATGAACTCAAATGTACGACCTTATACTTCCTCACACCTACTTCCTTATCCTCAAATCCTACCTTTCAAACAGATTCTTTCAAGTTAAACAAGGTACAAGTCTTTCCCCGACCTGCCCCATAAACGCTGGTGTCCCTCAAGGGAGTATTATTGGTCCTCTCCTTTTCCTCCTTTACACTGCGGATATTCCTACTCACCCTCATACCTTACTGACCACCTACGCAGATGATACTGCCATCCTATCAACTTCCCCTGATCCCTCAGTAGTATCCCAACACCTGCAGCAACATCTTACCGCTATTCAGCATTGGAGTGAAAGATGGAGAATTAAAATCAACCCTGAGAAATGTAAACAGGTTACATTCACTCTAAACCGGAGATCATGTCCTACAGTCTACCTCAAAAACACTCCACTACCAGTATCCAGCGAGGTTCGATATCTAGGATTATACCTTGACAGCCGAATGACATGGAACCCTCACACGAGACTGAAGAGACAAGAACTGAACAAACGATACGGACTACTTAGAAGACTCCTTGGACCCTCATCTAAATTATCAATACAGAACAAACTAACGATATACAAAACAATCATTCGGCCAATATGGACATACGGACTTGAACTCTGGGGATCTGCAAAACCATCCAACATCAACAGAATACAGGCATTCCAGTCAAAACTCCTCCGTAAAATTGTAAATGCCCCCTTTTATGTATCCAACAAAACCCTGCACAATGACCTCAACATCCCATTTGTCCTTGACCTCGCTAAAACCCGTTCCCAAACGTTCCACTCCAAATTGTCTCACCATCCTAATCTTGAAGGTCAATCCTTATCTTCCCAATCCCATCCAGACAATCCCCCCAGGCGGCTAAAGAGACAGTGACCTCGAGACAATTTACTTGCTTGATCTTTTTACGATCAATAAAATATTTACTGAGACACCTCTGGAAGTGCCAACAATGGTTGGCTTCTTCCAAATTTTGTATTTTGTATTTTTTTTACTTTTGTCAGTTTTATCAACATGTACATAATATCTGGATCAACATACTTGATCATTGTACTGTTATCTGTACAGATTTCAAATAAATATATACTAAATAAAATAAAAAAATAAAAAAAAAAAATGTTACGACCAGAAGCTGTGTCCAATAATGACCTACTGGCTTGTCTAATAATGACCTATTGACGTGTGCAATAATGACCTACTAACGGCCAATAATGACATATTCACAGATCCAATAATGATCTAAACACGTGTACAATAATGATTTATTCACGTGTCCAATAATGACCTATTGACGGGTCCAATAATGACCTTAACAATTGTACAATAATTACCTATTCACTATTCAATAGTGACCTATTCACCTATGCAATAATGACCTATTGAAGTGTCCAATAATGGCATTCATACACATATTCATACATGTCATATTCCTACCTTCAGACTCGTCCCTCACGGTACTTCAGACGTGATCTTTGATGACTTTCATAGTGTACTTTACATGACATAAGACGAGTTTCATTCTGATATTTCTGCGTGTCGTATACTGAACTTCAGACGTGTCCTACATAGAATATCAGATGTAAACTATGATGACGGGTTTCATACTGGTATTCATACATGTCTTATACTGAACTTCAGACGTGTCCTATATAGAACATCAGATGTAAACTATAATGACGGGTTTCATACTGAACTTCAGACGTGTCCCTTACTGAACTTCAGATGTGTCCCTTACTGTACTTCAGACCGTAATCATAATGACATTCATACATGTACTTTATATGACATCAGACGAGTTTCATACTGATATCATTGCTTGTCATGTACTGAAAATTAGACATAATTTCCACGTAGGTTTTTTAATTAAATATATATTGTAAATAGCCTATGCCTTTATTAGTTTGCAATAATTGATTAATATCCTATTTCTTGACTTGACTGGAAATCAGAAAATAGAATCCATTCATGGAAAATAATATATTTAATGTGAAAGTTTCCATTCAAGAGGCTTTGAACGAATAATGAACTGTCTGGAAGTTGACAAACGGCTTCCCACCAGTCAGCTTTTCTCGACACTCGAAATATTTATTATTTTTTAAAACCCAGCTCAATATTTCCTTATATTTTTTATAGTTCATTGACAAAGCAGGTGAAGATGGTAATCGGTAAGTTGCCATCTTGAAGTATACGAAACGAAAATTCTAGTTTTCTCCAGTTTTCTTGAATGTCGTATTTTACATGGGTTCTTTTGATTCCCCGCGTTAAATTAAGTCTAAAACGCCCAAAGAAAAAGAAGAGATTCTGCTGTATCGAACCTGAAATTTTGATTAACACTAAGTATTTTTGTACCAATCAGAATAGGAATACTCTCGAGTATATACGCGAGTGATTTAGTTTCGAGAGCCGCATGCGGCTCATCGACTTTTTTCAGCAATGGGCTCGCTCAAGAAATTCCTTGCTACACCATAGAAGATATTTAGGAAGAATGGTAGCTTATAGACAGTAAAGGCTAAAATGTATATTTGTCTTTAAAATAAACGAATACAAATTTAGCCTGCTAGAGTGCGAACAAACAAACATATACATAAAAATTTCAACCATCGGCATTTTGGTGCCCTATAGGACCTAAAATTTGGATATTGATTGAGTAAAGTCACGTCCCGATTTGCAGTACGCCTTGCGGCCCAACTGCCGACGTTGGACCACAAGTCGGATCGTGAACGGCATTGTTGGAAGTCAAATTGGACGAGTCGGAACATTTAGAGGGGCGACTCGAAGGTCCGAAATCGGACTGGTGACGAAGTTGGAGCGTGAGTGGAACTTTACCAAGTCGTCCAACTTTACCTCAGTAAGTTCGGGCATCATCAGTCCGTGCTCGATACATTTTTCGGCTCGTTAGCAACGTACACAGTCCTGAAAACAGACTAGGACTAAAGTTGGATAGCTAGTCGGAGCTTGAGTGGAGTCTACTATCCAGATAGTAGTCCTACTAAGTCGTACTGCAAATCGGAACGTGAATGGCCTGCTTTATCGGATCGACGTAGTTAGCAGGTATATCTCTATGAGAGTCCAAAACTCCTCATGTTTTTTGATAAGATAATTTTTTTTTTAGTACTTTCAATATTTCAAAAGTTTGCCTCGATTTGGATTCTGTGGCTTCCCCTTCTTTTCTAAAAATATTTTCCTAAGTAAGTTCCCTGAAATGGAAATTCTTGGCCCTCCCCCGGTTCTGATCCCCTTGTCTCAGAACTTTGTAATTAGTTTGATGTCTTTATAGGATTTTCTGCCCTGTCCATGGCCTTAGTTTTAGAATTTCACAATTTTTGCCCATTTTATAAAACTAGCATCTTCCTAAATAATATAATTTAATATTTAAAATTGTATAATTCATTGGCAACTGAGTACCCTCGTGATAATTTTCTCAAAATAAGTTTGTTCCCTTTTTGGTGGAGTTCCTCCCTCCATAGGGAGGAACCCCGCTTATAAAATTGACCTCACGAGGCTATCTGGAAGTGCCGACTAGAATATTTAATGTTTCAGAGCCCCCAGAGTACGAAAATAACGGTGTTTCATATTTGTATATATATATATATATATATATATATATATATATATGGCTCAAAACCAGTCCGATTTTGATTAAATTTCGTTCAAAAATCTTTCATCTAATTTGAAAGGTCTAGTATGTTAACCAGCAGTATCCGTCCACCGGAACATGGTTTTTGGGGCGAAATTCACGCTAAAAAAAATTGTTACGCTTACTTCATATGCTTGCAAGTGCTCGTTGTATAGGTTTATTGGCCTGAAGAAAAAAAAACGAATCTAACCATTTTTAAGGCGATAGCTTTAACCGTTTTCGAGAAAAGTGGAAAAATAGTTGTTAAATCAAGGTTTTGGTTTAGGTACTTAGAATAATGGCATTCAGTTGAAACATTTATTGCATGTTTTAAATTCATATAAACAAAAATGTTTGAATTTTGGTTACGTGTGGAGTTAAGGAAGGATTAGAATAAAATATTTTAATAATAGACATGAAAAGTTTTGGGAACTTCGTATTTTTGCTTAATATCTCGAAAAAGGTGAGTACATCGTGGTAAGGGGATAGAAACTATTCACCAGCTTACTAAATTTTCTACAAAAACAGGTTCTGGAGACATTTTTGATTAGGCGATGTCAACCGCGGAAATAAGTGCTTAAAACTTCAAACAAGTTTGTTTTGTTCTTTTGAACGAGTTTTTGTTGGTTTTTAACTCACTTTTTAATTTTTGTCTCTTTCCCTAAGTTTTTTATTGCTTTTTATTTTTCTAATTGCTTATATTAGGAAAATTTATTTTTCTGTAAAACAGGATACGTAAAATGAGAACCTAATTTCTGTTGTTAGAAATAGATGGGTAAAATAAATTCCTAGCAAGCTGAAAATTTGCATTGACGTTACAGAAACCAATATAATGATATTGGGAAAAGTCCCTATTGATCCCAAGAGTGCCAACAATTTTTTTCGAGGTCAAATACACAAAAGAAAGGTTATTTGGATTTTTGAGCGAAACGGTTAGTTTTATTATGAAAATATTTCAGAATTGTCCTTACACGTTTTTTCATTAGTTTGCCCATTTCTGGCGATTCCAAAATTTACTTCAGCTATATTCTCCGTATCATTTATCGTAGCTATTACAGTCTATTTTTTATATATTGTATTTAGTTTCCTTTATTTTCACTCGGTCCATAATTTTTAATTTGGTTTTTACACTTCCAGGAAATCTTTCCGATCCCTTAACAAATATGTCTGGTTTTGTTTGTTGTACCAATCAGAATAGGAATACTCTTGAGTATATACGCGAGTGATTTAGTTTCGAGAGCCGCATGCGGCTCATTGACTTTTTTCAGCAATGGGCTCGCTGAAGAAATTCCTTGCTACACCATAGAAGATATTTAGGAAGAATGGTAGCTTATAGACAGTCCGACAGTAAAGGCTAAAATGTATATTTGTCTTAAAAATAAACGAATACAAATTTAGCCTGCTAGAGTGCGAACAAACAAACATATACATAACAATTTCAACCATCGGCATTTTGGTGCCCTATAGGACCTAAAATTTGGATATTGATTGAGTAAAGTCACGTCCCGATTTGCAGTACGCCTTGCGGCCCAACTGCCGAAGTTGGACCACAAGTCGGATCGTGAACGGCATTGTTGGAAGTCAAATTGGACGAGTCGGAACATTTAGAGGGACGACTCGAAGGTCCGAAATCGGACTGGTGACGAAGTTGGAGCGTGACTGGAACTCTACCAAGTCGTCCAACTTTACCTCAGTCAGTTCGGGCATCATCAGTCCGTGCTCGATACATTTTTCGGCTCGTTAGCAACGTACACAGTCCTGAAAACAGACTAGGACTAAAGTTGGATCGCTAGTTGGATAGCTAGTCGGAGCTTGAGTGGAGTCTACTATCCAGCTAGTAGTCCTACTAAGTCGTACTGCAAATCGGAACGTGAATGGCCTGCTTTATCGGATCGACGTAGTTAGCAGGTGTATCTCTATGAGAGTCCAAAACTCCTCATGTTTTTTGATAAGATAATTTTTTTTTTAGTACTTTCAATATTTCAAAAGTTTGCCTCGATTTGGATTCTGTGGCTTCCCCTTCTTTTCTAAAAATATTTTCCAATAATATTTGCTCCAAAATTTACTTCAGCTATATTCTCCGTATGATTTATCGTAGCTATTACAGTCAATACTTTATATATTGTATTTAGTTTCCTTTAATTTCACTCGGTCCATAATTTTTAATTTGGTTTTTACACTTCCAGGAAATCTTTCCGATCCCTTAACAAATATGTCTGGTTTTGTTTGATATTACGGAATTAAAAATAAAGGAAAAATACCGGGCTGGTTCTGGATTTTGGTCTTTTAGAAAATAATTCAACTTTTTATTTAATTGAAATGTGTTTATTGCATGGGCTTTAAGTTTCTCTAACATATCATTGTTTGCATCCGTTCGAATTATTATTTTTGCACCAACCGAATATTTATTATATCCCGATAAAGACTCATTACTTATTTTAAGGATAGTACATTTTCGTTCTTTACTTATTTTCCCCCCTTTAGCTATTTATAAAGGGAAATATACGAGGAAAAGCTTATTCCCGCTGTTAGCGCAAGATTTCTCTGTATACCTTTTAAAGCTGGCCACTTTTCCTTCCTGTCAGGCCTATTTCTAGCTTTCAATATTCCTGTATCTGTACTACTTTCCTTGTTTGCTGCCATCCAGTTCTTGGAAGATTTCTAGGTATCGGCATACTATCCATATAACTACAGACAGTACTCTACAATCATACTATCAACTTGAAAAGTTTAATACTAAATTAATTAGTTTTCCCGGAAACAGTATAATCTATGGAACTCTAGCGGTATTATCCTCCCCTGCTCTCATACTCCGAGAATTTTCGAAGCTTCAAGTCCTTGCTAGAAGTCTGGATGGATTTTGTTCAACAGCTCGTCTTCTTTAGTTTTGAAAAGAATGTTTTTATTGAAAAAAAAACCGCATAGTTTACAAGATATAAGCAAAACTCTGAAAAAAACGACATTTTCGTGTTTTTAGCGCGGTTCCTCCCTCCCCCATAGGGAGGAACCCCGCTTATAGGGTTGATACAATGAAACAATCCGGAAGTGCCGACTAGAAAATTTCGCGTTTCAGAACCCCTAGAGACCGAAAATAACGGTGGTTCAAATTTGTATATATATATATATATATATATATATATATATATATATATATATATTTGTCTGTTCGCTCATTTTTGGCTTCCCTAATGGTCCGATTGTGATGAGAAAATCGGAAAAATAGTTTTTGAATACCATTTTTGGTTTGGTTACTTAGAATCATGGGATTCAGTTGAAACATTTTTTGCATGTTTGAATTTCATCAAAACTAACATGTTAAACTTTTGGTTACGTTTGGAGTTAAGGAAGGGTTAGAATAAAATATTTTATTAACAGACATAAAATGTTTTGGTAACTTTGTATACTTTCCTTAATATCTCGAAAAAGGTTGAGAATCTTGGGAAACGGAAGATAACCATTAGAAAGCTCACTAAATGCTCTACAAAAATGGTTCTGATGAAAGTTTTGATTAGGCGATGTCAATCGGAGAAATAAGTGCTTAAAACTTTAAAGTAATTGATTTCGCTTATTCGAACTGTTCTTTTTGTCTGTTTTATTCCTTGTTATTTTTAAATTGCTTATAGTCAGATAATGTATTTGACAATAAAACAGATTAAGTAAAATAAGAAGATCAATTTATTGTTAGAAATTTAGCGTTCAAAGAGAGAGATCCCAAGGCTTTCCAAATGCCTCTGAGCGGAGGCCTTTCTGCCCGACTTATGGTATAGCTGACCCATACAGGTAAGATTGTAAATCAAGACCTTTCAAGACTGGTTTGTTTGAGATTTCATTTGGCTAGCTGTTTCGCTATTGATCTAAACAAAGTAATAACTGTTTCTATTCTATGCCTTCATAAACACTAGAGATAAGAACGGAACCGCGCTAAGATGACGCAGTTCCTGCGAATCGGACTTTTTTTATTTTTTCGACCGTAAGCCACACTCGGATCAGGGGGCAAACTTAAAATTCAGATTTAGCACCCCAAAAACACAAAGAACCGTTGCAAAAAAGTCTATATTTTTTTCTTGAAGACGACCTTTGTAGAATTTTCCTTACTGGACTACAGTACATTTTCATTCTTAACTTATTTTCCCCCTTTTCCTATTTATGAAGGGAAATATACTAGGAAAAGCTAGTTTTCCTTCCTTTCTGGGTTATTTCTATTTCCCAATATTCCTGTATTTGTGCAATTTTCCTTGTTTGCTGCCATCCAGTTCAAGGAAGATTTCTAGGTATCGGCATATTGTCAAAATAACTACAGGCAGTACTCTACAATCCTACTATCAACTTAAAAGTTTAATACTAAATTAATTAGTTTTCCCGGAAAACTTTATAATCTATAGAACTCTAGCGATATTATCCTCCCCCCTCTCATACCCGGAGAAGTGCAGAAGCTTCAAGTCCTTGCTGGAAGTCTGGATGGACTTTAAGTACACTTGGACTTCGGACTTTGTGGGACTACCTCAGACTTTAATAAGGATACTTGTTATCTCTGTTTTCCAGGACTCCAGGCAATCCTCGGCTTTTTATTTCCCTTCAACAAACCATTCTCTCTCAAGTTGAATTAGGTCTTATTAAGTTACGATGGTAAAATAGCCATTGTATTATAAATTAAGTCGAAAAACTGGGCTCTTGACTGTTTTTGTAAACTCTATTTAGCAGGTTCTTTGAAAAAAAAACTGAGATGTAATCTTAGATACTTTATTTCCTCTTGTTTTTATTTTTATTTTTTATTTATTTTTATTTTTTTTTTGGTTAACGGCCTATCAACAATTTGGCTAGTAACGCCGGGCTATCTACAGGTTGCCACCCGATTATAATGCCAACGGAACGAGGTCGGTCAACCATTCAGGTACTGGCCACGCCCGACGTTCCTTAACTTCGGTGATTAAACGGGAACCGGTGCATTCAACGTGCCTATGGCCGTTGGCTTTTTTTTTTTTTTTTTTTTTTTTTTTTTTTTTTTTTTTTTTTTTTTTTTTTTTTTTTTTTTTTTACGGCGCATCAACAAATCTTGGCTATTCTCTTGCCATTAACCTTTTTATTATTATTAATATTTCAACGTCCATTTATGTGTTATCTATAGGGCACCACCCTTTTCTAGCCAGGATAGGGCTAATGCATTTTCTTTTTTTTCTAAAGAAAAGCCATCAACCCTAGTGGGAATCGAACCCATGTCCTTAGGCACGGAGTACACTCGCCTTAGCACTCATGGCCACCGGGTCTCCAAAAATGTGTTTTTTTAATCTTTATTTTCTAGTTATATTTGGCGTAAGTTCAACAAATAAAACACGTGAATTAATACATTTCGTTTATTATTCCCACATAAACTATAGCCCTGCAGGAAATTCTGAGGGAACTATTTCTTACAGTTCCACCGTTCACAAATTTCTCTTTCAATAAATAATACGCTACGTAAAAAACTATGCTTCTAAATACCTAAACACTTGCAAATTACAAATAAACACCAATTATTCTTCTTCTATAATAGATTTCATTTAAACATTTTTACAGATATTTTTATTATTATACTCTTAGTTTTGTTTGCATTTATTGTTTGTTGATTTTTTCATTAGAATATTTTATTGTGATATATTTAACTTTTAGCGCGGTTACTCCCTATCTCCATAGGGAGAACCCGCTTATGAGGTTGACCTCATGACGCAATCCGGAAGTGCCGGCTAGAAACTTTCACGTTTCAGACCCTATAGATCACGAACATATAGGTGGCTAAAATTTGTATATATATATATATATATATATATATATATATATATATATATATATATATATATATATGCTTGTCTGTTCGCTCTCTAGCAAGCTCAAAAATGGTCCGATTTTGATGAAATTTGGCACAAAATCTGTCGTCTAATTTGAAAGGTCAAGTTCGTTAAACAGCAGAATCCGCACATTAGAAGATAGTGTTTAGGGCGAAATTCGCGCAAAAAAATCGTAACGCTTACGTTTTTGAGTTTATATGCTTGCAGGTACTTTTTTTATAGGTTCCTTGACATAAGAAAACGAATGAAACCATTTTGAAGGCGATATCTTTAACCGTTTCTGAGATAAGTGGAATCAATGTTTTTGTTAGTCATTATTTATTTGTGAGTACTTAGAATCGCGGGATTCAATTGAAATATTTTCTACATCTTGGAAATTAATCCCAACTAAGATGTTTAAAGTTTGGCTATATTTGGATTTAAGGAAGTATGCGAAAAAAAATTATTTTATTAATAGACATGAAAAGTTTTCGGAGCTCCATACATTTTTCGTAAATATCTCGATAACGGTTGGGAAATCGTCGTAAGTGGAAAGTGACCATTCGAATGCTCACTAAATTCTCTACTAAAAGGTTCTGAAGCAATATTCGATGGGGCATCGTCAATGAGAGATATAAGCACTTAAATCATAAAAAGTGTTTGTTTTGTTGTTTTGAAATGGTTTTTCTCTTTCTTTATCTCACTTTTTACTTGGTTGTTTCTAGTTTTAAATTGCAATTATCAGTAAAATTAGTAATGTAGTAAAATAAGCTAAGAAGCGGTGAAAGGTATTGGTAATAAGTTTGGAGTGACTGTGGTAATCAAGATGGCTGTGGCTAATCACGATGACGTATGCATAGTTTGTTTTGAATTCTCCTATCTATATAACCTTCCTCATAGCCTCCAACTGAAGTTACCGTTATTTCTTATTTTATAGAAAGATTTAACCCACGACAGAATGGAATTTTATTCGCCATGAAGCACATATTTACAGTTGATTATAACAGTAAAACAAATTTGCTATTAAAACAAGATACTTAAAATTACAACGAATTTTTGGTTGTTTAGAATAGAGCCTTCTTAGCAGTAGTCAAAGAGTAAGTACGTTTTCAGTACATAATTGTATTGACTTATACAGATTAAGAATTATCCGCTTCTGTGTAAGTTGGCTACTGTTAGTTTCCTGTGATTTGTGATGCTAATCTATTCCATTTCTTCGAGATGTACCTAACCGCGCTAAGATGACGCAGTTCCTCCGAGTCGGACTTTTATAATGTTTTGTTACTTATTAGGCAGACAAAAAATGTTCTATAACCAACATATACTATCTAATATATTATTTTACTGAAGAAGAACACTTCATTAAAAATTTAAAGTGAGGCTGCCCAAATTAATAGGGTTGTTAAACCACACTGCTCTTCTATCAGTTTTTCGATAAATGTTTATATGAATCTTTTTGGTTTGTTCTTTAAGGCTAGATGTCCTGTTTTAATTCAAAGATTCGGTTGCTTCTGGGGATTTGGAGGTTGTAATAATGATCACTTTTACACACTTGATTGTGATGTTTCCTTCATTATTTTTTTTGCAATTCTGTGTATATATATATATATATATATATATATATATATATATATATACAGGGTGTCCCAGTATATGTGTCCACCCCCTTTTCCTCCTAGAGTTGTTGGAATTTTGATATGAAACTTGGTAGGTCATAGCCTATTAATTTTCCTTTCAGAAGATACCAAGATCAAAGTTGTAGATTGAATATTTAACGGGATATTATGAATGAAAACAAAGGCAAATTTTTTTTTTTTTTTAGTTTTATGATATAATAATTTCATATGCAAAAAGAATATTATTCTGTTCTGTTTTATAATAATTTGTATTTACTTTTTTCATACAGTAAATAAGTACGTTTTTTTAGTGTTTATGACAGCTACTTTTTTCTATTCATATCGAGTTTCTGATTTGTTATTTTTTAAAACTTTTAAGGTATATTTTTCATTCATAATATCCCGTTAAATATTAAACCTACAACTTTGATCTTGGTATCATCTGAAAGGAAAATTAATAGGCTACAACGTTTGTATCAAGGTGTTTTTACGTACAAGGCTTGGTTTCAGTGATAAATAGGAATTTGTGTACAAAAAGGCGATATGTTTCAGTTTTTTGCGTTTTACGCGCAAACGGTGCGTCGGATCTAAAGATGTTTTGGAATAAATTAGTCTTAAAATTAAATTTTCTATCAGAATTTGTCATAAAAAATACCTGCTGCCATTGGAAAATCAAGAGTTAGATGCGCTGGAGAAAAACTGGAGAATGTTACAAAGTCAACTAAACTTCAAAAGTAACCTCATGCAACATAACTACGACCTAGCAAGTTTCATTTCGAAATTCCAACAACTATAGGAGGAAAAGGGGGTGGACACATATACTGGGACACCCTGTATATATATATATATTTAAATTTTATCTTCCATTTATAATTAACTTAGAATTTTAGGACGGTTTATCAATAGGGGTAATTCTGTATATTTGTTATTTTTAGCTGGCGAAGGCTACCAAAGAGTACCCGAAACGTTATGAATACAGATTTTTACAAAAATCGTATTGATGTTTTCCTAGCCGAATCCCAACTATTCCCCGACTGCTAATCACCTCCACAGATAGCTAGCTTCACCTATTTTTGGCTAAGAATAAAGTTTTAAACATTTATCATAAATGCTAATTAGACTGCTAAATTCCTTTGATGTGTATAATTCTCCCTTAGAAGAGGTTTTCTATATGGCTTTTGAAGCAAATTTTTCTCTTTCATTCTTCAATTATGTCAATATAATAACATAAAACCATAATTAGTGGTATTATAGAACCCGGCATCAATCAGAAGTATATTACTTTTTCTATTTGTATAAAATAATAAACATACTTTCCCCTCCTCCCAGGGGCTGTCTTCCCCCACTCTTGTCATTTGCTGGGAGCTAATTCCCTAATTATTTCCCCTTTTCTACAATTAGCCCAGTAATTAGTCAATATGTCGATGGTGTTTGCAAAAGCCACACCAAATTTTTTATCTACAGCTGTTTACTTTATCATAAATACTAACCTTTTCTACTCGATACTTATCAGCGGGCATAGAAATTGTTAATGTTCAAGGTGATAACGTCTTGCCTTTTAGTAATTTGATATTGTGCCTCAAAATAAAGTATTATATATTTTTTTAAATTATTTTAATGTTCACTTATACATAACATACGTTTATAGAATGATTACCAAGAGTAACCACCATCTTCTAGTGTGTTGGGCAAAACTAACGTTAGTTGAAGCGTCTAGAATCAAAATAAGACACATCACTATTATTAAGATTTTGAGATAGCAATTGATTTTAAAAGTTCAAAATGTCCTCTATATACTGGTAAAGAAAAGGATTTTTAAAACTTCAAACGAACTGGTCGAGCATAACATAAAACAAACTTCGACAAATTAAACAGACCGTAAGCGACTGGGCTTCGTCAAACAGGGATTCAAGGCGAGAAGAAGTAGTGTTAGCCAGACTAAGGATAGGCCACACACGTAGAACTCATGAATACCTTATGACAAAGTCTGATAAACCATTGTGCCAAATCCGTAACAAAGACCTCACTGTTCAACATATACTGACAGACTGTAATTTGAGACAAGACTTGGAAATCCCACGAGGCATGACCGAACTACTCCGTGATAGCAGTCACCATATCAACGCTATACCTTTCTAAAATACAACAATATTTTTAAGAAAATTTAACAAACCCCAGACCAAACTTCTCAAACAGTTAACATGTGGGTGTAGTATGAATTACAACAACCACTTAATTTCCTTAATTATATTTCAACCTGTCTTTGAATGTCTAGACGACCCAAACTGTGTTTTTAACATCGTCTTTGAAAGGTGTTTTTTTTTTTTTTTTTTTTTTTTTTTTTTTTTTTTTTTTTTTTTTTTTTTTTTTTATAAACATCACTCATGACGTGATTTAATAATTAATTTACTATCCTTCCTGTGTAACTGTGATTGTACATGGGGGTATTGTTCCTATGTATAGTCATATTATACATAGAACCTATATTGTAAATAGAAACTGTTGCGATTATATATAGTCATATTGTACATAGGAACTATTTTCTTCGTTACCTTTATTATTATAAGTTTTTTCTTAAAAATGTATTGTTTTTTACAAGTTAATTTTACTTCTAGCTGTACATTATTCACAAACTTAATTACATAATTAGATTGATACACACTATAATGTAATTGGATTTATAATTATTATGTAAATGTTAAATATTAAGATGTTATTATATAAGATGTTAATTACTATGGATCAATAATTATTATGTATTTCCTTTTTATATGTGTATCTGGGCGAAACGCTATCAATGCGGGGTGCTTATAAATAAATTATAAAAAAAAAAAAAATCCTAACATCATGCTTTTTTTTAATGCTCAAGTGAAAAGTTGGCTTCATATATCTTTGAATATTAATACTAAGTAAGGCACATTAAAAATAAAAATTCCTTCAAAATAGATAATATAACAGATAAACTTCTCAAAACCCTCAAAGCATTCTTCTGTGACAACTTTAAAGAAAATTATACAAATGTAAAAAATAAAACATGAGACTTGTTCTGTTTTTGGTGTTTTCTGAACAAATTCGTTTCAATGATGTGTCTTGTTTTGATTCGAGACGCCTCAGTTTACTCTAACTAAAAGTAATATAACCTTGTATTTTTAGTTTTAGATTTTATAATTATTAATCGCGTTAACTCAGAAAAATGATTTTGATTTCATAAAATTGGACTCTGTTGGAGTATTTTCTTAATAAATAGTTTAGTTTAGCAAACGAGACCTAAATTTGTGAATTTAGTTTAGTTTTAGTTTTTAATTCAATAATTAGTTTATCAAAGAACATATGTTTGCAAATTGCGAGGAAATGCCAAAGTTTCTTACTCTCCAAAGAATTCGTCATATCCTGAACTGTATAGATCAAAATAGTGTATGAAAAATGACTAATGAGAAGATGTAGAAGCTAGCTGAAGAGAAAAAGTCCGTCTCGCAGGAACTGCGTCATCTTAGCGCGGTTCCGTTCATATCCCTAGTCTAATTTGGAAAGATTAAAATAGAAGCAGTTATTATTTTGGTTCCACCAGTCTTTTTTTTTTAATTAATTATTATAATGGCGTGTCAACCCTTAAGGTCACTAACGCCATTCCTGTGAGTAGTAAATTCTTGAAAGGTCATGATTTACTATCTTACCTGGAAGGGTCTGCTACACTAGAAACGGACCCGCTAGTGACAAGGTCTTGGAATCTTGGAAATCCATATCTCTAACATTAAATTGTTTTTCCTATTTTTTTTAACTTGTTTTATTTTCAAATACATTATCCAACAATAAGCAATTAAAAAATAACAAGGAATAAAAAACAGACAAAAAGAACAGTTCGAATAAGCGAAATCAATTACTTTAAAGTTTTACGCTCTTATCTCTCCGATTGACATCGCCTAATCAAAACTTTCATTAGAACCTTTTTTTTAGAGCATTTAATAAACTTTCTGATGGTATTCTTCCGTTTACCACGATTCTCACCCTTTTTCGAGATATTAAGGAAAGTATACAAAGTTAACAAAACTTTTTATGTCTGTTAATAAAATATTTTATTCTAACCCTTCCTAAACTCCAAACGTAACAAAAATTTCAACATACTAGTTTTAATGCAAGTAGAACATGCAGAAAACGTTTCAACTGAATCCCATGATTCTAAGTACCCAAACCAAAAACGGTATTCAAAAAATATCTTTCCAATTTTCTCGAAAACGGTTAAAGCTATCGCCTTGAAAATGGTTTCATTCGTTTTCCTAGCCCAAGAAGCCTATAAAACGAGTACTTACAAGCTTATGAACTTAAAAACGTAAGCGTTGCGATTTTTTTTGCGCGCGAATTTCGCCCCAAACGCCATCTTCCAGTGGGCGGATTCTGCTGGTTAACGAACTTGACCTTTTAAATTGGACGACGGATTTTTGTACCAAATTTCATCACAATCGGACCATTAGGGAAGCCAGAAATGAGCGAACAGACAAATATATATATATATATATATATATATATATATATATATATATATATATAAATAAATAAATATATACATATATATATATATATATATATATATATATATATATATATATATATACATACAAATTTCAACCACCGTTATTTTCGGTCTCTAGGGGTTCTGAAACGCGAAATTTTCTAGTCGGCACTTCCGGATTGTTTCATTGTATCATCCTTATAAGCGGGGTTCCTCCCTATGGGGGAGGGAGGAACCGCGCTAAAATGAATGTTTCCAACAGTCTGAACAAGGCCTGTAGACTGTAAAAAATTCATAAAGAATGACTGAATTAGTAATATATAGATTATATTAACTCCATTCTGTTTATAATACATCTTAGCTCCGCCTAAAAGCCAAGTCTAGCTTATTCTTAAACAAGTTCTATTAGTTTTAATAATTTAACTTATTATCGAAATAACATTAATTCACGTTATTTTTGGTAAAACTGAAGGTTTAATTTAGTTTTTAATTAATTTTCAATGATTTAGTTTTAGTTTAATTAAAATCCATTAATTAGTATAATTTTAGTTTTTTTTTAGGTTTATTTAGTTAATTCCAAAAAGTTTTAGTTTTAGTTTTTATATTTGCCTAACATTGCTCTTCTATGCCCCCCTTTTAATCGAAAACACGAAGTTAGCACGGAGTGCTTAATCCTTCAGAATCACGGTCACCAAATGTTCATATATATTCAATTTATTTTCAAAGCCACAAATTTTAGGTTATTATCGTTTTTAAGAATTACTAGCTGTTACCCGGCGTGCAAGGCTACACCTACTTTCTGCCTATGACTCTCCCCGTATCAAGATCTACCTGTTTATCCAGTTACGTCAAAATAGGTTGTGAATTTGTTTATATCTGTCATGTAATTCTTAAAGCAGACGGCAGAGGCCAGCACCACAGCAATTCATACAGCAGCCGACAGAGGCCTGCACCAGAGCCTGCGAGTAGATAGCTCTTATCAAAGAAAGAACAGTACTCCTTAGTTAGACAGTGACTGTTGATATAAAAACGAAATAAACTGCATTACATGATTATATAATGGTGTAAAGTCATCAATGAGTTCGAGTTATTCTAATTATCAGGAACATCAACAAATAAATTTGAGACATGATTCAAAATGGACGTCAGAATCTGAATGGTTCAGTGTAGCCAATTTTTTTCAACAAAACATTCGACCTTTTGACCAAATTTTGGAATTTGACTATTTTGACCTAGCCTAGGAGATTTCCAGTATCAAGGCCTACCTGTGTGCCAAGTTTGGTCAAAATCGGTCAAACGCTGTAGATTTTTATAAGGAACAAACAGACAGACACGTGGTTTATATATATATATATAGAGAGAGAGAGAGAGAGAGAGAGAGAGAGAGAGAAGAGAGAGAGAGAGAGAGAGAGAGAGAGAGAGAGAGAGAGAGAGAGAGAGAGAGAGAGTGAGAGAGATTAATACCCGTTCACAGCCACTGAGATAGTAGGCATGAAATAGTTCTTGGAAAACGATTTAAAATCATAAGACGTCGTTCGGAAACCGTCCAGTAACCAAAAATATTTACTCTTAAGATGTTCTCTCGAAATTTATTCAACATGGAAGGCCAATGAAAACGCGACGATGTGTCCTTGGAAGTAAGGTAATTTACAAATTGTAGGACTGTTTTTCATTGTTTGCCTTAAGGATTTGTTGTCGCTAGAGAACATTGCTACAAACTTAGCGATGAGTCGTGGGTTGAGGTTCTCCATTTGCTAATTAGATGAAGACCCTTGAAGCCTAAGGGTCTAATTAGCAGAGAAATAAACTAATGAATGCTTCATGGGGCTAAATATGGCAGAAGAACGAAGTAAATTCTAGTTTTGTTTGCTCCTAAATACATTATGAGAGTATATTAATTTCTGGTTGATGAAATTCCACTATGAGGACTGATATTTGGTTTCTTTGCCGATAAAACAGCAAAGTATGCAGCGCATATGGGAGGCCCAGAACTCAATGTCTATGAAGCAAATGATGAAAGCAAGCGGTTAAATAGTGAAGTCTATAACAGTTAGGATTCAACGTGGAAGTGCTACTCACCAAGAAATTTATGTAAATAAAAGACTCCCCAAATAATGTAATTTTTCCTACAGAGTTACCCGGAGGGAAGAATTGGTCACAACCAGGAAACGTTTAGGACACACAAATCTCACCCATATTCACTTAATTTAAACCGGGACAGCTGTGCAAGATTATGTGATAGTCCAAGAGCCAAAAAAAGGTGCAAAAAAATATTCCTCGAAAATAGAGTTTTACTCAGAAGCCGACTATCTTTAATGTAAAATTAAGGCAATTTTACAATGAATAAAAGAAGAGGCAGACGCTTTTAACGGGGATAACATATAGAGAGAAAAAAAACTTATGTTAAATATTAAATGGTGTTTTATTCACGCTGCCATTTAAATCGGAACAGTTGTACAACATTATGTGAGCAATAACCAATGAGAGCGCACAGAACAACCACAGCTGCCCAGATGATCGGTGCTCTCACTCACTCTTACGGTTACACGTGGTATATTGCAGTCTATCATGTGAGCAAGAACCAATGAGAGCGCAGAGAACAACCACAACTGCCCAGATGAACGGTGCTCTCACTCACTCTTACGGTTACACGCGGTATATTGCAGTCTATCATGTGAGCAGGAACCAATGAGAGCGCAGAGAACAACCACAACTGCCCAGATGATCGGTGCTCTCACTCACTCTTACGGTTACACGTGGTATATTGCAGTCTATCATGTGAGCAAGAACCAATGAGAGCGCAGAGAACAACCACAACTGCCCAGATGAACGGTGCTCTCACTCACTCTTACGGTTACACGCGGTATATTGCAGTCTATCATGTGAGCAGGAACCAATGAGAGCGCAGAGAACAACCACAACTGCCCAGATGATCGGTGCTCTCACTCACTCTTACGGTTACACGCGGTATATTGCAGTCTATCATGTGAGCAAGAACCAATGAGAGCGCAGAGAACAACCACAGCTGCCCAGATGATCGGTGCTCTCACTCACTCTTAACGGTTACACGCGGCATATTGCAGTCTAACACGTGAGCAAGAACCAATGAGAGCGCAGAGAACAACCACAACTCCCCAGATGATCGGTGCACTCACTCATTCTTACGAAATAATTAATAAAACACTAATTAATATTTTTTTCCTACCTTTCTCCTATGCGCAGTATCTGGAGTTCCACGGTAAGTCTAGCCAACACATATATACCTTATTATCTAAGCAAGAAGTACATTATAGCAAAATTATAAGGTTTATAAAACACTTCATGAAATGAACGGTCATCAGCTCTTAGACTAGAAGCAATACATAAAATCTAAAAGTAATTAAAACAGTAAATATTTTAGTATACATAGATAGTAATTATTGACCAGTTTTTTAGTACAGGCACATAGTGTCTAAATAGCAATTAGTAAACGAGGCTATTATTTTAGCTTTTAGTTTAGTTTTTGAGCCATGTCATTAAAAAAAACAACAACAACAAAAAACATGCTCATAGCGCATAATACCATTAGAGAGCATTGCTTACCCAAAAAACTAGCACCTACTACAATTTATCACTAGTATTATTGCATATATCTACTAGTACTTTTCAACTACAATTATACTTCTTTCAAGAAATTAAAAAAACTGTTATAATCAGTTATGACATACATTAATAAATATTACTTGTCATAATATTACATATTAGATTGAAAAATTAAAAACTTCTTCAGCGAAATTGCTTGTATTTTATTATGTAAAAAATGAAAAAAATATAACTTTGCTGAATTATTTAGTATTTATTCATTTGAAATCTGTACAGGTTAACAGTACAATGATCAAGTATGTTGATGCAGATATTTATGTATAAGTTGACAAAACTGGCAAAAGTAAAAAAAAAATAAAATAAAAAATTTAGAAGAAGTCAACCATTGTCAACCATTGTTGAGGTGTCTAAATAAATAATTTATTGAGCATGAAAAGATCAGGCAAGTAAATTGTCTCGGGGCCACTGTCTCTTAAGCCGCCTGGGAGGATTGTCTGGATGGGATTGGGAAGATAAGGATAGACCTTCAGGATTAGGATGGTAAGACAATTTGGAGTGGAACGTTTGGAAACGGGTTTTAGCAAGGCCAAGGACAAATGGGATGTTAAGGTCATTGTGTAGGGTTTTGTTGGTTACATAGAAAGGGGCATTTACAATTTTACGGAGGACTTTTGACTGGAATGCCTGTATTCTGTTGATGTTGGATGTTTTTGCAGATCCCCAGAGTTCAAGTCCGTATGCCCATATGGGTCGAATGATTGTTTTATATATCGTTAGTTTGTTCTGTATCGATTATTTAGATGAGGGTCCAAGGAGTCGTCTAAGTAATCCGTATCGTTTGTTCAGTTCTTGTCTCTTCAGTCTCGTGTGAGGGTTCCATGTCATTCGGCTGTCAAGGTATAATCCTAGATATCGAACCTCGCTGGATACTGGTAGTGGAGTGTTTTTGATGTAGACTGTAGGACATGATCTCCGGTTTAGAGTGAATGTTACCTGTTTACATTTTTCCGGGTTGATTTTTATTCTCAATTTGTGGTTCAATTTTTGATAAAAAAAATCTGAAAAAATTCATTTTCTCATACATCTCTATTCATGAAAAAATTGTGAAAAATATCTGAGATATGATGGCACGGACATATATTAAAATTGGGCGATTTGACTTGAATTGACCCGCGAGTGAAATAACCAGATATTCTTATTATTTACGAGGGGAATAAGGCAGGTTATATTATTGAAGGCCCGAATGACGAGCATATTCAAATCGTATCTCCGAAAACATCAGGACTTGGCCCTAGAGCTGATAGATTTGTACAAAAATCCGCAGGTATAACGGTTATTATTATATCGACCAAATGGTCCATTGTAAAGACCTCAGCTCCTGCAAGAAGAAAAATCTCAAAAAATTTATTAATGGCGCCCAACGAGCGATACTGTTCAATATTACGGGAATAGTTTGAACGTTTTTCTACGAACCGCTCTAATAAAATAAAATAAACAAATCTTTTAAAAAATATGGAACAACGGTTTTGATCGCAGCCCTTGAAAGAATTTATCCCAGGAACCTGAGCAGATTATTACCCGTTATAATAAAAAGAATTTATCCCAGGAACCTGAGCAGCTTATTACCCGTTATGATAAAAAATATATAACTCAAGGAGCAATTGGAATGTTAAAAATACCTTTTGTTAGGGAAATACGACGGTAGTTCTTGGGTTCTTATCTTTATTACACGAAAGATTCTTGTTTTTTTTTTTTTTTTTTTTTTTTTTTTTTTTTTTCATTTACCTCTCTCTTTCTTTCAGAACTAACTTGTTTTATCAGCAGATAGCTTTGAAATTCATCAAAATACTTGGAATTTTTGGTGGGTGGATCTATTCGGATAAGCCATTTTGTAGCCAAGATGGTGGTAAAATTGAAGACCTTTCGAAATAACAGCAACATCTCTTAATCAATCAATAAATATCTTCCTGGTCTCCCGGCTTCTTTCTCTAGCGGTGCTTCTTCCATGGCCGTTATATTTCGCCCATCTCCTAAATGGCTTCATCAGACGTCGTGGTGTTATCTTGAGGTGTGCAGGAGCTATAGGTCATCATATAGCTCCTGCACACCTCAAGGCACCACCACGACTTCTGATGAAGCCATTTAGGAGATGGGCGAAATATAACGGCCATGGAAGAAGCACCGCTGGAGAAAGAAGCCGGGAGACGAGGAAGATGTTGCCCCAGCGAGGAAGATGATGCCCCAGCGAGGAAGATGATGCCCCAGCGAGGAAGATGATGCCCCAGCGAGGAAGATGATGCCCCAGCGAGGATGCCTAAAGGAGAACAATCAATAAATAATATTTTTAATTTATTTTATTCCAATCATCGTTTTACCGGCATTTATTTTGTTCAGATTGTCCGATATTTTGCGGGCTGGATTAATCTCCGCTAATAAGTTCGAGCGCATTAACCTTTTGATCGATCTGATACCTTTCATAAGGAGAATGGGTCGACATCTAGGTATTATTAGTAGACATTGCTAGAAAGAAGTAGATACAATGAAATACTTACATATACTTAATGCTAGGGGAATAAGTAGATATATAAAAGTGGCCATTCTTACGAAAAAATGTATGGTTTGAAAGATCAGTTAACAGCTATTAGTGGACATAATTTTTAATAATTATTGCTGATTTCTTATGATTTTATGGACCAAATATGCTTAAATTACAAAACATTTCAATAACTGGTGTTTATTATTGGAAATTTAATGTAGATTCTAAAAATGTGGCTGTTATCTACGATACATTGACTAGAAATCCAGAAAAGACAGTTGTTCATAAGAAACCCCAATAGTTTTGAAAATAGACAAAAGTTTGAATAGCTCTGCTATATGTTGAGATAGGACGCTCATTTCTGCGTCCCTGAACTACAAATGAGGTACAGAATAAACCCTTAAAGTTATGACATGTCAATGTGGGACACCCTGTATATAATCGATTTTCTCAAAAGTACACGACATGGGTAACATGGAATATACAGTTCTGATAAAGGACCAACATTATAAAACAACATATGAGATAGTAGCTTTGTTATCAGCATAGAATCGTGACGTGCTGACTATCATTATGAGTGATGATTCAACACGCAGGGCATTCATCTTCATCCTACGGCAATTACTCCTCATAAAGATGAATGATATTGATCATATTCTAGTGATAATATCTATTGAGGTTATGCCATTAAGTAATCCATTATTTAGATAAGAAGTACTGTTATCCAGATATATCCTAGCTCCGGTTCCAATAGCGAATCAGACGTTGCAGAACTGGTAATATGATAATAAAATCATGCATGGGAATTGGTATTTTTAATATATTTATGGTCTTAAATTAGGTTAAGAGAATACAACGTTGAAAAAGTTCATTGGTTTTGTAATTTAAGCATATTTGGTCCATAAAATCATAAGAAATTAGCAATCATTATTAAAAATTATGTCCACTAACAGCTGTCGATGTGTTCTTTCAACCCAAACATTTTTTCGTAAGAATGGCCACTTTTATATATCTACTTATTCCCCTGACCTAAGGTATATGTAAGTATTTCATTGTATCTACTTCTTTCTAGCCATGTCTACTAATAATACCTAGATGTCGAACCATTCTCCTAATCAAAGATATCAGATCGATCAAAAGGTTAATGCGCTCGAACTTATTACACTGGACAAAAAAAAAAAAAATATATTTTTGTAATGTTTCCTTCACTTCATGATTCAAGTCTTACTAATTTTGCGTTTAAAAAAACGAAAATGACAAAGAAACAATTTTTTTAGCTCTTGTTTCTGTGATACAACATGGGCCAAAATATATAACGTTAACAAATTGAGGCAAATATGTAAATTTTAAACCATAAGTTTATCAACATTATAAATTAATTTGGATTAATTAAATCGCAGTTAATTTTTTTTAAGAGTTGAAAATTAATGGGAGAATACTTGGTAGGTTGGATATTATTACCATCATGTGGATTTCATGGCTGTCTCTTGTAGGTGAGTTGTGGAGCATCCCTACACACTCACCAACAGTAATCTGCAAGCATTCAGTCATTACAACGGCCCTGATATCTTGGTCCATTACAGAAATATCCTGATTGAATCTCTCGCCGTGTTCATCACTCACCGCACGACAACTAGGAGGGAAAAGTCTAGATGAGAGCGGAGAAAATGAATTTTGAGAGACATGTTGCAACCAAGTTCATGATATTTTTGTAGAAGTATCGTCGTCACCAACTGAACATAGTTATCTTCTCATTTCTTCCCCATAAAACCTTTAATAACTCCCTTGAAGGCATTCCGAGCTTCCTTTTCTTTGCCCTCCAAGACTCTGTTAAACGCAGGATCCTTCACAAGCTCCCGAATTTTTGGCCCAACAAAAACACCTTCCTTAGCTTTTGCATCACTTAAGAAAGCAAATTTTTCTCTCAAATATCTAAAGGGCTCTCCTACTTTGTTAATGCCTTTGACAAAGTTTTTCATCAAACCAAGTTTTATATGTACTGGTGGAAGAAATATATCTTTCGGGTCGACGAGAGGCTGGGCAACAACATTTTTTTCACTAGGGCCAAGATTTCTTGCAGGCCAGTCTGTTTGAATGTATTGTGATTTCCTATCTCTACTGTCCCACATACATAGACAGCAGCAGTATTTAGTATACCCCAGTTGCATTCCTAAAAGTATAGCGATGACCTTTAGATTACCACAGATTTACCACTTGTGTTCAGCCTATTTGATTGAGTGGAGGAGAGCTTTCATGTTTTCATGAGTCTCTTTCATGTATATAACCTCAAAATAGGTGTACAACGTTTGGTTTTGTCAGTTAACAGGTGGACCAACATCCAAAAACTAAATTTCTCAATAAGTGAAAATTGAGCATGTAAAAAGTGACATGTTAGTGTATCTTGAAAACCAGAGCTAATCGGTCATTTTCGAGATGATATTTGAACTCAGGGGGTGGAAATACATAATAATTGGCTATTTTTAAGCCCGTTGTTCAGTGTTATTGAGATGAGGATAACATTTATTGGTTGAAATATCTTGAAAACGGTTTAGAGATTGTGGTAAGTGGAAGGTAACCATGCGAAAGGCATAGAGGTATGCCATTTTCCTATCTACAGTAACCATAGCTGCTACTACTCATAATAACACAGGCAAACAAAAAAAAAAAAGGTCATTTCCAAAGACGCCATACATAAATTTTTATGTATTTCGACCTGCCGAATACCCAATCTAGAGTCCGTTTCACTCCAGCACGGCAGTTTTAAGAGCTTTTGAAGGTCAAATTTCGTATGAAGTCATTCATGAAGATATAACTTGAGCTTACTTGGTTTTGAGGGTCGCTGAAATCGAATCTGAGCACATCGGCGCAAAATCAAGTTAATTTGAAGGACAAATATGTTTATTTTGCAATAAATGAATCTGCAGTCAAAAATTTATTTTTGAAAAATAGACATGTTTGCCCTTGAATTGACCTTGATTTTGTGCCGATGGGCTGAAACAGACCTCGGATTCGAATTCAGTGTCCTTCAAACCCTCGGAGGCTCTAGTTATTTTTTCTTAAACGACTTCATACGAAATTTGGCCTACAAATACCCTTAGACCTGACGTGCAGGGGTGAAAGGGAATCCGGATTCGGATTCAGCGTGTCCAAATACATTACGTTCTTTGGAAAAGAGCAATATTTCTATTTTGTGCGTCTGTGTAATTGGACATGTAATTGCAAATGTTAAATATTAATTGGTAAACCTAAATTCAGAGGATTCAAGCCATCGAAAAGGGGGAAAGGGGGAGTTATGACGTCAAGAGGAATGACGTATACCCCTCACCCACCCCCAACCCTAACAGGCACCTCCCAGATATCCTATTTCACTCCCATTTATCCCCAATATCACAGGGAGTCTAAATCTGTTTTAATATATTTCAAGTGCTCCCTAGAGGGTCTTATTATTTTATGTAGCACGAAATAAAGTAAAAAAAAAAACCTTAACGACCTTAAAATATAATTTAGTTAACTATAGTGGAGATGGAGATAGTTAGCCGTTGGCTTGGTGAAAAAAACGTCAGACCTTAAGGAAGAAATCTGTATTGGACGTTTCGGCTGCACTTTGGCAGCCTTCTTTAGCTAAAAAATATATATTCTGATTGTTTTTTTACTTATAAGTTGTATATATTTTTTTTATCTGAAGAAGGCTGCCAAAGTGCAGCCGAAAAGACCAATACAGATTTCTTCCTGAAGGTCTGACGTTTTTTTCTCCTAGCCGAATCCCAACCATAACTTGTCTTAGTTGACTATATTGTTAAACTGGTTTTGACAAAGCAACTCCACTTTTTTTAAAAAAACTGGGACCGTCAAAATTTTTATCTTGGATGACGCAAATTTTCAATGCAATGACGACGCCATTTTACCTAAAGAACACTATTATCATATTGCGAGTTTTTATTTCCATCCTTAAAAACATTTTCACGATCAAATTTATTTTTCCATAAGGAAAATCATTAATTTTTAAAATCGCTTGGCTGATTTAAAACCTATTCTTTTTAGTTGGATTTTCGGCTAGTATGGCGACAAAACTTAGAATGAAGATGGAATTTCACATATATTTTTTTTCTATTTTTATAATCCCCCAACCCTCGTAAAATATTATAATTTTATTTTGCATTTCTTTTAGTATTTTTTTTTAAGCTTCTTAAGTTTTTTTTTTTTTTACTTCATTAGCATGCTTTTTACCCTAAATCATAGTTTAGTTCTTCATCTTGTTACACTAATGTTGACAAAGCATACTCATTTATTTTTTTTAGTTGACTTCTCGGTTATCACAAACATTCGTCTACGGTAATAAAATCAATTATCATTGTATAGTTGATTTTATTACCGTAGACGAATGTTTGTGATAACCGAAAAGATTTCATTTGTTTCTAAATATTTTTAATCTGAATCATCTAACTTTCTTGCTTACAATTTTTTTTAAATTTAATTAAACCCTTGTTATCCAAAGGCCATTTTTTACAGTAAAAGTAATTTACAAATTGTTTTTTTCTTTTTAATACATAAATTTATGTTTTAAACCTAAAGCATTAGTTGGTTTATTTTATTGTTACACTGATTTTCAAATAGCATTTTTCTTCTTTTAGCACTTTCCTCCCAAGGAAAGTAGCTATTGAGGTTGCACTCGTGACGGAATTTTTGAAACACTTCTTCAAATCTTTATCGATCCTACCTAGTAGAAACCGAAAATGCCCCCCGTTAAAATTTATATATATATATATATATATATATATATATATATATATAAATATTATAGTATTCTGGTATTGACCGTGTCACAAACTTCTTTGCCGACGTTTCGCTAGTCATACTGCCAGCTTCCTCAGGGCTTAGTCTGAGAATGAGGATGTTCTTCTAGTTGCTCAGTATAAATCCTCGTCTTTGTATTCATCCGCGGGCGTAGTCTGCTCTTCCATGTATCTGATTCGTTGGTCCCTGTCTTGCTTGAACCTGGTTGGTGGGTTCCATCTGGACCGTTGACTGGTTGAATTTCGTTTCTTCTGTTTTCCTTCGACTTAATCGCCGGATGCCATAATTTGCTGAGCCTATACCCATCTTCTTTGTTAAAATTTTCCGGGCAGCGTACTATCTCTATGGCTTCCCTAATGATCCGTTCTTGGTAGTTCTCTATTTTCGCCAGAATACTTACTTTGTCGAACTGGAGTGCATGATTTGTGTTGTAGAAGTGTTCTGCTACAGCCGATTTTTCAGTATTGCCATTCTTAACCGTCTTCACATGTTTAGAGATTCTTGTACATACCAATCTACATGTTTACCCAATGTACTCCTTTCCGCAAGAGCATGTCCAAGATATATATATATATATATATATATATATATATATATATATATATATGTCTGTTAACACGGTAGCGGCCAGAGTTTTTGTTTTTTCGTCACGAAACTTGGTATACAGCGTTCAATTAACAAACGATTGAACGAGTTCGTAAACCACCAAAATCGGCCCAACGGAAGGGGGGGGGGGGGTTTACCCTAAACCCAAAATACTTATCGTATTCGTAGTGGTAATCTACAGACAAAAATGTGTTGTAAAAATAAACTAAATCGGTCCATTAGAAGGGGGGGGGGGGTTTACTCCGGACCCACATAACCAATTTGCCACTACCAGCCGTAATTTTTGTTGTATTTCGACGACACTCGGTATTCGTAGTGGTCATCTACAGAGAAAAATGTGTTGTAAAAATAAACTAAATCGGTTCATTAGAAGGGGGGGTTTACTCCGGACCCAAATTACTAATATACTCATGCCGGTCGTAATTTCTGCGGCATTTTAACGAAACTTGGTATATATCGTGGGTAATTCATTAGAAAAAAGGGTTGTAAAAATGAGCTAACTCGGTCTATCAGGAAGGGGGGTTTACTTTGTACTATATTTCAATAGAATAGCCCGCCAGAAGTAGGTTCACAAAGCCGCGCTTTCTACCACTAGGGGGAAGTCCCCCTACAGTCCTGTATCCTCTTCCTGCGTCATTTCAAAATACGAAAATATGAAGTTTTTGTGTATTTATTAAGTTCATGTTTTTATTTTATTTATATAGTTTTTTTTTAAGAAAATTATTCAGGAATGCAATCTACACTACCTTAATACCGAGGAAAGTGCTCAGTTATGCAGCTCCTGCGTGACGGTCTTTGTTTTTGTCTTTTGTTTGTATTTGTTTTTCGGTTATCTCAAACATTCTTCTACTCTAATGGAAAAATGTTTACAATAAGATTTCTCGTGCTCAAACGGCATTAATGGTGACATTACGTAGAATGTAGATAGAAATTCAAATTTTCTTTTCTTCTTTTTTTATAATGTTTTGTCTGAATATTGTAATTACATTTATTATTTAGCATTTCCAAGTTAACCGTTTTTCTTTTATATGACGAATGAGATTAATCTTAAATATTAAATTATTTATGTTTACTAATAAAATATTAAAGTTGACAGTATGAAGAAATAAATAATTTCAGCGTGCACATGTACGAATTTCTCATTGAAGAGGCGTCAAATAATCCGTGAATTTTATTGAAACAGCATAATAAATGTAGAGTCATAGCAAATTCAATTACAGTCACCTTCAATATATTTGTTAAGCCCTGCCGGTACAATTATATTGTAAAATAATAAATATATTCCTTTGTACCGCATATATTACTGAATTGGAATTATTTATACAAGTTATATTGATATATACTTCCAGTTCTCTGATTTCTGTCATTTTCGAAATGCTTTATTCTCGTTAATATTGAATATAGGGAGTCCTATTTTCATTATTAACAGAATATGGGAGAACCATATTCAATATTAACAGGTCCCATAATGGGACCTGTGTTGGCTTCTTTTAACAAAATTTCCATTGTTGAATACGTTCTGCAGTTAAATTTCTAATAAATGAATGCCACATGTTCTCCAGCATTTCTTTTTATTTTCACGGGAGTGGGGGGGGGAAGATTATTTTTTTGTAATTATCGTCTATCCATTATCATTTGTAGATCTTTTCGACGCCAATAAACTGAAACCTTGCCTCACACCCTTACCCCACTCCCAACCCCAACCCCAAACCTACCCCACCCCACCACACCACCAGCTGGTATGGTTCAAAAAAAGGACTTTTTTTACAAAAAAAAAGTGTTCCGTTAACAGAATTTAACATTAAGGGCCGCTTTTAGTCAACTGTTTTGACTTTTCGTTTGCTATCGATCAGCTGCATATAACGTATGATTCAGCAAGTAAGAAGTCAGATATTTCATGTTTTGATGATGACGAGCATAACCCAAAAAGTTGGGGGTGGGGTAAGGGTGTGAGGCAAGGTTTTAGTGTATTGCCGTCGAAAAGATATTCAAATGAAAATGGATAGACGATAATTGCAAAAAAAAAGCTTCCCCCCCCCCTCCCCCGTGGGTGGGATAGGAGTGTCAAATGTGGTGTCGTTCGAAAGGTCTTCAAAAAATAATTGATAGGTATTTTTTATACTGGCCAAATGGCTTGGGAAACCTTCCAACCAGAGATCTCGAGATTTTGCAAAAATTAAAAATGGAAAACTTCGGATACCCAAAAGTACCAAAAGTTTCAACTTTCGGGTTTTGTGCCCATGTAGACTTTTGTTCAGAAAGGTATTCTCTATCCAACGAGCATAGTTTCGTTCAATTTGACCGAAAGCCATTTTCCATTAGGAAAGGGCGGGGTCCTTTATGATGTAATATAAAATTTATCTCACGACTCATCTTCTCTGTTAAACATGATCCTTTTGTAGATTTGTAATAGTTGCTGTTAACGAACTTAGTTTTCATGTTCATACATAACCAAGCCAAGTCTCGTCAGTATGCTCCATCAAAACTCCATCTACACCGGCGGAGGACTTGTTGCATAATTTCAAAAGTAAATCGCGGGCATTAATTGGTCAAGTTTGTGAAAGAGGTGGGATGTTTGTAATGCTGCTTTAAATAAATAAAAAGCCCCGACTCCAAGATACTGCGGATTCTTAAAATATTTTCTATTCCCTTATGTATTTCGACCGGATACATGGAAGGCAAACAACTACTTGGGTATTATTGTCCCAGATATTGTACTTTATGGTATTTCAGGGGATATTCTCTACTCCCTTATGTATTTCGACCGGATACATGGAAGGCAAACAACTACTTGGGTATTATTGTCCCAGATATTGTACTTTATGGTATTTCAGGGGATATTTTCTATTCCCTTATGTATTTCGACCGGATACATGGAAGGCAAACAACTACTTGGGTATTATTGTCCCAGATATTGTACTTTATGGTATTTCAGGGGATATTTTCTATTCCCTTATGTATTTCGACCGGATACATGGAAGGCAAACAACTACTTGGGTATTATTGTCCCAGATATTGTACTTTATGGTATTTCAGGGGATATTTTCTATTCCCTTATGTATTTCGACCGGATACATGGAAGGCAAACAACTACTTGGGTATTATTGTCCCAGATATTGTACTTTATGGTATTTCAGGGGATATTTTCTTTTCCCTTATGTATTTCGACCGGATACATGGAAGGCAAACAACTACTTGGGTATTATTGTCCCAGATATTGTACTTTATGGTATTTCAGGGGATATTTTCTTTTCCCTTATGTATTTCGACCGGATGCATGGAAGGCAAACAACTACTTGGGTATTATTGTCCCAGATATTGTACTTTATGGTATTTCAGGGGATATTTTCTATTCCCTTATGTATTTCGACCGGATGCATGGAAGGCAAACAACTACTTGGGTATTATTGTCCCAGATATTGTACTTTATGGTATTTCAGGGGATATTTTCTATTCCCTTATGTATTTCGACCGGATACATGGAAGGCAAACAACTACTTGGGTATTATTGTCCCAGATATTGTACTTTATGGTATTTCAGGGGATATTTTCTTTTCCCTTATGTATTTCGACCGGATGCATGGAAGGCAAACAACTACTTGGGTATTATTGTCCCAGATATTGTACTTTATGGTATTTCAGGGGATATTTTCTATTCCCTTATGTATTTCGACCGGATGCATGGAAGGCAAACAACTACTTGGGTATTATTGTCCCAGATATTGTACTTTATGGTATTTCAGGGGATATTTTCTTTTCCCTTATGTATTTCGACCGGATGCATGGAAGGCAAACAACTACTTGGGTATTATTGTCCCAGATATTGTACTTTATGGTATTTCAGGGGATATTTTCTATTCCCTTATGTATTTCGACCGGATGCATGGAAGGCAAACAACTACTTGGGTATTATTGTCCCAGATATTGTACTTTATGGTATTTCAGGGGATATTTTTTCCAACTTTCTATCGAAATTTATTTTTTATTTTATTTATATTTATTTCATTTATTATTAATTATTTATTTATTTGTTTGAGTCTCGCAAATTTGGTGATGGACACTCTTAACAGTTTTATAACATTAAAAATCAGTCCCAGTCCGAAAAAAAATAATCAACAATATTAAAAAATATTATAAAAAATTAGACCCAATAGTAAGCAATTATATATATAAAAGTTAAAAAAAAAAATAAAAAAAGAAGTGCCTAAAAATAAATAATATAAATACTTTTGGTTTGGGCAAATGTCAATTTAAAAATTGTTGTTGATTTTAAGACTTAAATTAAGATTCAATTATATTTAAATTTTATAGATCTTATTAAATTTTAGGATATATGTTAAGTGTCTTTAAATGTAAAAAAAACAAAAAAAAAAAAAACGTCCCGTAACAGGCCACGAGGGCCCTGCGGGGCTATACTATAGAGGTATCTGATTCATGACCATACGGCACACTAGGGAGATAGTGTGGTCAGTACTATGCTCCGGCCACCTGATTTTACCCTTGGGTGCTTCGACTGCTAGAGTCATTAGCACCCAAGGTACCCATTAATAAATTAATTAAAGGCTGGAGGCCGAATTCAACCCATGAACGAAGACACTAGAAGAAAAAATCTTTAGTGCTTGCTCGGTATTTGAACTCAGGTCCTCCAATTTATTAGTCCAGTGCAAATGCAAAAAAAAAAAAAAAAAAAAAAAAAAAAAAAAAATCCATTAAGAAGGTTGAAGTAGAGCACAGTTCACTAAAATCCTAGAGTTAGGTTAAATATGACTTATAACAACGCTATACAAGTCGAACAATTCAATTTTATTTGTGAAATGCACTTATGTAGAATTTTCTTAGTGCATGCTGTCACACAGTGATAATCTTGTTGAATGTCTGAATGCCTTGCTTATTTTAAACCTGTTTCCTCAATCCGTCAGACACATTCACGAAGGGTTGCTGGATAAATGGGGTTCGGTGGAAAACTTCCCCACCGAGGTCCTTTAATGTAATCCCGCTTATCGGATTCATAGGCCGAAGTGTGTGGGTTTAATCCTATTTTACTTCCCGCTAGCTGGAAGGGCGTCGGCGGCAACAACCTGTTGGTCGAAGGCTCGCTTTTTAGCCATATCGCACTATTATATCTAAATATCACAAATAAAAAAAAAAAAAGTCCGACTCGCAGGAACTGCGTCATCTTAGGGCGGTTACGTATATCTCGAAGAAATGGAATAGATTAGCATCACAAATCACAGGAAACTGACAGTAGCCAACTTACACAGAAGCGGATAATTCTTAATCTGTATAAGTCAATACAATTTTGTACTGAAAACGTACTTACTCTGTGACTACTGCTGAGAAGGCTCTATTCTAAACAACAACAAAAATCGTTGTCATTTTAAGTATCTTGTTTTACTAGCAAATTCGTTTTACTGTTATAATCAACTGTAAATATGTGCTTCATTGCGAATAAAATTCCATTCTGTCATGGGTTAAATCTTTCTATAAAATAAGAAATAACGATAACTTCAGTTGGAGGCTATGAGGAAGGTTATATAGATAGGAGAATTCAAAACAAACTACGTCATCATGATTAGCCACTGCCATCATGATTACCACAGCCACTCCAGACTTATTATTACCAATACCTTTCACCGTTTCTTAGCTTATTTTACTACAATACTAATTTTACTGATAAATGCAATTTAAAACAAGAAACAACCAATTAAAAGTCCGACTCGCAGGAACTGCCTCATCTTAGCGCGGTTCCGTTCTTATCCGAAGTGCGATTAGTAAAGGAATAGTAGCAGCTATCGGTAGGTTTTGATCATTCGTTAAAAATATAAAATAAAATCTCAAAAAGAAGGAAGCTTAAAGCGCCACATATGGAAACTGACAGTTTTCTTAGCGGATGGGACTCTCCCGTCATCTCAACGCTCACTCTAGGAAAACTCTATTACCAATATGATTCTTACTTTCTCAGCTTTAATGAAATACTCATTCCACCGTTAAATAAACTTAAAAAACAAAAGTGAGGTAAACAGTGACAAAAACCCGTTTAAAATAACAAAACTAAAACTTTCGTATTTTTAAGCACTTACTTCTCCGACTGATATTGCCCCATCGAAATTTTCTTCAGAATCTTTTTTTGTAGAGAATTTAGTAAGGTTTTGAATGGTTATATCGTACTTCCCACTGTTTTGAAGATATTAAGGGGGGAAAATGGTGCTAATACCTACCGATAGCTGCTATATTCCTTCACTAATTGCACTCGAGATAAGAACGGAACTGCGCTAAGATGATGCAGTTCCTGCGGGTTGGACTTTTTTTCAGACAAATTAATGTATTATGTTTATATTATAATATAAATATTATATTTGTAAGGAGAGCAAGTCACTTTAATTGCGGTGTAAAATATTGTCGCTAGCTAAATCTAAGTATTATATAAGCTCATAAGGAAAAAATGGTGCTAATGACTCAGATTTCGATGCACCATAAAAGAAATAAAAAAAAAAAATATAAGGACAATATACGAAGATTCCGAACCATTTCATGTCTGTTAATAAAATATTTTATTCTAATCCTAATAACGCAACACTTATACACAAATAAATTTTTTTTAGGTATCTATTTAATACGAATAAAATAAGGTTATAATGAGCGATCCGCTGTGGCATACACCAAGTACTACCACCGTGTGGAGTGCAACTAGTATAGACCGGTACGTCAGTACCACTGTGGTATGTAAAGAGCGGCTGTTCTAATACTGGCAAAAGTTAGAAATCCTACATTCCTAAAGTTGTTTGGAGGCTTATCTTTATGACTCTAGAAAGGGACTTACAGATGACGAGGGTACACTGGGCACCGCTACCTGCGGACAGGGTAAATGCCCCCCACCCTAAGCCTCCCAGCTCCTCACCTTCGAATTCCTATGATTTTGTTCAATGAATTTAAACAAAAAAATTAATAAAAGATAAAAACTTCTGAAAATAGGGAATACCAAAAACAATTCTAAAGAACGAAATCAACACCAGTACAGTAATCTAGATATTCATAGGGCATCTTCGAATTCCAAGATGCCGTTGAAACAAAATATTGTTTCTATTTATACGTATCCTGTTTTATTGAATAATACATTTGACTACTATAAGCAATCACAAAAATAACGAGCAGTGAAAAAAACTGTAGGAAACACACAAAAAGATTCGTTCAAATGAACGAAATTACCTATGTTTTAAGCACTTATTTCTCCAAATATGACCATCCCATCGCAAATGTCTTCAAAACATTTTTTGTAGAGAATTTAGTAACCTTTCGAAGGGTAATCTTTTGCTTGCCAAGATTCCGAACCGTTTACGTGATATTAATGAAAATATACGAAGTTCCCAAAACTTTTCATGACTAAAAATGAAATATTTTATTTTAATCCTTCCTTTACTCCAAACGTAACCAAATTTTCAACATATTAGTTTTGATAAAATTCAAACATGCAGAAAATGTTTCACCTGAATCCCATGATTCTAAGTACCAAAATCAAAGACAAAAAGAACAGTTCGAATAAACGAAATCAATTACTTTAAAGTTTTAAGCACTTATTTCTTCGATTGACATCGCCTAATCAAAACATTCATCAGAACCTTTTTTGTAGAGCACTTAGTACGCTTTCTAATGGTATTCTTTCGTTTACCAAGATTCTCAACCTTTTTCGAGATATTAAGGAAAGTATACAAAGTTACCAAAACGTTTTATGTCTGCTAATAAAATATTTTATTCTAACCCTTCCTTAACTCCAAACGTAACCAAAAGTTTAACATGTTAGTTTTGATGAAATTCAAACATGCAAAAAATGTTTCAACTGAATCCCATGGTTCTAAGTACCCAAACCAAAAACGGTATTCAAAAACTATTTTTCCAATTTTCTCGAAAACGGTTAAAGCTATCGCCTTGAAAATGGTTTCATTCGTTTTCCTAGCCCAAGAAGCCTATAAAACGAGTACTTACAAGCTTATGAACTCAAAAACTTAAGCGTTACGATTTTTATTGCGCGAATTTCGCCCTAAACGCCATCTTCCAGTGGGCGGATTCTGCTGGTTAAGGAACTTGACCTTTCAAATTGGACGACGGATTTTTGTA
The DNA here is from genome assembly GCA_946811695.1 of Gonocerus acuteangulatus. Taxonomy (NCBI): domain Eukaryota; kingdom Metazoa; phylum Arthropoda; class Insecta; order Hemiptera; family Coreidae; genus Gonocerus; species Gonocerus acuteangulatus. The sequence goes on along the minus strand of OX328124.1, from coordinate 14,466,434 downwards.
CTAAATTTCATCACAATCTGACCATTAGCGAAGCCAGAAATGAGCGAACAGACATATATATATATATATATATATATATATATATATATATATATATATATATATAAATATATACATATATATATATATATTTATATATATATATATATATATATATATATATATATATACAAATTTGAACCACCGTTATTTTCGGTCTCTAGGGGTTCTGAAACGCGAAATTTTCTAGTCGGCACTTCCGGATTGTTTCATTGTATCAACCCTATAAGCGGGGTTCCTCCCTATGGGGGAGGGAGGAACCGCGCTAAAAGTGAGATAAACAAAGAGAAAAACCCTTTCAAAACAACAAAACGAACACTTTTTAAGTTGTAAGCGCTTATATCTCTGATTGACGTTGCCCCATCGAATATTGCTTCAGAACCTTTTTTGTAGAGAATTTAGAAAGCATTCGAATGGTCACCTTCCACGTACCACGATTTCCCAACCGTTATCGAGATATTTACGAAAAATGTTTTCTTATGTTAAGAAACCTATAAAAAAAGTACCTGCAAGCATATACACTCAAAGACGTAAGCGTTACGATTTTTTTGCGCGAATTTCGCCCCAAGCACTATCTTCCAGGGGGCGGATTTTGCTGGTTAACGAACTTGACCTTTCAAATTGGACGACGGATTTTTGTACCAAATTTCATCAAAATCGGACCTTCAGGGACACCGGAAATCCGCGAACAGACAAATATATATATATATATATATATATATATATATATGTATATATATATATATATATATATATATATATATATACACACTTCTAACTCATTAGTGCGGGATCTGCTTTGCTGGAAAATAAAACATACTCCATTTAAGGTATTTATTTTTTATCCAGACGGTGGAGATTCATGAAACCCTTCAGCCCTAATGGGTTTTCCTAATAAGAGTACTCCTCTTTCTTCCTGTCATTAGACTGGCTGTGTATGTTCCTACAGCAAACACAGGAACACTCCCCAACAATATGAAACCTCATCATCGTCGAAGCTTTATTTCTACTCTCTTTCTCCAGTTTTTCCAGTCTTCTGATAAATTTTCTTCCGGATAAATAAAGCTTCAGGTCACAATTATACAACAATTTTTGAAAATATGTACATATATAATATACTAATGACTATTATTATAATAATTAATATTATAACAACTTAAAAATAATATACAATAACAGAAAAATATATATTCGCAGTTAATAGACACACATGTAATATAATAAAATAAAACCAAAAAAAGCGGAAATACCAACAAATAAAATAAAATAAAAAATATTATTTTTAAGCCTTTACCTGGATGCACTATTTATTATTTTTTTTCGTTCATATTAATTTCTTATTTAATTAATGCTAAATTTTAAAACTTTTACCCATTATTTTTCTTTTTTTTTTTTCCTTTTTTTTTTAATTTTACAATCAAGTCTAATTATTTCCTTTTAATCCGTTTCTTGTCCTATCCTCTGTTTTCTCTGGGTGCAGTAAGAATACAGCTTTTACCAAGTTACCGAAACGCGGCTATCTCAACAATGAGTGTGATACTATTCTACTTCAATACCATCTGGCTATTTAATAGCCTATATTAATATATAAATATATATATATACACACATATATACATATATATAAAGTACTCTCCCTTATCCGGCTTTCTCTTATTAGTCACTTTCTCTAATCCGGCTGTCTCTGAGAGGAATAAGTGAGGGATCTCGGAACTCGCCGGAGCTAGTCCGGCTCGAGGGTTCCTAGAAAACCTTCTTAGCTTCCTATCTAGCCAAACATTTGTTTCATGGTATTTCATTAAATGGAAGTGAAAGAAGGCAAATATTGTTCGTTTTATAGACAGGATCATGTAATTTCGAACAAGAAAACAAATGTTTCTATTAAGGTACATGCGGCTGCAAGGCCTGATTTTAGCTAGTCTGTTCAATTAGATACCTAAGTAATCTGATTCTTGCTGAAATTTTTAATCCGGCGTTATCTCTAATCCGACTGCACCCCGGTCCCGACGACGCACAGTGGTGCCGAGAGGGAAAAAACATAAACCGAAGGTGTTCAATCGCGTTTGTACTAACATTTTTTATACCTAATTAGTTGTAGAATACTGCTGTAATATTGCTTTTCCAATTTATTAATAGGTATGATCACAAAAAATCATTTTTTTGACTCTTTTCTCACTGAGTAAAAATCTCACAGTTTTTAGTGAACAGTATTTACTTGCCTAAAACACTATTGTATACCACTTATTTTATTCCTGAAAAATTGATACTACCCAGGGAGTCTCATGAGTATGTGTAGCTTTTAAACGAATTTTCTTTTTTTAGAAAATATACCATGAACTTGTTGCATTTAGGTTGTGAAGATATCTGGAATGGAACTCAATTATCCGTAGTTCATTTGGTGTAGACAAAAAGTGGTACTTAGCTGAGCTCTCCGCATAGTGGTACCTAAAAGTACATGTTTTGAAGTTGCTTTCATATAAATTTCATCGCCGGACTCGGCCGTATGTGTGCACAGCCTAATAAAATGAAGCGATGCGATTATTTTACGAAAAATGAGTTTACCGTTACTACTTTCTGCAGAGAGTTGTTGAACACTTTGTCATAGCAAGTAACTGAACTTTTACAGTGAGATCTACCTAATATCTCCTGTAAAAATGTCAAAATGTATTCGTTATGAGCGAAAATGTTAATAAAGATAAATACGTCGAGACCAATTAACTGTATTACATTGTTTGTTAATTTATTCTACTCAGCACTGAAAAATATATTTGAAAGGATACATATCACTACCAATTGAGTAAAATGTGACTTTTTTAAATCAAACACTTGTTGTTTTTCAGGGTTTTCTTACTATAAAACCCGTTTATCTGCCGAAATAATGATTCTATCAATTGGCAGTGGTCTCATTTGACTCAGCACTACAAAATACCTTAAAAAGGATACTAAAATCAGATAGATTCAAGTACCTATAGGTTTTTTCCCAAAATCGGGTGTTTGGCACCACTGTGTGACGCCGGATTAGAGAGAGTCTACTTTATATGTGTATGTATGGAGAATGAATAGATCCCAGATGCGGCTACGATATCCCGAAAAGATGGAGTTAAATAGAGACAGAACCCCAGGATGACAGGATGAGAGTACTCCAGGATATTGCTGGGAGTGACAGGGGGTTCAGGACAATACCCGTCATCTCAAGTAGAGGATCTATCTTTACTGTAAGCTATAGAGGTATAAACAAGATAGGAGCTATATCAACACTAAGAAAAAAGTGTCATGACACTAACGACTGTTGAAAAAAAATGTTGCATTTTAGTGACGTTTTTATAAATTTATTTTAAGAAGTCCGTGTCTCAAGAACTGAATAATCTTAACGGGTTTGCGTAGAATCCTTTTACCTTTTGGTTTGATTATATAAGAACATAAATTTTTAATATTTAGCAGACGTTTTCCTATTTTTGCACTATGGAATGGAAAAATTTCAGTTAAATAAAATTGAAATCTATTCCGGAAGATCACTTAACCCTTAAGGCCGATTCACACTAGACCTCGTCGGGTCCGAGCCGGGCCTCGGCCGGGGCCCGCCCGGGACGCAGTGAAGCAATCACACACGCAAAAAACACGGACCCGGCCCGGTGTAGCGTGAACGAGTCCATTGAAAATGCTGGTGTGATTGTTTCTCCGTGTCCCGGCCGGGCCCCGTCCGTGGCATGGTCCGGACCCGGCACGGTCTAGCGTGAATCGACCTTAAGACTCCACTGCTGAGAGTTGACCTAACTTATTGATCCTTCAGGACTGTAAACCCGCAATGCAATATTCGACCCGGGTGATTTATCCTTTTCAAAATTCTGGATGTGTATGTGTATAATTGTACTGAGCCTTAGTTGCGTATGCTCATAAAAAATTAATTAAATCATACTTTTTTCAACGTTTCCTAACGTTTATTTTCGCATACTCCTTTTTGATCGAGCTTTGAACCGGAAGTAGCGGAGTTAAAAATATTTAAACTATTTAATAATATATAATTTTCACATATTTATATTACTTAAAATTTTACATAAGCTCCCCACAATGTTCCAATCTACACAATTTAATTAGGTTTTTTGTAATAATGTCTGAAATAGGTTAATGCGTACAATGCTACGTCGCATTCCTTTCGAAGTATTTCGAACGCATTCAAAGGAAAGTTAAAAAGAACTATGAAAAAGGTCGAGGCACAACCCGATAGATGAAGGTGATTGATCATCTTCCTGCAAAATGTAGTCAAAAAGACACCTATAGCCCGACCGCAAACAAAGGAACCAGGTAGTGCGCAGGCGCTGCACCCGGCCCATGCGTGAGAATTCCTAGCTCCCCTCCAGCCACGCTCCTCTTGGTTCTTTCGATTGCGGGCGGACTATATTTGAATTATAGCGGTGAAACAGGAACTATTAGTTCCTCTAAAATCCTCAAGATACAAACCACGAACAGAACTTGTCTGCAAGTTATGCCCATTCGAGGCTATTTCTCGTAATACAGGGAGAACCGATGTAAAGGGTATTACAAAAATATTGGTCCGTTGGCCAGATGAAGGCATTCCTGTCAATTGTAAAATACGGGTTATGGTGCGCCAATGATTGCCGCTGAGAGGCTCGTTTTTCAATATACTTATAATTTCCTATAATAGAAGATGATTTTTTAATTCAAACGAGGGGATGTTGCGTAAGGGGATGTCCGTAAAGCATGCAAAAAAAGAGTTATCAAAATCGGCCACCATGTCAATTGAAATGGAATGGTCCACGTATACGTTGTCAATGGTAATTTTGACCATAAAGAGTCATTTCTGACCTATGGTGCCGTGGACTTTTTTCTTCCTCATGACTCGTAGATTCGAAATATGCAATAAAAAAATTTTACCTTGAATAACATTTCAAGGTCAATTTTGCGGGGGTCAATATGGGGGTTATTTTTCCGATCTCGCATTGGAGCATCATCTTGCCAACGGGTAACCATTATTTTTGTGACACCCTGTACAAGTCAACAGTACCAAGGGCAATCCCCGACTTTAGGAGAAGTCTTCTACATACAGGGCACAGTCTTACTCGACGTCTACAGCGGTCGACAGAACTGTGGCGGTTAAATTCGTTTATTTTATACACTTATTAATATGCTTAAACACACACACTCACACACACACATATATATATATATATATATATATATATATATATATATATCAACAAAAGAATAAATATATCCTAAGGATGCTGTTTTGTGAAGAAGGACATGCTGACTGCTGACTCTATTATCTCCAAGTCTTGATTCGAATACAATGGCCGACGAAAAGTAAAACCTTCACCTATTCGTTCCACCGGAAAGGCCTGAGAGAATGTACCCGAGTTAGATCTATGCTGAGGAAAACCCAAACAGAACTCGCCTGGGAGCGAGAAGTATTTTATTCGCTTCGATGGAATTCAGCATTGTTCGTTAGTTATTCCATTCTACGGATAACTGACATAACAAGAAAACTTATACACAGAATATTCTAACGAAATGTCATTTTATTTTGGGCTGATAACTTCTCGTATTCATCCTTCATAATGTTCATTTATTCGTTGTTTTATTCTGCTTTAAAAGTTTATTTGCTGAGAAGTATTTTGCTATTGGTGTTTCTCGAGCATATCCAGCGTTTTGCTTCCAGTTATACGCATAATTTGTTTATTTATTTTTTTTATATTGTGTGTTTATTAATTTGAGAGCACCGCAGCTAAGGAGATTCGCTCATTTCATTAATACATACATTAAATTGCTCAGGGGTCTCCCGTGGTCTAGTGGCTAGCGCGCTAGATTCATAAGCGGGAGATGGTGGGTTCGATCCCCGCCGGCGCCAGAAATGTTCTCATCTCAGGGCTCGCTGAGAAAATTCCTGGCTGCATCCTGGACGTCGGCGCTAATGGCCAAGATTTATGTCGATGCGCCGTAAAAAAAAAAAAAAAAAAAAAAAAAAAAAAAAAATTAACAAAAACATAAATTGAAAACAGAGGTCGTTAAAACAAAACAAGTATGAAAGACAAACATGAAACATTTAAAAACATGATAAAGATCGATTTTTTATATGATTCACGTCTTGTAGCATCATTCATGCAAATTTGGAAGAACCTAAAAAAACATGTTCTGGATGATATCACCTAAAACCCAATGGAATGACCTAGACGGACCGGTGACAAAGGGCCAGCAGCTTGACCGGTGACAATGGGCCAGCAGCGTACCCTTATACCTGGAACACCCTAGAGCCTGGCATGGCCAGGCTCCACTGCTACAGACATGACATTTTTATTTCATTCTTCAATGTATTCAAAACTATCAAAATGTTTATAATTTCTAAATATTTGATAAAATAAATACAATTTAAAACAAACAATTAAAAAGTGAGCTAAAAAACTACGAAAACCCGTTCAAAAGAACACATTAAAAGTTTTCATCACCGTTTTCTCCGATTGACATCGACTAATCGAAATTCTTCTTAGAATATTAATTATAGAGAATTTAGTAAGCTTTTGAATAGTTTCTATCCACTTATGACGATTTCCCAACTGTTTTCGAGATATTAAGGAAAATATGCGAAGTTCCCAAAACTTTTCATTTCTCTTAATAAAATATTTTATTCTAATTCTTCCTTAACTCCAAACGTAACCAAAATTTACATATCCTTATATTTATGGAATTTAAACATGCAGAAAATATTTTAACCGAATCCCATGCTTCTAAGTAACCAAACCAAAAACTTTATTTAACAACTATTTTTCCGATTTCTCGCAAACGGTTAACGCTATCGCCTTAAAAATGGTTTCATTCGTTTTACTAGCCCAAGAAGCCTATAAAACGAGTAGTTACAAGCATATGAACTTAAAAACGTAAGCGTTACGATTTTTTTTGCGCGAATTTTGCCCCAAACGCCATCTTCCAGTTGGCGGATTTTGCTGGTAAACGAACTTGACCTTTCAAATTGGACGACGGATTTTTGTACCAAATTTCATCAAATCAAAATTGGACCATTAGGGGTCAGACAAATATATAAAAACCGCGAACAGACAAATATATATATATAAGGAACCCCCCTTATAAGGTTGATCTCATGAAACAATCCGGAAGTGCATTTATATATATATATATATATATATATATATATATATATATATATATATATAAATAAATAATTAAATATATACATATATATATACAAATTTGAACCACCGTTATTTTCGGCCTCTAGGGGTTCTGAAACGCGAAATTTTCTAGTCGGCACTTCCGGATTGTTTCATGAGATCAGCCTTATAAGGGGGGCTCCTCCCTATGGAGGGAGGGAGGAACCGCGCTAAAAGGAAAAAAAAATGCATATTAATGCACTTAATACAATCAAAATTATGATAATTACTAAAGGTGGAAGAATTACGAGAAAAAATTGTTTCTACTTAATTTTGAAAATTCGTTCCAACCATATTTATTTAAATTTTAACGTCCATTATAATTAACACAGAATTTTAGGACGGGTCTGCAGGTCATTAACCTTTTCTAGCCCGGATAGAGTTGATGCCTTTTCTTTTTTCTAAAGAAAAGCTACCACCCCTAATGGTAATCGAACTCACGACCCTTGGGACAGAGTGTGAAGTGCCGTCGGCCAACAGGCCTCCAACCCAACAATAATGTCTTGAATATTTTGGGCAGACATTTAGTTATACTATTGTTAATAGAATAATTGGATGCCTTTAAACGGAAAGGAACCAAGCGCCATTTTTAACTAAATTGAGTTTTTGGTGCTATCTTGTAGAGAATTAGAGAATTTATATAGTAATAAAAAACTGGTTAAAATATAATGTTGTCATTAAACCTACAAAAAATACCAAAAAAAAAGTGAAATGGTGTATCCAGTATTCTGCAATAAACAGAAAGGAATCAAGGACCATTTTTATCAACAACTATAAAAATAAAACCCCATTACCATAACAACAGTTTATTTTAATGAGAGAAAATGAATGAAACATTTCAGATATTCAAGGAATTTTAGACCCACAAAAAACTTTAAACCAAATTCTCTAAAGAATGAACAGATGGCACTTGGTTCCTTTCCGTTTAAAGGCGTCCAATTATAGATGATTTACATTCTGTACATGGAAATGCAATTTGACGGATAGGTGCTCTGAGCTCCCCTCAAGGCGTCCCTAAAGTCTTAAGACGTTCAGCTGAAGCTGAATGGGGCCTACCTCATTCCAAGAGACTCTGGAGTCAGAGTCCTCGGACAATCGCAGATATGGCAGCCCCTGGTTCGACGGCTAACAGTTCACTTGAGGGTCATTGCAGTAGACTTATTGTTGTGTAAGTAGGAGAATATTGTATTTATGTACTGGCTCCTGTCCATCAACAATTCCTTCATGTCATTTGGAATATTTAGTTTGTTTCGTCTGCATTCCGTAAGTGTTTTACGGTAAAGTCTCTATTGCTTATATTACGGGTTGGTTTGTTAAGTCCAATAGGACTTTCCTTGTAAGACATGGAATGCACGTGCACTCTTCACTCAGAAGAATGGTGTTCCGTAGGGGTCTGTATTGAGCTCAACTCTTTTAGCGCGGTTCCTCCCTCCCTTCATAGGGAGGAACCCCCCTTATTAGGTTGATCTCATGAAACAATCCGGAAATGCCGACTAGAAAATTTCGCGTTTCAGAATCCCTAGAGACCGAAAATGACGGTGGTTCAAATTTGTATATATATATATATATATATATATATATATATATATATATATATATATAGGGGAAGGTGTTGTACCTTTGACCACTTTGCAAAATTGATTTTTTTTTAGCTTCAATATTAAGGCTAAATTAATTTTTTTTAATTTCATTGTGATGACTATTCTATTGCTTATCATATTTATTTTTTTCAAGGTTCTAGCTTTACATTTAATATTTTTTATTAACTTTTTAAAAAATAATCGCAAAGTGGTCAAAGGTACAACATGTAGTTGTTCCTTTGACCATGGGATGTTGTACCTGTGTCCACGTAAAAACAACACACCATTGCAGAAAAAAATTGTATTCAGTAATATTGTAATTAATTGTAAGTTTAATAAGTACAGGACAAGGATGTAAGCATAATAAAAAGCTATTATTGATATTATGTTATGCTTAATATGCTGAACAATCCAGTCCAATGGATAAATATTTTAACTGTCAAGCAGTTGGGTATGGGAGTTGAGCCTCAATGTCTTCAACATCAATGTTATACAAATTTTCATCTTCTTTCGTAAATTTGACACTTAATGTTTGTTTTTTCAAATATTGGATCTTAAACATTGGACATTTACGAGGTTTCCCTTTAGGCCAGCCCCTACTTGACATTTTCCTTGCCTGCACTTTCCGATGATGCCTGACAACTTCAAGTGGAACGATAAAGGGCGATAGGTTCGAACTGCAACACTCGGGAACGATAAAGTCAGTTTGAACTTATTTCATTTATTATTTTTTAAGTTCTTTGAACAATTGAAGCAACCAATATTAATTATATTTAAAAAAATTGTTGTACCTTTGACCAGGTCAAAGGTACAACAACTAGTCGTGGTCAGAGGTACAACACCCTGGTAGTGCAAATTAAAAAGCATGCTAAAAACTTTAGGGTTACGATAAATCAATTTCAAAAGCTACGCCATGTTTCTTATTGTAATAGATACTTCGTCAAATGATTTCCATCCAAAAAGACATAATACAAAAAATATTATGAGGTAAAACGTCATCAATAAATAACTTACATTTTTATGATAGAAATGGATAAGTATTTTTTGCAAGAATCCTCTTTGACTTGAATAATCCAAAGTAGGTTACACAATCCCTCTAGTGAACGAGCTAAACACTAATTACACCAAAATTTATAAAATGTTGTTACATGCCGCCACAGCATCGGTGGTCAAAGGTACAATATGGTCAGAGGTACAACACCTTTCCATATATATATATATCTGTTCGCTCTCTAGGTCCCAGACAAATGGTCCGATTTTAAATAAATTTGGTACAAAAATCTTTCGTCTAATTTGAAAGGTCAAGTTCGTTAACCTGCAGAATCCGCTCACCGGACCATGGTTTTTGGAGCGATTTCCGCTTACTTCATATACTTGCAAGTACTTGTTGTATAGGCTTCTTGGCCTAGAAAAACGAATGAAACCATTTTTAAGACGATAGCTTTAACCGTTTTCGAGAAAATTGGAAAAATAGTTGTTGAATAACGTTTTTAGTTTGGGTACTTAGAATCATGGGATTCATTTAAAACATTTTGTGCATGTTCGAATTTCATCAAAACTAAAATGTTGAAATTTTGGTTACGTTTGGAGATAAGGAAGGGTTAGATTCAAATATTTTATGTACAGACATGAAAAGTTTTGGTAACTTTGTATACTTTCGTTAATATCTCGAAAACGGTTGAGAATCTTGGTAAACGGAAGATTACCATTCAAAAGCTTACTAAATGCTCTACAAAAAAGATCGTGAAGAAAGTTTTGAATAAGCGATGTCAATCGGAGAAATTATAGCTTAAACTTTGAAGTAATTGATTTCGTTTATTCGAACGGTTCTTTTTGTCTGTTTTTATTCGATGTAATTTTTAATTGCTTATTGTTGGATAATGTATTTGTCGATAAAACAGGTTAAGTGAAATAGAAAAACAATGTATTGTTAGAAATAAAGAGAGAGATTCGAAGACCTTGTGACTTTTTCAACTGCTTGGATGGGTGGGCCTTTCTGGTGTTGGCCGACCCATTCATGTAAGATCATAAATCAAGACCTTTCTAGAAAGGTGGAAACAAAATAATAACTGTTTCTATTTTAATCATTACAAATGAGACTAGGGATAAGAACGGAACCGCGCTAAGATGATGCAGTTCCTGCGAGTCGGACTTTTTAAAATAGATATTGACTCCATTAAGTACTGTATACCACGATTTTATTAGAGAATAATCATTAAATATGCATTGTATGGTTAAAGATTCACTAAATATACTTCATTTATTGTAATCTTGACTATATGACCATTTGCAAAAAGAGGAAATTCAGAAGCGCGGTAATACAAATTAAAGTGTTTACATTTGTGTATAATTCATATTAGGGCATATTGATTAGAAGTTAGGGGTGGCATAGTTCCACGAAACTAATATAAATTAATCTCCAGAGAGCGGGAAACTTTGCCAAGGTTGGTAAGGAGAGGTATTGGCCTGTAACTTGGCCAAGGTTGGTAAGCTATTGGCATCTTGGTAGGCAAATATATTTCTTCATCGTGGTCTGGCAAATATTCGATCCATGAACCACACAATTTACTCTCTTGTTTCCGTAGTAAGAAGTAACCGTTGAAACCAACGAAAAACAATGTATAATAAGGAACATATGACCCGAGGTTTAGCCGCAAAGTGAACAAAACAAATATCGTACTTTAGAAAACTTCCATTCGTTACAAATTAGAAACATATGTTTCACCATTCATCATTCGATATATTCTCACTGATAAAATTGTAATATCCTTGATGATTCTATCTGGTTCCTTAATCCTACAAAAATTGGATCTCAATGTCTATCAACGCTAAACTCATAAATGAATTTCTGAAGTTTCCCGAAATCCCTATTTAACTATCCACAAGGTGCTTACTAATCCTTTTTTTAGGTTTATCTGTTTTCTCTCCCTATATATATACGTATACATGTGTGTGTGTGTGTGTGTGTGTGTATATATATATATATATATATATATATATATATATATATATATATATTCTCGAAAGTGGCTGAATTCACCTATCTCGGGTCACTTGTGACAAGTCAGAATAAACCAGATATGGAAATAAAGCAAAGGATATTAGTAGCCAACCGGTGCTATTTCAGCGTACGGAAACAGTTTTCGAGCCATGCCCTATCCAGAAAGACTAAGCTCCACTTGTACAAAACTCTAATTCGGCCAGCCCTTCTGTATGGCTCTGAGTCTTGGGCAACCTCTCAATCCTGTGAGCACGATCTCATGGTGTTTGAAAGAAACATTCTTAGGAGGCTATATGGAGGCAGACAAGTAGCTGGACAATGGAGTGTCGAACTAACCAAGAGCTGTATGGACTGTTCGGGGAGCCAGACATAGTCCAGTTAATGAAAATGTGTAGACTAAGATGGGCTGGACACGTAGCAAGAATGGTCGAGGGGGACATTCCGAAGAAACTCCTAGGTCTATCCTGGGGGTCAGAAATTGGATGGCTTCAGCACAGGATAGAGACAATTGGAGGAAGCTGTTGGAGGAGGCCAAGACTCGACATCGGGTTCTAGCGCCGTAGGATGATGATGATGATATATATATATATATATATATATATATATATATATATATATATAGAGAGAGAGAGAGAGAGAGAGAGAGGGGTCTTGTTTTAGCACAAAACTCGGAATATAACTTCCCGTCAGAAAAGATTCAGTTCATTGATTTCCAAACGTTTTCCATAAGGTTACTCACTATATTAGTAAAACGTCGTGATCCTGCAAAGGCGAACCTTCCCATACAAAGGCTACGTCAAGTTTGATTGGTGACGTGGCCATTGTTAGAGAAGTTTTGGTTTTGCAATTTAGGCTTTATTAGTTATATAGTGAATTGATTGGATCCTGAAGAGGCATCTGAATAGTGTAAAACATGTATAGCTTATTATACTAAAGAAGTGATTAGTTTAACTATAGTTTTATAGATAGCTCCCTAGCAGACTCACATGCAAAACTTGCCACACCACAACCTGAGCTCGACCTATCAATCACACGTGAGGACTTGACCAATACAAACAAAATATTTTAAATTATTGACAAGACAGCTGGACTCGACTAACCGACAATAAACTACCTACAATCAAAACTACAACTCAGGAGTGGACATCAAGCTACCGAGACAACAGACGAGAAGAAATTGTACTTGCTCGACTCCGAATCGGCCACACAAGACTAACACACGAATACCTCATGACAAGACTTGACAAACCAATTTGTGATATATGCAATACAGACTTTACTGTAAAACACCTACTTACGGAGTGCAGAAGACCACAAAACCTAAATATCCCACATGACATGTTCGAATTATTGAAGGACAGCAGCCAGTACATAAACACAATACTTTCTTACTTGCAGGGCACTAAACTATATACTCGCATTTGAAGACACCTGCTGAATAACCAGAGGCTTCCAGGCATATAACAGACGTCTTTAATACAGATTTTCACAAGAATCCTATTGTTGTTTCCTAGCCGAATCCCAGCTATTCCCTGACTGCTTATCACCCCGACGGCTGACTATCTACACCTCATTATAAATTCTATTGATAAGACAATTATGATAATTGTTTAACATTACCTTGGGGCAGTAGACGAGGCTGACTAGACTACGGGCCGATCCCATTCACGCTAACACTAACTACTCAACACTATCCTGGACAGAGACCAGGTAGAAACTATGGAGGGGAGCCTCTACCATCACTTTCCCTCTGGATTATGGATTGCTTCCCAACATTCAAAGCATTTATTAGCATATTCTTTATTAGTCAACTGGGTAAAGAAGCTTTATTGGCACAGTAACAAATATACAGGGTGACAATACTCAAGCGGGTGAAACTAGACCAAGAATTTAGTTAATCCCTGCTGACCGTATTTTTCCATTTGTTTTATTGCAGAGCTATGCTTTTATAAAAATTATTTAGACAAACCGAGTTTTTCGTAAAAAAATGCTCCAATTCTCTCTGTACAGATTAATTTTCTATTTTAATTTTCGAAGTAATTATTCTGTTTTTTTTTTGTTGTTTTTTTTATCCACCTTTATAGTTATACTTAAAATTCATTAAATATAAATTTTCCCATCCTAAAATTCGTAGTTAATAATAAATGGACGTTAAAATTTAAATAACTAAATAAATATCAATTTCATCAAGAATAAATTTCATTTATTTCTGATAAGATAGCAAAAATAAACATCATAATAGTTTTATTTATCTGTTGTTTTCCCTTGAAATATCCAATTTATTTCTGATAAGATAGCAAAAATAAACATCATAATAGTTTTATTTATCTGTTGTTTTCCCCTGAAATATCCAATTACATTATAAAATTGAGAGATAAATTAAGTTCTGAGTATACCATTAAAAAGAAAATGAAATTTTACAATTCTTTACAGAATATATTTTGGAAGAGTAGTGATTCTCGACATTTTGTGGCTAACTAGGCTTTTAGCGCGGTTCCTCCCTCCCCCAAAGGGAGGAACCCCGCTTATAAGGTTGAAACAATGAAACAATCCGAAAGTGCCGACTAGAAAATTTCGCGTTTCAGAACCCCTAGAGACCGAAAATAACGGTGGTTGATATTTGTATGTATATATATATATATATATATATATATATATATATATATATATATATATATATATATATATGTATCAATCACACGTGAGGACTTGACCAATACAAACAAAATATTTTAAATGATTGACAAGACAGCTGGACTCGACTAACCGACAATAAACTACCTACAATCAAAACTACTCTTCAGGATTGGACATCCAGCTACCGAGACAACAGACGAGAAGAAATTGTACTTGCTTGACTCCGAATTGGCCACACTAGACTACCACACGAATACCTCATGACAAGACTTGACAAACCAATTTGTGATATATGCAATACAGACTTTACTGTAAAACACCTACTTACGGAATGCAGAAGACGACAAAACCTAAATATCCCACATGACATGTACGAATTGTTGAGGGACAGCAGCCAGTACATAAACACAATACTTTCTTACTTACAGGACACTAAACTATATACTCGCATTTGAAGATATCTCCTGAATAACCAGAGGCTTCCAGGCATATAACAGACATTTACAAACCTCTGGTTATGGAAATAATTGAATCAAATACCCATCTTAATGCTGGTTCATTAGACCATACAGGTACTACCTTGAAGGAGTGAAATCCCAGTAGATACGAATCACTTATAAATAAATAGTTTTATAGATAGGTATACTTATGATTAGAAACTTTGGGCTATCTATATGAATATTTTTAGTTCAGTATCGTAGATAACTCTATTTTTCCGTCGGACTGAAGATTAATCAGTTCAACATGATTAAAAAAAATCGTCTGTAATTCAATTTCTGTTTGTATAAATTAAAAAGATTCGATATATTCTTCATAAACTACAATTAAAGACTTTGAACAAATAACAATCTATATTATTTTAATTTTAACGTCCATTTATTATTAACTACGAATTTTAGGACGGGTTATCTATAGGTTACCACCCTTTTCTAGCCAGGATAGGGGTGATGCCTTTTCATTTTTCTAAAGGAAAGCCACCACCCCTAGAGGAAATCGAAACCACTACCTTTGGCACGGAGTGTTAAGTGCTCACGCCTTAACCCTCACGGCCATCGGGTCTCCAAACATCTATATTACATTTTTATGATATCGGAGCTTTTAATTAAATAGTTCCAGAGACAACTGCAGTAATGGTTGCATTGCTTTTATTTATAGCAAAGAAGGAGTTATCCTAATTGGGGAGGCATTAATATATTTTTATACCGAAATCTTTTAATTGTATGCATCCTTAGTACTCTTATGAAGGATAAGGAGAATTTGTTAAGGTTTAAAAGGTTGTTTGTCAGAAGAATGACATATTGTATTGACGTTGGAGTTGTATAAGCCAGGGGTCAAACGATTCCTTTGCTTGGACTAGACCATTCGTCAAATCGAATTGATAGCTAAAATCACAACACATCCTTCATGGGAATCGTTTCCATTATCCTTTATTCCTCTTCATTCTATTTACATTTGTGACTGTCTTTCACATTTGTTGACGGACGGAGCAAGTTATTATCCCCTGTACATATTTTAGTGCTTTCATTGTCAATTAATGAGTTATGTAGACAATATGTTCGTCAGTTACAGCATCATGGTGACATCGTGTTGACATCGTCGTTGTTGTTGACAGGCAGGAAAGGATCGGAATATCAGCTGTCTTTCCGTCATCACTCATTTAGCCCTTCCAGTAATGCCCGTATAATACTGATCGATGTATTTATTTTAGCGCGCCTGCATACATAAATATATACATGTATTAGATGATTGTGACACTTTTTCTTAACTATTTATATCAAATTGGCAGAAGGTCATATAAGCCTCATACATTTCCCACAAAAATAGTTTTTATGCAAATTATAAGGTCAAATTTCGAAAATGTCGTTGTTTGCCCCATTTTAGCACGGTTCCTCCCTCCCTCCATAGGGAGGAACCCCGCTTATAAGGTTGATCTCATGAAACAATCCGGAAGTGCCGAATAGAAAATTTCGCGTTTCAGAACCCCTAGAGACCGAAAATACCGGTGGTTCTTTGTATATATATATAAACATTTATTCTTTATACATGGCCAAGGTCAAAAGAATAGTACTCCAATTTTCTTTGTACTATTTATTGTTTGTACGTGACCTTTCAAATTGGACGACGGATTTTTGTACCAAATTTCATCAAAATCGGACCATTAGGGGAGCCGGAAATAAGCCAACAGACAAATTATATATATATATATAAATCTTTCGTCTAATTTGAAAGGTCAAGTTCGTTAACCGACATAATTCGCCCACTGGAAGATGGCGTTTGGGGCGAAATTCGCGCAAAAAAAAATCGTAACGCTTACGTTTTTAAGTTCATAAGCTTGTAAGTACTCGTTTTATAGGCTTCTAGGGCGGGGAAAACGAATGAAACCATTTTCAAGGCGATAGCTTTAACCGTTTTCGATAAAATTGGAAAAATAGTTTTTGAATACCGTTTTTGGTTTGGGTACTTAGAATCATGGGATTCAGTTGAAACATTTTCTGCACGTTCTACTTTCATTAAAACTAATATGTTGAAATTTTTGTTACGTTTGGAGTTAAGGAAGAGTTAGAATAAAATATTTTATTAATAGACATAAAAAGTTTTGGTAACTTTGTATACTTTCCTTAATATCTCGAAAAAGGTTGAGAATCATGGTAAACGGAAGATTACCACTAGAAAGCTTACTAAATGCTCTACAAAAAAGTTTCTGATGAAAGTTTTCATTAGGCGATGTCAATCGGAGAAATAAGTGCTTAAAATTTTAAAGTAATTTATTTTCGCTTATTCGAACTGTTCTTTTTGTCTTTGATTTTGGTACTTAGAATTATGGGATTCAGTTGAAACATTTTCTGCATATTTGAATTTCATCAACACTAATATGTTGAAATTTTGGTTACGTTTGGAGTAAAGGAAGGGTTAGAATAAAATATTTTATTAACAGACAAGAAACGTTTTGGTAACTTTGTATACTTTCGTTAGTATCACGAAAACCGTTGACAATCTTGGGAAGCGGAAGGTTACCATTCGAAAGCTTACTAAACGCTCTACAAAAAAGGTTCTGAAGAAAGTTTTAATTAGGCGATGTCAATCGGAAAAATAAGTGCTTAAAACGTTAAAGTAATTGATTTCGTTTATTCGAACGGTTCTTTTTGTCTGTTTTATTCCTTGTTATTATTTAATTGCTTATAGTCGGATAATGTATTTGACAAAAAACAGATTTAGTAAAATAAGAAGATCAATTTATTGTTAAAAATTTAGCGTTCAAAGAGAGAGATCCCAAGGCTTTCCAAATGCCTCTGAGCGGAGGCCTTTCTGGCCGACTTATGGGTTGGCCGACCCATACAGGTAAGATCATAAATCAAGACTGGTGGAACCAAAATAATAACTGATTCTATTTTAATCTTTCCAAATTGGACTAGGGATAAGAACGGAACCGCGCTAAGATGATGCAGTTCCTGCGAGTCGGACTTTTAAATCAACATTAAATTTTCTTTAGGGGGGAACAGTTTCAATGTTCACAGGTATCTTTTTCAAAACGCAATAACTGTTCAAAAAGTTGATAATGATAAAAAAAAGTCTAGTTATGCACAAAATGTCAAGAATCATCTTCTAAAATAAATTCTGTAAACTGCTGTATCTTACAAGAATTGTAAAATTTCATATTATTTTTAATGGAATGCTCAGAACTAAAATTATCTTTCTATTTTATAATTTAATTCGATATTTAAGGGGAAAACGAGTGATAAATAAAACTATTATGATGTTTATTTTTACGATCTTATCAGAAATAAATTAAATTTATTCTTGATGAAATTGATAATTAATGATTTCAGAAAGTCTTAAATTTAGGTTGGAATAAAAAAAAAAAAAAACAATACATCGAAAATTAAAATAGAAAAGCAGAAAGAATTGGAGTTTTTTTTTTTTTTTTTTTTTTTTTTTACGAACAACTCAGTTTTTTTTCTAAATAATTTTTAGAACAGCATAGCTCTGCAATAAAACAAATGGAAAAATACGGTCAGCAGGGATTAACTAAATTCTTGTTCTAGTTTCACCCGCTTGAGTATTGTCATCTACTTAAGATACGCTCTGTAAATTTGTTACTGTACCAATAAAGTTTTCTTTTTCCAGTTGACTGATTATTTCCCCAAAATAAAGAATACAAAGGTCGATAAATGCTTTGAATGTTGGGAAGCAATCTATAATCCAGAGAGAAAGTCATAGTAGAGGCTCCCCTCCATAGTTTCTACCTGGTCTCTGTCCAGGATAGTGTTGAGTAGTTAGTGTTAGCGTGAATGGGATCGGCCCGTAGTCTAGTCAGCCTCGTCTACTGCCCCAAGGTAATGTTAACCAATTATCATAATTCTCTAATGAATAGAATTTATAATGAGGTGTAGATAGTTAGCCGTCGAGGTGATAAGCAATCAGGGAATAGCTGGGATTCGGCTAGGAAAACATCAATACGATCCTTGTAAAAATCTCTATTTAAGAGGTTTCGGCTACTCTTTGGTAGCCCTCGTCAGCTAAAAGACAGAACACAATTGCAGAATTAATAAACTGAACAGCTAATACAATAAAAAAATTATGTAGATCTTCGAATACAAATCTACTATATATTTGTCAAATACTCACTCACTGACTCACTCACTCACTGACTCACTCACTGACCTATCATCGCCCAGCCCAAGCCGCTCGACAGAAAATTTTGAAATTTTGCATGGACACTCCCTATATAACGTAGGCACTCAGTAAGAAAGAATTTTTTGATATTCGAATTTTTAAGTATTTTTAGAGGGGTTTAAAGTTTGAGTTGGTTAGAGCAGGCAAGCCTAGGCAGCATGCGTTGCTAGGACGATAACAGAACAGCTGTTACCGTACATTATCTACTTCATAGTATTATTTTTAATTGAGGTTAATTTCCACTATGATGGCAGTCCTTGAATTACTGGAAATAAACTGTCACTCATAGAGTTTTAATTGCGTTACTTTTCTCCCTGTTTCCGTCAGATAGGCTTGCCATATTTTTGGAGAGTTAAACCGAGACACATTAATATGGGATGGGCATACCAGGGGGGTCGGGAATAAAAACAGTACAAATTATAAGCAAAATGGTGAGTTTTAAGCCTAGCAAGTAACGGGAAGGGGGGATCCTGAACTGTTAGTCTACCCAAACCTTAAAAATAAGAACGGAACTTTTTTTGCTACTTGATTTTCTTAAAACAATCTCTCAGCCAAATAGTAGTGTCTGGCAGCTGGCAGCGCTGTGCAGGTAGTTCCAGCGTTTTACAGTTAGATTACTTCTCATATCTTTGGCACTGTGAGCAGTAGTAAAAATGTTGATTGTAGAAAAGTAACCGATTTATAAAAGATTCTTATAAACATGAATTCATTACTTTTTACATCTTACAGCGTTTTCAAGGACATTGATAAAACCGGGCGGGACACGGAAACAATTGCAAAATACCGGGACAGTCCCGGTCAAACCGTGATGTATGGTAAGCCTTGCACAGCCTCCTCGCCTATAACCTTGGTAATGCTCGCAAATATAATGGGTGTTTCCAAATAACCTTTTGGAAACATTGACTTTTAAATTTTAACGTCCATTGAATAACATATACTATGACGGGACTCGTGCTATAATAAACTGCACAAAATTGTATAGTAACGTAATTTTAATGAAACATTATTTAACGCAATAAAATAACTACTTATCTGCCGTGACGAAGCACGGATATTCAGCTAGTATATACATACACATATAATATTAGATTGTATGATTTTAAATTAAGTTTATTTGCATTATGATTGTACACCAGTCTTTTTGCATTTGCATCTTAGGTATGGATCAGAAGGTAGATGAATTTCTACCTTCGGTGGGATATTCATGTCTCTATGGTAAGGAAATATTAAGCTGCGTTCAAATGGGTTGGTATAATCCATTGTTGTGTTGGTAATGTAGTATAGAGTCTATGTGTTGGCTATCTTCACTTAACAACTCGCATAAGTCGTAGGTTAAGTTCAGATCACGTCGTTTCATGCATTCTCTGAGTAAGTGTTTTATCGTAAGAGTAGTGTTACATATTTCACATTGCGGCTGTTCTTGTCTCGTCATTAAGTAACTGTGAGTAAGTCGAGAATGACCAATCCTTAAGCGGATCAAAACCACTTCTTCTCTTCGGTTTACACGGGAACTGGATGGCCATTTTTTTACTGTATGTTTGATAGCACGGAGTTTATTTTCTGTTAGTTGTGCCACGAATTTTGCCAGAATGATGTTATAATGTCTCTTGTTCTGTTTGTCCAGTCTTGGCGGGTTAGTCTTGTTATTTCTACGTTTGTTTGTTCAGTGGCTGTTTTTGCATGGGAGTCGGCCAACGAACTTTTGCCTAAGTCTTGTTGACCTGGTAGCCAGTGGATGGTAACGTGTCTGTTTAGTGTGTGTGCCTGAAATAGTATTCGTTGTAATAGTGGATGACGTGTGTAGCTTACCATTTTATAGTGCTCTGTTACTTATTAGGGCTAACAAAAAAAATATGCAAAATGATAAATAATTTATTTATTACACGAAAACAATTATTATTATTAACTAGCTGTTGTCCGGCATGCCGTGCTACACCTACATTCTGCATCTTGAAAAGCAAAAATAAATTAAAAACCACATAAGTAATATTAACACCTAATAAAGCAAAAAAAAATTTGTTTGGGTTCACAGTTTTGAACCGTGAGTCCTAGACGATTTTGACCTAGCTTTGACTCTCTGAAGACCTACCTGTGTGCCAAGTTTAGTCAGCTCTGATTAGGATTAGGATTAGGATCGGGTTTTAGGGCGAGTAACTTTTCGGTTCTTACGCCCTCTTTATAGAAGTTTAGTTAACCTAAATATATGTTTTTCCATTTCCCCCCCCCCTCAATAAATATGAATAACAATTAAAATATATATATAGCTACACTCAAAGACAGTTCTTAACTCTACAATTATGTTTCATGTTAAATAATGTTATATTAAAATTACTGTAGCAGTTTGTAAATAAATACTAAACATCAATAAATAGTAGAAGTAATATATATATAATTTATTTAATTTTTTTATATATATATATATTTATTTATTTTTTTACTATTATTATTATTATTATTATTTTTTTATTTTTTTTTCCTTTTTTTTTAATATTACTATTAGCATTATCACAGAAATATAAATATGATTGACTAGTTCACTCACGCATATATAGATAAATAAACATATATATAACAATACAATAATAATTTCATGTTACATGATAATATATTATATTGAAATAACAATTACGAGTAGTTTATAAATAAATAGGCACACACACACATATATAAATATATACTACATCCGATAGATAAATAAATATATGTATATATATTTTTTATATATATATATATATATATTTATTTATTTTTTTACTATTATTATTATTATTATTTTTTTTTTATTTTTTTTTATTTATTTTTTTTTATTAAATTTTTTTGAATAGGTCTGTTTCCCTTAAAGTACTAATAGCTTTATCCAAGGTTCTTGGATTATTTCCAAGACAATCATTTACCCGTCTACGAAGACCATTGGAGTGGAATAGAGTTCTGTATGCTGGGCAGTCTTCGATGATATGTTGGACCGATAGTTGGATATGGCAGCTGGGGCATACTGGTGGTGGTTCTTTTTTTTATTATGTAGGAATGGGTCAAATTTGTGTGCCCAATTCTCAGGCGGGTAAGCACCACTTCTTCCCTCCTGTTAGCACGTTTTGAGCTATCCCATTTTCTTGTCGTATCCTTTATGGTTCGTAGCTTATTGCTACATGGTTCAGCTTTCCACATGTCTTCCCATGCTGAGGTTACTTGTTGTTTAAGCCAAAGCCAGCTCTGATATCGTTGAAATTAAACCTTCAAGTCCTGATTAGACTTGAAAAAAACTGACACACTTTATAAAACCTAAATTTATCTTAATTCAACAATGAGATTAATTGAGATAATATGATTTTTTAATGATTTGAAAATAAATTTTGATTTTTTCCAATGCATCAACACTATGCTATACGCATGTATGTTTAATATAAACTATATCTGTGCAGATATTAAGTTATATGAAACATAAAATATATTATTTTATGTTCTTGAATTATTTATAGGAAATCAAATAAACCCAGGAAACAAAAATCAAAAATATAGCTGGAGAAAGCTGTTATAAATTCTATTAGCTAGCTTTAAAAAAAAAAAAAAAAAAAAAAAAAAATGCATTGAAATCGGTTAAGATAGAGGCTTTAGCTTTTTTTGAAACACGAAATGTTGTTTGACCCCACTGTGCGTCGTTGCAATATAAAAAGCTCTTGGCATCGTAAGAGAAAATTAGTAATTTAGGTCCCGAATAAATCTCCGTTGCACAAGGACCGATTTCGCTGGTTAAAAAACGCGTCCAATCGTTTTTTTTTGTTGTTGTGGTAACGCTATCAAAACTAAGGTGCTATTCGCCTGTATGTTGATGAGCCTTAAACAAAAAATCTAAGCTTCGGGGCGGTGAAACAAAAATGTGGCCACTTTCGAGTTAACACACACACATAAATATATATATATATATATATATATATATATATATATATATATATATATATATATATATATATTGTCCTGTTATATATCTGTTAACACAACTTTGGCATTTGTGGAAATATGAATATAAATTTTAAATAGGGTCGTTTTCGGTATCCACATGGTATATGAAGATTGGAAGACCTTTTCGAAAATTCATTTATGAGTGCTATCTCAAAATATACCTTCATAAATTGCTATAAACGGAGAAAGTTATTTCCCATCATTTTTTTATCATTTTTCTAATTATCATTCGTGGTTGAAGCCTTATTATGTTTTACGTTAGTAATGATACAAGCAGAGATTATGTCATGGCAGAACAATATACCGTAGCTCCTTCTGGTGGTGAAATCCCACATTTAGAAGGTGTAACCCTTTAAAATAGACGGATTGCATTTTGTCCGTAAGATTGTTTGCGATTCTTTACGGTTATGCTTGGTTACGCTGCGCCCCAGTTCTTGTCTTGTCTGAAGAGTTATCATGTACGGCATAATCTCGGGGGAAAGGAAGTCTATAACAAGATCAGCAATTGTAGCGACGAGTACTTCCTGGATGAAACGGTAAAACCAATGGGAAGAAACGTAAAACGATATATTTACTTAATGATGCTAACAGAAGTCGGTAATTTATCTCGTATCCTTTCACGATCCAACCATCACAAACGCTTTAGTCTTCTGGTATTGAACGTGTCAAACATTCCTGTACCGATGTTTCGCTAGTCATACTCCTAGCTTCCTCAGAGGTAAGTCTGAAAATTATATCGTCCTTACTAGAGATGGGTGATCGATCTCTTTAACGCAATATATATCATTATATACTAGCTGTTACCTGGCATGCCATGCTACACCTAATTTCTGCATCAAGAAAAACTAAAATAAATTAGAAACCAAATAAGTAATATTAAAATCTAATAACACAAATCTGTAACTGTTTCGGTTCACTGTTTCTAACCCGTGACCTCCGAACTGTGAGGCCTAGACGATTTTAACCTAGCCTATAACATCCCCGCATCCAGACATACATGTGTGCCAAGTTTGGTCAAAATCGGTCATACGGTGTGGACTTGTATAATGAACAAACATACAAACAGACTACTGGTAAACTTCTTTACCTATCCTATGACACTCCCCGTACCAAGGCCTATATTTTTGCCAAGTTTCGTCAAAATTGGATAAACGGTGTGGATTTGTATAAGGAACAAATATACAGACAGACAGCTGGTAGAAATTTTTGACCTAGCCTGCGAGACTTCCCGGATGAAGAACTACCTGTATGCCAAGTTTGGTCAAAATCGGTCAAACGGAGTCGATTTGTATAAGGAACAAACAGATAAACAGACAGACACTTGATTTATATATATATATATATATATATATATATATATATATATATATATATATATATATACCTTTTGAGTCGATCTGAACTCGCAGATTTTGTTTTTGTGGATAGATCTTTTCATTTTAATTCTACTCGATTCAAAAGATCGATCCATATTTGAGAATCGACCAACATTAGTCGTTAGTGATTTCGAAAATATCGATTAATTAAGGGATTAACATGCTTTAAAGACCACATATGATCAACAAAGCTTATAGGAGCTCAGAGTAAACACTGGTTATTTTTTTTTTTTTATTTTATTTTATTTTTTTTTTTTTCTGTAAAATCATCAGGCAAATTCATCCACACGGGTCATTGTTGCCTTCTGAAATTTAAAGCCTTATATAATTATATTATATATATATATATATATATATATATATATATATATATATATATATATATATATATATATAAATCTGAAATTGTTGCCTAAGTAAATCAAAATGTATTAGAGGAAAAAATAATAATGAGAAAAAAAAAAGTTGTTGAAAGCAAAATACACTAATATTAAAACTAATGATCAGAAATGTTTTATATTTTACTATTTAAATTATTATTATTATTTTGTAAATAATTGCTTATTATATTTTATTAAATATCTCAGTGGCTCGAAAAAAACTCAACGCTATGATTCATGGTCGTCTCCAAGTACATCACAGGTAGGACCATGAATGTCCATTTGGTTCCGAGCGGATTCGTAGGCTCTGCATTCAGTAAAAATGTGTTTGATAGTAAGATATTCGCCACAAGCTCTGCATTCAGGCCTTAATTCTTTTTTAAATAAATATGCATGAGTGAGATTAGTGTGTCCAATTCTAATCCTCGACAGAACCACCTCATCTCGCCTAGTGTCTTGAGATACACAGAGTGTATCACACATTTTAACCAGATCTCATCTCAAAACACTTGTTAAAATGAACATGGACTAAACGAATTACATTTCGTAGTCTGAGCTACGTATGCCCGTATATATACATTGTATATATATATATATATATATATATATATATATATATATATATATATATATATATACATACATATACAAATGAAAGTTTGTAAAGAATATAACAAAATTGATGTACTGATAGTTGTAAGAAAATCCATGTTACGTTTTTCTGTCAGAGGTAGGAGCTGTCACGTAAAATACCAACTGCAGGATCCTCTAACTATTTTTCCTAACTATTTATAAAAGAATGTGCCGCCCAAGAAGAAAACCTATAATTAAACGACACTTTTTGAAAGCTTTTAATTTCCGGAATACCTGATTGGAAATAAAACGAGCAACCGTACCTTGAGTGCTTTATACAAAAATAAATACAACAACATTTAATTCTAGTTAAGTGGTTTATAATTCTGTCTAGCTGTACACTCCTTATCACATCCATTTAACATATTACATGCCTCTTATCGGTATCTATACAATTCCAGGGTAAGTGTTCGATTATTTATTTGTAGTATTCAATGAGCCAGGTTCAAAACCCGAGCGCGCACTAAAGATTTTTATCTTCTACTTTCGTCGTTACTGTTTTGGAGTTGGGGTCCCAGATCGTCCCTAAGTTAAAAAAAAAAAAAAAAATCAGTCCCGTAACAGGCCATGAGGGCCCTGAGGGGCAGATACTATAGAGGTATCTGATTAATGACCGTGCGGCACACTAGGGAGATAGTGTGGTCAGTACTATGCTCCGGCGGCCTGATTTCCCCTTGTCTGCTTCGACTGCTAGTCATTAGCACCCAAGGTACCCAGTGATAAATTTATTAAAGGCTGGGTTGGCCTAGGGACGGTCAGGGAGGCCGAATTCAATCCACGAACGAAGACACTAGAAGAAAAAATCTTTAGTGCTTGTTCGGGGGTCCTCCAACTTGTTAGTCCAGAGCTCTACCACTGAGCTAACCTTGGCCCGTCCCTAGGCTAACCCAGCCTTTAATTTATTAATTAACGAGTACCTGCAAAGGAAAAAAATCAGGCGGCCGGAGTAAAGAGAGAGAGTGAGTGAGAGAGAGAGAGAGAGAGAGAGAGAGAGAGAGAGAGAGAGAGAGAGAGAGAGAGAGAGAGAGAGAAAAGAGATGTCTAATTGGTAACTTATTCCTGAAAAATGGAGGATGAGACCTGACAGGATGTAAATTAATGACACCTACACTTTCTGTAATCAATCTTCATCTACACGGATTATATCTACAAGACAGGTAGATAGGACATTTCTTAATCTTTATATTAGCTTGTATTTCACAACTACACGAGGAGGTTGTTTTTATTTAATTCGATTAGCTCCCAGGCATTAAAAGAAGTCTGTTTATATATATATATATATATAACAAGAAAGTCAAGCCTAATATTCAGTATTACGCCTGACGCAAACTAGAAGACTTCCTGGTAAGGAAAGCCCCTGAAAAGGTGCGACCAAAGCACGAAACACGTCGGGAAAAAGTTATCAAATAAAGTTGTAAATGCGAACGAATTATCGACACCCTGCAATTATATATATATATATATATATATATATATATATATATATATATATATATTCAATTCCTCGATTTCTGACCTTTATTTATGTATATTTATTTATTTTTAATTATGGCACAGGTCAAAATAGTAGTACTCCATTTTATACGTACTATTTTATTTTTGGCCCTACATGTTTCGTGGCCTTTATGCCACCTCCTCAGGGGCCACTAAATCCCCATGTGTGGATAGCTAGCCACCCATACTCAGGGTGGGTTTACACTTGCTGGTTATTGCAGGATATTTATATCAGAGAGAAATTGCGACTATTGAAACCCCATGTAAAATGTATGTCTGCAATAAATTGCTCATGGTAGAATTTATTGCCGACATACATTTTACATGGGTTTTCATTAGTGGCAATTTCTATCTGATAGAAATATCCTGCAATAACTAGCAAGTGTAAACCCACCCTTACACCCCTAAATCCCCCTGAGTGGGTGGCGAGCTATCCACACATGGGGATTTAGTGGCCCCTGAGGAGGTGGCATAAAGGCCACGAAACATGTAGGGCTGCCAAAAATAAAATAGTACATATAAAATGGAGTACTATTATTTTGACCTGTGCCATATTTAAAAATAAATATATATATATATATATATATATATATATATATCAATTCAAGCATAGCTTAAAACTATTATATATTTTAATATCAGCACTCGCAATTAGTTAATGTAATAAAAAAAAGGCAAACGAATTAAATCAGGTTCTGAAGTCATTTAGAAAAGATATCATCTGTACATTTTAATTTAGGAGCTACCATCCGAGCTTACTTGAAGATAAGAGCGAGGACTTAGTCTTACTCCGAGGGGCTGAGATTAATATGCTCTAGCACTGATACCTGTTATCAACAAGTCATTATCTCTATTGCTGATAGCTCTTATCACTATTGAAGGTTTGATTAGCTCCCTTATATCCCTCCCCCCTTCCTCCCAATCCTTCAATCAGCAGGCAATCAGGAAGCTAGTACTCCCTTCAGTAGGGATTGAGCTGCTTCTCCTTTAAGAAGTCAGGAAGCCTCATCATCCTGTTATCTAAGGCATCCGATTAGATTTATCTCTTTTATCTTTATCTCGTTATCTTCTTAGAAGTAGTGATCTTTCAGAGGAAATAATCTAGCTATCCATAAATGGATACTCGAGGTAAATAATTCTTCTATGGCCCAATGATCTTTGAAGTTAAGTGTTGTACAAAGTAGCACGTGCAAAAATCCTTTATTAATTATCTAGGTGAATACCCGTGCGTCTTCACAGCACATATGTAAGTAGTTATTTTATTGCGTTAAATAATTTATCATCAAAAGAAAAGCTACTACAGTGAAACCTCCCCTAACGGACACCTCTATTAACGGACATTTTCTCGCTGTCCCGAAGAATTTTTCTATAGGTAAAATAAACCTCTATATTGCGGACACCTCTGTACAACGAACACGGACAGAGAAGCCTGATTTTTTACCTCCTTACTACGGACAATTACAGCTAATGTTATTTATAGAAGCGTTTCTATCGGTGTAGGTTTCCAGTAAAATGCTTTAACAATAACAAACTCTTTGTAAGAATAAGATATATATACAGAATAGTGACTAGTAATATCTTCCTAGAAATTTCACAACAGGAACCCCTTCCTTTTCAGCAGAAGCATATGATTTTCCCGCTGGCAGATTACTATTGTTTGGCCTACGCGGTATCACGGTTCCGAGAATATTCCAAAACTCTCATTCCGTTCACATTCCTCTCTTCAATTTTCAGTTGGTTTTTAGCTCTTGTTGAGTAAATATCGTGCTTTCTCTTCAATATGTCTAATCGGAAATCTCTGACACAAATTGACGTGATAACATTTTCTAAACGCGAAAAATGTGGTGTGCGTAAAGTTGTCGAGTTTATTAAGATAGGGAAAACACAAGCTGCAGAAATATTGAAAAAGAAAGATGAAATTTTGAAGTAATGGACGGAAAATTGTGACAAAAATGTTGTCTGAGAACTAAGAACACGGATTTACAATCGATCTCTCTACACTGGAATGGTTTAAAAGAGTGCTGACAGTTTGGTGTAGCGGGCCAGTGTCAAGAAACAGATAACGTAGAGACAACCCGTTATTGTCAAGAATAAATGGACGTTAAATTTAAAAAAATTATGTTTCCAAGATGTCACTCGGAAACACCCAATTATTTGCGAGCATTGTCAAGAAGTGTTCTGACTGGGATGCTGATGGGTTAGGAGGCTGTGCAACCTCTGTGAACTTGGCACCCCACTTTCGAAAAAAAATATGACTATAGACTCACAAAATTGCAAATCGTTTGTAGTTATTTGTAGTGAAAAAAATTTCGTTTGTAGTTGCCCCGTTTTTGAGAACCGGGGGGTCAAAAAATACCCCGCACCCGACTTCAACCGATTGGAACCAAACCACTTTTATTCGACGTAAAATCGTTTGTAGTTAAACAATTTTCGTTTGTAGTTGCCTAGAAAAAAAGTTACAGCCGCTTTTTGAATTTACAAAATGGCGACTTTTTTAGTTTTAGGGGTGTGTGTTTTCTTACGGTCTCAATTCGTTCTAAATCGTTTGTAGTTGACAGTTTTGAAAGAATTTTCGTTTGTAGTTGCCTAGAAAAAAAGTTACAGCCGCTTTATGAATTTTCAAAATGGCGACTTTTTTGGTTTTAGGGGTGCGTGTTTTCTTACGGTCTCAATTCGTTCTAAATCGTTTGTAGTTGATAGTTTTGAAAGAATTTTCGTTTGTAGTTGCCTAAAAAAAAAAGTTACAGCCGCTTTATGAATTTTCAAAATGGCGACTTTTTTAGGTTTTGGGGTGCGTGTTTTCTTACGGTCTCAATTCGTTCTAAATCGTTTGTAGTTGATAGTTTTGAAAGAATTTTCGTTTGTAGTTGCCTAGAAAAAAGTTACAGCCGGTTTTTGAATTTTCAAAATGACGACTTTTTTAGTTTTAGGGGTGCGTGTTTTCTAATGGTCTCAATTCGTTCTAAACCGTTTGTAGTTGATAGTTTTGAAAGAATTTTCGTTTGTAGTTGCCTAGAAAAAAAGTTACAGCCGCTTTATGAGTTTTCAAAATGGCGACTTTTTTAGTTTTAGGGGTGCGTGTTTTCTTACGGTCTCAATTCGTTCTAAATCGTTTGTAGTTGATAGTTTTGAAAGAATTTTCGTTTGTAGTTGCCGAGAAAAAAAGTTACAGCCGCTTCATGAATTTTCAAAATGGCGACTTTTTTAGTTTTAGGGGTGCGTGTTTTCTAATGGTCTCAATTCGTTCTAAATCGTTTGTAGTTGATAGATTTCAAAGAATTTTCGTTTGTGGTTGCCTAGAAAAAAAGTTACAGCCGCTTTTTGAATTTTCAAAATGGCGACTTTTTTAGTTTTAGGGGTGCGTGTTTTCTTACGGTCTCAATTCGTTCTAAATCGTTTGTAGTTGATAGTTGTGAAAGAATTTTCGTTTGTAGTTGCCTAGAAAAAAAGTTACAGCCGCTTTTTGAATTTTCAAAATGGCGACTTTTTTAGGTTTTGGGGTGCGTGTTTTCTAATGGTCTCAATTCGTTCTAAATCGTTTGTAGTTGATAGTTTCGAAAGAATTTTCGTTTGTAGTTGTCTAGAAAAAAAGTTACAGCCGCTTTATGAATTTTCAAAATGGCGACTTTTTTAGGTTTTGGGGTGCGTGTTTTCTAATGGTCTCAATTCGTTCTAAATCGTTTGTAGTTGATAGTTTTGAAAGAATTTTCGTTTGTAGTTGTCTAGAAAAAAAGTTACAGCCGCTTTATGAATTTTCAAAATGGCGACTTTTTTAGGTTTTGGGGTGCGTGTTTTCTAATGGTCTCAATTCGTTCTAAATCGTTTGTAGTTGATAGTTTTGAAAGAATTTTCGTTTGTAGTTGCCTAGAAAAAAAGTTACAGCCGCTTTATGAGTTTTCAAAATGGCGACTTTTTTAGTTTTAGGGGTGCGTGTTTTCTAATGGTCTCAATTCGTTCTAAATCGTTTGTAGTTGATAGTTTTGAAAGAATTTTCGTTTGTAGTTGCCTAGAAAAAAAGTTACAGCCACTTTATGAATTTTCAAAATGGCGACTTTTTTAGTTTTAGGGGTGCGTGTTTTCTTATGGTCTCAATACATTCTAAATCGTTTGTAGTTGATAGTTTTGAAAGAATTTTCGTTTGTAGTTGTCTAGAAAAAAAGTTACAGCCGCTTTATGAATTTTCAAAATGGCGACTTTTTTAGGTTTTGGGGTGCGTGTTTTCTAATGGTCACAATTCGTTCTAAATCGTTTGTAGTTGATAGTTTTGAAAGAATTTTCGTTTGTAGTTGTCTAGAAAAAAAGTTACAGCCGCTTTATGAGTTTTCAAAATGGCGACTTTTTTAGTTTTAGGGGTGCGTGTTTTCTTACGGTCTCAATTCGTTCTAAATCGTTTGTAGTTGATAGTTGTGAAAGAATTTTCGTTTGTAGTTGCCTAGAAAAAAAGTTACAGCCGCTTTTTGAATTTTCAAAATGGCGACTTTTTTAGGTTTTGGGGTGCGTGTTTTCTAATGGTCTCAATTCGTTCTAAATCGTTTGTAGTTGATAGATTTGAAAGAATTTTCGTTTGTAGTTGCCGAGAAAAAAACGTTACAGCCGCTTTTTAGCACTTTCCGCTGGAGGAAAGTAGCTATTGAGGTTGCACTCATGACGGAATTTTTGAAAAATTTCTTCAAATCTTTATCGATCCTACCTATTAGACACCGAAAACGACCCCCGTTAAAATTTATATATATATATACATATATATATATATATATATATATATATATATATATATATATATATATATATATATGTATATATATATATATATATATATATATATATATATATATATATATATATATTGCCCCACTCTTCCTTCGCTGTGCCTTAGGCTGCCCTATACCAGCGGTTCTTCCAATTTGTATCCAGCCGTAGTTTTATGTATATATATGTAAAGTTCCTTCACTCTAGGACTATATCATGAAGGCATGTGATCTTGCAGGCAGTGGGTCTATTTAGATAGGCAGTGTATATCTGTGCGTTGGAACATGTGTTTATAATGCTAAGTTATGAGTTATGGACTTTGTAATTTAATTATTCTTTACAGAATAATAAAATCTAGTTACTGAGAGATTTGAAAAGAACTTGTTATCTATTGTTACAAATTAAATTACAAAGAGAACATGGCGAAGATTGAAGATAGGTTATTCGTCCACATAATCAAAAGAAATGAAACCCAGTTTGAGCTGGCAGGATTGTCTGAAGACAAAGTTTTATGGTTAACCTTACCAGAAGAATACAAGGGGTTGGAAGACCACCAGGTATTATTGTCTAATTCTACTATTAAAAGGGCGATGTTAGCCATAATACCTATTAATGGCTACAGAAAAGTAGGGGTGAAGATAGATGAAAATATAAGAAATGAGTATTTTGACGAAGACGACAATCTCAGTTATAAAGATATTCCTCTACAGGAAATAGATACTCTTGATAAAACAGCTGAGGATTTTAGCAAGTCAGGAGTAAATTTTTTTTTACTTGAAAAATTAAAAGAATTAGAAACTAAATTAAACGCTAAGGAACTAAATTTGCACGAAATAGAGAAACATTTTGTATTAAATACTTTTGATAAAATGCAAAACCCAGCTGATTGGTTAGACCAATTTGAATCAGAATGTTGCAGGCATAATGTAAATAATGATAAGAAAGCAGAAATACTAAGATTCTTTATGTCTGGTTCATCTAAAGATTGGTATGAAGCTAATTTAAGGAAGATAGGTCTAGCTAATCGGTTAATTTGGAGAAATTCCTTCTTGAATGTATTTATAGATAAAGGATGGTCAAAGGTTAGGAGAGCATACAGCATTAGATATATTGGTGGCTCTTTAATTGATTATGCATTGGTGAAAGAAAGGTTATGTTTGAAGATTGAAAATAATGGCACCATTTTATCTCGGATTAATATGATAGTAGTTGGTTTACCATTGGAAGTCCAAGATAAATTAGATAGAGAAAAAATTACTAGTATTGAAAAACTTTTTACTGAATTGAGAAAGTTAGATGATTCATATGGTAAAGTTAGGGAGGTTTCAATAAAATCGAATGTAAATAAACCTTTTGAAAATTCGAGCGTTAACTACAAAAATGAGAAGAAAAACAGTAGGGAATCTACTAAGAAACCTTGTTATATGTGTGAAGCTCTAGGATGGAAAAATCGCTTTCATCCTGTGCATGAATGTAGAAACAAGGCTTTATATACAAACAAGAAACAGATAAATCTTAATGAATATGAAGAAAGTCAATGTTCAGAAGACATGATGATGAAAATTGATAAGAATTGTTTAAACTAGAAAGCCCGGAGAAGTTATGTCCATTGATAAAAATAAATGTTCTAGTAAATAACAAGATGAAAGTGAAAGGAGTGTACGACAGTGGTTCTAATGTTAGTTTAATAAATCAGAGAGTGGTGGATATTTTAAAATCAAAATTATTAAAACACAAGAATGTATTCAAAACAATCAATGGACTGAATTTCTGTACTGCCCGGGCAAATATTATTTTAAACTACAAACGATTTAGAACGAATTGAGACCGTAAGAAAACACGCACCCCTAAAACTAAAAAAGTCGCCATTTTGAATATTCAAAAAGCGGCTGTAACTTTTTTTCTAGGCAACTACAAACGAAAATTCTTTCAAATCTATCAACTACAAACGATTTAGAACGAATTAAGACCGTAAGAAAACACGCACCCCTAAAACTAAAATAGTCGCCATTTTGAAAATTCAAAAAGCGGCTGTAACTTTTTTATTAGGCAACTACAAACGAAAATTCTTTCACAACTATCAACTACAAACGATTTAGAACGAATTGAGACTATTAGAAAACACGCACCCCTAAAACTAAAAAAGTCGCCATTTTGAAAATTCATGAAGCGGCTGTAACTTTTTTTCTCGGCAACTACAAACGAAAATTCTTTCAAAACTATCAACTACAAACGATTTAGAACGAATTGAGACCGTAAGAAAACACGCACCCCTAAAACTAAAAAAGTCGCCATTTTGAAAATTCATGAAGCGGCTGTAACTTTTTTTCTCGGCAACTACAAACGAAAATTCTTTCAAAACTATCGACTACAAACGATTTAGAACGAATTGAGACCGTAAGAAAACACGCACCCCTAAAACTAAAATAGTCGCCATTTTGAAAATTCAAAAAGCGGCTGTAACTTTTTTATTAGGCAACTACAAACGAAAATTCTTTCACAACTATCAACTACAAACGATTTAGAACGAATTGAGACCATTAGAAAACACGCACCCCTAAAACTAAAAAAGTCGCCATTTTGAAAATTCATGAAGCGGCTGTAACTTTTTTTCTCGGCAACTACAAACGAAAATTCTTTCAAAACTATCGACTACAAATGATTTAGAACGAATTGAGACCGTAAGAAAACACGCACCCCTAAAACTAAAATAGTCGCCATTTTGAAAATTCAAAAAGCGGCTGTAACTTTTTTATTAGGCAACTACAAACGAAAATTCTTTCACAACTATCAACTACAAACGATTTAGAACGAATTGAGACCATTAGAAAACACGCACCCCTAAAACTAAAAAAGTCGCCATTTTGAAAATTCATGAAGCGGCTGTAACTTTTTTTCTCGGCAACTACAAACGAAAATTCTTTCAAAACTATCAACTACAAACGATTTAGAACGAATTGAGACCGTAAGAAAACACGCACCCCTAAAACTAAAAAAGTCGCCATTTTGAAAACTCATAAAGCGGCTGTAACTTTTTTTCTAGACAACTACAAACGAAAATTCTTTCAAAACTATCAACTACAAACGGTTTAGAACGAATTGAGACCATTAGAAAACACGCACCCCTAAAACTAAAAAAGTCGCCATTTTGAAAATTCAAAAAGCGGCTGTAACTTTTTTCTAGGCAACTAAAAACGAAAATTCTTTCAAAACTATCAACTACAAACGATTTAGAACGAATTGAGACCGTAAGAAAAAACGCACCCCTAAAACTAAAAAAGTCGCCATTTTGAAAATTCATAAAGCGGCTGTAACTTTTTTTCTAGGCAACTACAAACGAAAATTCTTTCAAATCTATCAACTACAAACGATTTAGAACGAATTGAGACCGTAAGAAAACACGCACCCCTAAAACTAAAAAAGTCGCCATTTTGAAAACTCATAAAGCGGCTGTAACTTTTTTTCTAGGCAACTACAAACGAAAATTCTTTCTTTCTACAAACGATTTAGAATGAACTGAGACCGTAAGAAAACACGCACCCCTAAAACTAAAAAAGTCGCCATTTTGAAAATTCATAAAGCGGCTGTAACTTTTTTATTAGGCAACTACAAACGAAAATTCTTTCAAAACTATCAACTACAAACGATTTAGAACGAATTGGGACCGTAAGAAAACACGCACCCCTAAAACTAAAAAAGTCGCCATTTTGAAAATTCATGAAGCGGCTGTAACTTTTTTTCTCGGCAACTACAAACGAAAATTCTTTCAAAACTATCAACTACAAACGATTTAGAACGAATTGAGACCGTAAGAAAACACGCACCCCTAAAACTAAAAAAGTCGCCATTTTGAAAATTCAAAAAGCGGTTGTAACTTTTTTAGTAGGCAACTACAAACGAAAATTCTTTCACAACTATCAACTACAAACGATTTAGAACGAATTGAGACCATTAGAAAACACGCACCCCAAAACCTAAAAAAGTCGCCATTTTGAAAATTCATAAAGCGGCTGTAACTTTTTTTCTAGACAACTACAAACGAAAATTCTTTAAAAACTATCAACTACAAACGATTTAGAACGAATTGAGACCATTAGAAAATACGCACCCCTAAAACTAAAAAAGTCGCCATTTTGAAAATTCAAAAAGCGGCTGAAACTTTTTTTCTAGGCAACTACAAACGAAAATTCTTTCAAAACTATCAACTACAAACGGTTTAGAACGAATTGAGACCGTAAGAAAACACGCACCCCTAAAACTAAAAAAAGTCGCCATTTTGAAAATTCATGAAGCGGCTGTAACTTTTTTTCTAGGCAACTACAAACGAAAATTCTTTCAAATCTATCAACTACAAACGATTTAGAACGAATTGAGACCGTAAGAAAACACGCACCCCTAAAACTAAAAAAGTCGCCATTTTGAAAACTCATAAAGCGGCTGTAACTTTTTTTCTAGGCAACTACAAACGAAAATTCTTTCAAAACTATCAACTACAAACGGTTTAGAACGAATTGAGACCATTAGAAAACACGCACCCCTAAAACTAAAAAAGTCGTCATTTTGAAAATTCAAAAACCGGCTGTAACTTTTTTCTAGGCAACTACAAACGAAAATTCTTTCAAAACTATCAACTACAAACGATTTAGAACGAATTGAGACCGTAAGAAAACACGCACCCCAAAATCTAAAAAAGTCGCCATTTTGAAAATTCATAAAGCGGCTGTAACTTTTTTTTTTAGGCAACTACAAACGAAAATTCTTTCAAAACTATCAACTACAAACGATTTAGAACGAATTGAGACCGTAAGAAAACACGCACCCCTAAAACTAAAGAAGTCGCCATTTTGAAAATTCATAAAGCGGCTGTAACTTTTTTTCTAGGCAACTACAAACGAAAATTATTTCAAAACTATCAACTACAAACGATTTAGAATGTATTGAGACCATAAGAAAACACGCACCCCTAAAACCAAAAAAGTCGCCATTTTGAAAATTCATAAAGCGGCTGTAACTTTTTTTCTAGGCAACTACAAACGAAAATTCTTTCAAAACTGTCAACTACAAACGATTTAGAACGAATTGAGACCGTAAGAAAACACACACCCCTAAAACTAAAAAAGTCGCCATTTTGAAAATTCAAAAAGCGGCTGTAACTTTTTTTCTAGGCAACTACAAACGAAAATTCTTTCACTACAAACAACTACAAACGATTTTACGTCGAATAAAAGTGGTTTGGTTCTAATCGGTTAAAGTCGGGTGCGGGGTATTTTTTGACCCCCCGGTTCTCAAAAACGGGGCAACTACAAACGAAATTTTTTTCACTACAAATAACTACAAACGATTTGCAATTTTTTGAGTCTATTGTCATATTTTTTTTCGAAAGTGGGGTGCCAAGTTCACAGAGGTGGCTGTGCAAGGGTTCGGGATATTATTACCTCAGATGGACCATCACCAGGTATAGCGTAAACTCTATTAGGGACAAAATCACAGTTTATTTCTAGTTATTCAAGGTCTGCCATCATAGCTGAAATGAACCGCAAAATAAAAATAATATTCTTAAATAGATACAGTATGGTGGTAACAGTTGACCTGTTATCGTTCTAGCAACGCATACTGCCTAGGCGTGCATGTTCTCTTGGCAGCCAACTAAAACTTCAAACCCGTCTAAAAATACTTAAAAATTTTAATATCAAAAAACCTTTCTTAGCGCGTGTTTACATCCTAAAGGGAGTGTTCATACAAAAGTTTTAATTTTTCTGTCAAGTGGTTTGGGCTGGGCGATGATAGGTCAGTGAGTGAGTGGTATTTGTCATAAAAAAACATTAAAATTAAAATTAAAACAAAATAAATGAAAAAAATGTCCAAATATTTTTAAATTAATTTGTTGATGCTGGAATTTTTCATACTTTTAGAGCCTTTTATGACCTGCAAGAGAGTTTCTCTTCTCACTTTCCGAGCCAGATTGAGCCTTCCAATTAAAACCGAAACTTTTTCTGGGACTGTAAGACTTAACTGATGAAGAAGCTAGCAGTATGAAAATTGAAACATCGGTAAACAATGTGGTGACACATTGAAAATCATAAAACTTGTGACTTGGACTGTGGAAGTCAACGAGGTTAAATTGATAAACATTTTTTTTTTTTTTTCTTCAAAATGTGAAGGTTTGTTTGATCTCATTACGTTATGCTTCAAAAGCAAAATTTAAATTTAATTAATCCAAAATATATATTTAGATTTCAAATGATATTTTTAAAAAAAAATTGTCAATTTCCTCTGAAGGATCAGGAAAGTGTAATTTGAGAAGTAAAAACAGTAAATCGTTTCTTCTAATAAATTGTAAATTTATTTTAGTTAAGCTGGAACAGAATAAATACAATACGTTAAAACAATTAAACATAATGGTCATATTCCTGGCTTTGTGTAGAATTTGACTTCAATTTCTCAAACATTTGTATTTATACATCTTTTATGAGGAGCGGAGGTAAAGACAAATATGCATAAATAAAAAAATAATAACAAATAAATTAATTTTATTTATTTATTTACTGCTTGATCGCAACGGTGGCGACTAGCAAATTAGTAAGTCTATATAGAAACGTCAGCTTTGAACAAAAAGATAATACAGTGAAACGGAAAAGAGGCTGTCAGGGTCCAGCTAAATTCCATCAAATGACTAATTTACTTTTCAGACGAAACCAATTTCCTTCAATTGAGGTAAGAAGTAAGTTCAGTTACACGTTTGCGTCACCCGGGACCCAAAATTTCGAGACTCCCAGCTGTATGACATTTCCCAGTCAAAATGATAAACTAAATACAGTGGAGTCTCACTTATACGTAACATTCAGTTATACGAAGAATTTTTCGTTCCCCAGCGAAACTCCATTTAATCCTGTGTAATGAATAATTCACTTGTGAGATATTCAGTTATACGCAATATTCACTTATACGAAAGCTAATTTGTTCCCCTGGTGTAAATACTATTCAGTTATACGAAGTGACAACAGCTTTTCCACGAAATGTTTACAGACTTACCAGTGACTTACCCCCACCAGTCTCTCTCTCTGTTCTTCCTTGTGATTCTAGTAATCCAGCCGTGTTCTGTCCACTCTATCTTGTGTGATTTCCTTCGTTTCCGATCTAATAACACGGCACGTGCCAGTGATTCATCCCCCCTCCGCTCTCTAGTTTTTCACTTCTCTATACAGTAGACCTTCTAGTAGCCATGTTCTATAAAGCATTCGCTTGAAGACAAAATAAAAATACTAAAACAAGTTGATGACAACCCCAATGTAATAAAAATAGGCATAGCTAAACGTTTGAAATTACCTTTGTCAACCCTTGCGGGTATTATCGGTAAGATAAGAAATCGAGCAGAATTTGGTGAGATGAAACTTGAAAATATAATAATGTACAACGCTATCTAACAGCAAAATATGTTGAAACAATAACATTGTGACTTTTTTATGAAGAATTTATTTTATTTTAAAGTAGCCACGAAAGCTAGTTATTCAGTTATACGAAGTATTCACTTATACGAAACATTACCCGTTCCCGCTCACAATCGTGTAAGTGAGACTCCACTGTACATTGAAAGCTAAGAAGATAGGATAAGAAACAGCTGTTATTTGACTGGAGTATCCTGTATTCATGAGATGGCTTCCTTGAATGTATTAGTTCTTAGCTGACATTTGAGCGTTTGATTCCCAACGCCAAGACTTTACCACTCCAAATGTTTCTAACGCTGATAGCTGCTTACATATTCAAGTGTCCCGCATGCTTTAAGTTTTCATATGCTTTAGGACTTCTTAAGATTAAGTTCAACATATACTGACAGACTGTAATTTGAGACAAGACTCACCTATACTCACCTTTCAATTGACGCTATACTCACCTTTCTATTGGCGCTATACTCACCTTTCTATTGGCGCTATACTCACCTTTCTATTGGCGCTATACTCACCTTTCTATTGGCGCTATACTCACCTTTCTATTGGCGCTATACTCACCTTTCTATTGACGCTATACTCACCTTTCTATTGGCGCTATACTCACCTTTCTATTGACGCTATACTCACCTTTCTATTGACGCTATACTCACCTTTCTATTGGCGCTATACTCAACTTTCTATTAACGCTATACTCACCTTTCTATTGGCGCTATACTGACCTTTCTATTGGCGCTATACTCACCTTTCTATTGGCGCTATACTCACCTTTCTATTGGCGCTATACTCAACTTTCTATTGACGCTATACAAACCTTTATATTGGCGCTATACTCACCTTTCTATTGACGCTATACTAACCTTTCTATTGGCGCTATACTCACCTTTCTATTGGCGCTATACTCACCTTTCTATTGGCGCTATACTCACCTTTCTATTGGCGCTATACTCACCTTTCTATTGGCGCTATACTCACCTTTCTATTGACGCTATACTCACCTTTCTGCCCAAGTGCAGCCGAAACGTCCAAGATAGATTTCTGCCTGAAGATCTGACGTTTTTTTCTCCTAGCCGAATCCCAACCATACCTCGTCTTCGTATCACTGCAACGGCTAATTATCCCCATCTCCAATATATTTTTTTAGCTGAAGAAGGCTGCAATGTGCAGCTGAAACGTCCAATACAGATTTCTTCCTGAAGGTCTGACGTTTTTTCTCCTAGCCGAATCCCAACTATACCTTGTCTTCGTATCTCTGCAACGGCTAACTATCCCCATCTCCAATATATTTTTTTAGCTGATGAAGGTTGCCAAAGTGCAGCCGAAACGTCCAATACAGATTTCGTCCTGAAGGTCTGACGTTTTTTCTCCTAGCCGAATCCCAACCATACCTTGTCTTCGTATCACTGCAAGGGCTAACTATCCCCATCTCCAATATATTTTTTTAGCTGAAGAAGGCTGTCAATGTGCAGCCGAAACGTCCAATATAGATTTCTTCCTGAATTTCTGACGTTTTTTCTCCTAGCCGAATCCCAACTATACCTTGTCTTCGTATCACTGCAACGGCTAACTATCCCCATCTCCAATATATTTTTTTAGCTGATGAAGGCTGCCAAAGTGCAGCCGAAACGTCCAATATAGATTTCTTCCTGAAGGTCTGACTTTTTTTTCTCCTAGCCGAATCTCAACCATACCTTGTCTTCGTTGAAACAGTTAATGTTAATAGTGCCTTGTAATTTTGAACGATTCCATCTGAGTTCTACTAAATAACAAATCCTTCATAGTTATGTTTGAATTTATTGACTATCCCCTGCTAAGTTTGGAATACTAAGAAGTAGCTATATTTGAGTAGAGTATCATGTATTCATGAGATGGCTTCCTCGAATGCATTAGTTCTCAGCCGAGTCCTCCTGACACCCTAGCGATGGCTTCCCACTCCAGTGCTATGATTCGACTACACCGAATGTTGATGCCGCTGATAGCTGCTTACATATTCTAGTAACCTAAAACCTCTTAAGATTCGGCAGTTAGGCTTCTCGTCCATTGGGGCCGAGAAGCTGCGAAATGAATTCGTCCTAATTAGAATAGAATAGAATAGAATAATCTTTATTTCCAAAAAACTCGTTTTCGAGATATGGACACGTCATATAATAATATTATAATACATTTGCAGGTTTAAGTCAAGATGCCAGTCCGGATGCTAAATCTATTTCAAAAAATTCTTCAGTTGTATAACAAGTTCTTTGTCGGAGTATTCTTTTCATTTCTGGATAATTCTTTTGGTCGGTTGGATGTTTCTTAATTCCTCAGGCAGAAAATTGAACAAAACTGCTCCACAAAACTCCACTCCTTTCCTATAAAACGTTAATTAAATTAATTATTAGCCCGAAAACGCACGAACAATCCAAACACGTGGCTCGATCATGGACCGCGCCCACTGGGTCCGTATTGTTGCCCGAACGTGTGCGAAGTGCGAACCGATCCCATTCTGCTGATATTTAGTTGAGAACCAGTGCGAAAATTGTGAGTGAAAAATGGACTGTGAGAAGTTAATTTTGTTTGTTCAGGAAAGAAATTATCGGGGGGGGGGAACGAAATGTAATATGAGGAAAGTACAAAAACAATTATAGAAAGAGATTTCCATTTTAGATTAAACACTGTCAAGAATGTGTTGAAAAGTATTTTTCGCATTCACGCAGGAGCTGCATAACTAAGCACTTTCCTCAGAATTTGGGTAGTGTAGACTGCTTTCCAGAACAATTTGCTTAAAATATCCTACATAAATAAAATAAAAACATGAATAGTTCTCTTTTAATTTTGTAATGAGTAACTGATCAATTATTAATTTGCTTCCAGAGTTATGTTTACACATGGTACCTATTACACTACGTAATAAATACAAAAAACCTCATATTATCGTATTTTGATCTAACGCAGGAACAGGATACAGTCCCTCTAGTGGTAGAAAACGCTCCTTGCGGCGGCTTTGTGAACCTACGTCTGGCTGGCTTTTCTATTGAAATATATTACAAAGTAAACCCCCGCTTTCCGATTGACCGATTCAGCTCATTTTTACAACACTTCTTTCTCATGAGTTACCCACGACGTATACCGCGTTTCGTTACAATACAGCAGAATTTACGACCAGGATGAGTATATTAGTAATTTGGGTCCATAGTAAACCCCCCTCCTAATGAACCGATTTAGTTTATTTTTACTACACATTTATACCTGTAGATTACCACTACGAAAACCGCGTTTCGTCAAAATATACCAAAAATCACGTCTGGTAGTAGCGAATTGCTATTGTGGGTCCTAAGTAACCCCCCCCCCCCCTAATGAACCGATTTAGTTCATTTCTATATTTCACTTTTCTCCCTATATTACCACTACGAATACCTAGTTTCGTTGAAATATAACAAATATTACGGCTGACATGGTCAAATTAGTGTTTTGGGTTCGGGGTAAAACCCCCTTCCGGTGGACCGATTTTGGTGGTTAACGAACTCGTTCAATCGTTTGCTAATTGAATGCTATATACTAAGTTTCGTGACGAAAAAATAAAAACTCTGGCCACTATCGTGTTAACAGACATATATATATATATATATATAAATTTTACC
Source organism: Gonocerus acuteangulatus (assembly GCA_946811695.1). Classification (NCBI taxonomy): domain Eukaryota; kingdom Metazoa; phylum Arthropoda; class Insecta; order Hemiptera; family Coreidae; genus Gonocerus; species Gonocerus acuteangulatus. The sequence goes on along the minus strand of OX328124.1, from coordinate 14,423,668 downwards.
GGGGGTCATTTTCGGTGTCTACTAGGTAGGATCGATAAAGATATAAAGAAATTTTTCGGAAATTCCGTCATGAGTGCAACCTCAATAGCTACTTTCCTTCAGAGGAAAGTGCTAAAAATTAGGAAGTCTGAGAAATGTTTCTTTATGATTGCCAGTGTCGAAAGTATTCACAAAGTAACACTCATTCATCCTTGAAAATGAAAAACTGACATTTACAGAACCAATATTAGTTAAATACAAAAGACTCGGTATTCAGGAGTGAAATTTTAACCTAATTCTCTTAAACTCCGACAGACACATTCTTTCGGAATTTGCTGGAATTCAATTTGAATAAATTTCATCCGCGAGTCGATTCCCCCTAGGAATATCAACAGAAACTCTTTTGCATTTACATTTAAATTGCACGAATATTAATCCAAGCAGGGGAGGAGTTATTTCTAAATACTTCAGCTCTGAGAATAACAGATTTAATATTAAAATATAATTTATGCTTATTTCGGCAGATGAGTATGTAAACATTAGAAGGGAAAATAATTAAGTTTCCTCATTCATTCACAAAAACATCCAAGGGTCTCCCTAGGTTCTGTGGTTAACACCTTGGATTCTTATGCGTGACATGCGTTCAAGTCTAAAAACGTACTACCGCCAATTTTAATATAGGTTACGACCTTTTCACTCCAATCAAACCATCTATTTGAACAGGCTATACCTTAAATTGTTATTAACCTTAGTATTGATAAATACAGGCCAGAAAAACGGGAATATTTGAAATAAGTAGTGGCAGCCATGGTCAGGTGGCTTACTGCCACGAGCCCGCAGTGCTGCAACCTGCCCATGGCTGTAACCATGGGCGTATATAAGGGGGGGGCTGAGGGGGCTGCAGCCCCCCCCCCCCCCCGAAATTTTGAATTGATTGGTAAAATGTTTCATAAACCATTAAAAATAAATTAAATAAGATCACTTAGTTCATAAAAAATATTTTATTTTGGGTGTAATAGCGTTTTAGTTGGTTAAAACTATTCCAAGTTCTAAATTGTTAGTATTCCATGCCCCGGAAATGGTCTCAGCCCCCCCCCCCGAAATTATTTTCTATATACGCCCATGGCTGCAACTACTTATTTCAAGTATCCCCGTTTTTCTGTCTCACCCTATATTAAACACTATCTCCCTTGCCTTCCCTGGTCCTAAACGAGAAATAATCACATTTCATTGAGTTTAAAGTAGCTTGTTGTTCATTGTAATGGAAATCTAAATGGCGGAACCATCGGAAATATTTCGCTCAGAATTTCGCTCGCGAGATTTAAACAATTCCATCTAACTGAACGGGCTCTCAAACTTGACTCTCTCTTGACCGAGACACTGATATTACCTTTGTCCATGATTTAGCCAAATCCCGATTCCTGAATTTTTTTCTCTAAACTCCCAGCCCACCCCAATCCCCTTGGCAGATCCCTCTCTTCCAATATTATTCCTGATAATCCTCCTTGCCGCCATTGGCCACGAGACAACTTATTGCGAAAAATATTGTAAATACTGTATATACTTCAACATAGTTTGCATTAAAATAAGATAAGACCAGAAGTCTGCCTTCTCCCCTCATCTCATCCAGTGTTTTGCTATTGGGAGTAGCAGTAATGTCTGCCTTGTCCCCTCATCTCATCCAGTATTTTGCTATTGGGAGTAGCAGTAATGTCTGCCTTCTCCCCTCATCTCATCCAGTTTGTTGCCATTGGGAGTAGCAGTAATGTCTGCCTTCTCCCCTCATCTCATCCAGTGTGTTGCCATTGGGAGTAGCAGTAATGTCTGCCTTGTCCCCTCATCTCATCCAGTGTGTAGCTATTGGGAGTAGCAGTAATGTCTGCCTTCTCCCCTCATCTCATCCAGTGTGTAGCTATTGGGAGTAGCAGTAATGTCTGCCTTCTCCCCTCATCTCATCCAGTGTGTTGTCATTGGGAGTAGCAGTAATGTCTGCCTTCTCCCCTCATCTCATCCAGTGTTTTGCTATTGGGAGTAGCAGTAATGTCTGCCTTGTCCCCTCATCTCATCCAGTGTTTTGCTATTGGGAGTAGCAGTAATGTCTGCCTTGTCCCCTCATCTCATCCAGTGTGTTGTCATTGGGAGTAGCAGTAATGTCTGCCTTCTCCCCTCATCTCATCCAGTGTGTTGTCGTTGGGAGTAGCAGTAATGTCTGCCTTCTCCCCTCATCTCATCCAGTGTGTTGTCGTTGGGAGTAGCAGTAATGTCTGCCTTCTCCCCTCATCTCATCCAGTGTGTTGTCATTGGGAGTAGCAGTAATGTCTGCCTTCTCCCCTCATCTCATCCAGTGTGTTGTCATTGGGAGTAGCAGTAATGTCTGCCTTCTCCCCTCATCTCATCCAGTGTGTTGTCGTTGGGAGTAGCAGTAATGTCTGCCTTGTCCCCTCATCTCATCCAGTGTGTTGTCATTGGGAGTAGCAGTAATGTCTGCCGTCTCCCCTCATCTCATCCAGTGTGTTGTCATTGGGAGTAGCAGTAATGTCTGCCTTCTCCCGTCATCTCATCCAGTGTTTTGCTATTGGGAGTAGCAGTAATGTCTGCCTTCTCCCCTCATCTCATCCAGTGAGTTGTCATTGGGAGTAGCAGTAATGTCTGCCTTCTCCCCTCATCTCATCCAGTGTGTTGTCATTGGGAGTAGCATTAATGTCTGCCTTGTCCCCTCATCTCATCCAGTGTGTTGCCATTGGGAGTAGCAGTAATGTCTGCCTTCTCCCCTCATCTCATCCAGTGTGTAGCTATTGGGAGTAACAGTAATGTCTGCCTTCTCCCCTCATCTCATCTAGTGTGTTGTCATTGGGAGTAGCAGTAATGTCTGCCTTCTCCCCTCATCTCATCCAGTGTGTAGCTATTGGGAGTAGCAGTAATGTCTGCCTTGTCCCCTCATCTCATCCAGTGTTTTGCTATTGGGAGTAGCAGTAATGTCTGCCTTCTCCCCTCATCTCATCCAGTGTGTTGTCATTGGGAGTAGCAGTAATGTCTGCCTTCTCCCCTCATCTCATCCAGTGTGTTGCCATTGGGAGTAGCAGTAATGTCTGCCTTCTCCCCTCATCTCATCCAGTGTGTTGCCATTGGGAGTAGCAGTAATGTCTGCCTTCTCCCCTCATCTCATCCAGTGTGTTGCCATTGGGAGTAGCAGTAATGTCTGCCTTCTCCCCTCATCTCATCCAGTGTGTTGCCATTAGGAGTAGCAGTAATGTCTGCCTTCTCCCCTCATCTCATCCAGTGTGTTGCCATTGGGAGTAGCAGTAATGTCTGCCTTCTCCCCTCATCTCATCCAGTGTGTTGTCATTGGGAGTAGCATTAATGTCTGCCTTGCCCCCTCATCTCATCCAGTGTGTTGTCATTGGGAGTAGCAGTAATGTCTGCCTTCTCCCCTCATCTCATCCAGTGTTTTGCTATTGGGAGTAGCAGTAATGTCTGCCTTGTCCCCTCATCTCATCCAGTGTGTTGTCATTGGGAGTAGCAGTAATGTCTGACTTCTCCCCTCATCTCATCCAGTGTGTTGCCATTGGGAGTAGCAGTAATGTCTCCTTCTCCCCTCATCTCATCCAGTGTGTTGTCATTGGGAGTAGCATTAATGTCTGCCTTGTCCCCTCATCTCATCCAGTGTGTTGTCATTGGGAGTAGCAGTAATGTCTGCCTTCTCCCCTCATCTCATCCAGTGTGTTGTCATTGGGAGTAGCATTAATGTCTGCCTTGTCCCCTCATCTCATCCAGTGTGTTGCCATTGGGCGTAGCAGTAATGTCTGCCTTCTCCCCTCATCTCATCCAGTGTATAGCTATTGGGAGTAGCAGTAATGTCTGCCTTCTCCCCTCATCTCATCTAGTGTGTTGTCATTGGGAGTAGCAGTAATGTCTGCCTTCTCCCCTCATCTCATCCAGTGTGTAGCTATTGGGAGTAGCAGTAATGTCTGCCTTGTCCCCTCATCTCATCCAGTGTTTTGCTATTGGGAGTAGCAGTAATGTCTGCCTTCTCCCCTCATCTCATCCAGTGTGTTGTCATTGGGAGTAGCAGTAATGTCTGCCTTCTCCCCTCATCTCATCCAGTGTGTTGCCATTGGGAGTAGCAGTAATGTCTGCCTTGTCCCCTCATCTTATCCAGTGTTTTGCTATTGGGAGTAGCAGTAATGTCTGCCTTCTCCCCTCATCTCATCCAGTGTGTTGTCATTGGGAGTAGCAGTAATGTCTGCCTTCTCCCCTCATCTCATCCAGTGTGTTGCCATTGGGAGTAGCAGTAATGTCTGCCTTCTCCCCTCATCTCATCCAGTGTGTTGCCATTGGGAGTAGCAGTAATGTCTGCCTTGTCCCCTCATCTCATCCAGTGTGTTGTCATTGGGAGTAGCATTAATGTCTGCCTTGTCCCCTCATCTCATCCAGTGTGTTGTCATTGGGAGTAGCAGTAATGTCTGCCTTCTCCCCTCATCTCATCCAGTGTTTTGCTATTGGGAGTAGCAGTAATGTCTGCCTTGTCCCCTCATCTCATCCAGTGTGTTGTCATTGGGAGTAGCAGTAATGTCTGACTTCTCCCCTCATCTCATCCAGTGTGTTGTCATTGGGAGTAGCAGTAATGTCTGCCTTCTCCCCTCATCTCATCCAGTGTGTTGTCATTGGGAGTAGCAGTAATGTCTGCCTTGTCCCCTCATCTCATCCAGTGTGTTGTCATTGGGAGTAGCAGTAATGTCTGCCTTCTCCCCTCATCTCATCCAGTGTTTTGCTATTGGGAGTAGCAGTATTGTCTGCCTTCTCCCCTCATCTCATCCAGTGTGTTGTCATTGGGAGTAGCAGTAATGTCTGCCTTGTCCCCTCATCTCATCCAGTGTGTTGCCATTGGGAGTAGCAGTAATGTCTGCCTTCTCCCCTCATCTCATCCAGTGTTTTGCTATTGGGAGTAGCAGTAATGTCTGCCTTCTCCCCTCATCTCATCCAGTGTGTTGCCATTGGGAGTAGCAGTAATGTCTGCCTTCTCCCCTCATCTCATCCAGTGTTTTGCTATTGGGAGTAGCAGTAATGTCTGCCTTGTCCCCTCATCTCATCCAGTGTGTTGTCATTGGGAGTAGCAGTAATGTCTGCCTTGTCCCCTCATCTCATCCAGTGTGTTGTCGTTGGGAGTAGCAGTAATGTCTGCCTTGTCCCCTCATCTCATCCAGTGTGTTGCCATTGGGAGTAGCAGTAATGTCTGCCTTCTCCCCTCATCTCATCCAGTGTGTTGTCATTGGGAGTAGCAGTAATGTCTGCCTTCTCCCCTCATCTCATCCAGTGTGTAGCTATTGGGAGTAGGAGTAATGTCTGCCTTCTCCCCTCATCTCATCCAGTGTGTTGCCATTGGGAGTAGCAGCAATGTCTGCCTTCTCCCCTCATCTCATCCAGTGTGTTGTCATTGGGAGTAGCAGTAATGTCTGCCTTGTCCCCTCATCTCATCCAGTGTGTTGTCATTGGGAGTAGCAGTAATGTCTGCCGTCTCCCCTCATCTCATCCAGTGTGTTGTCATTGGGAGTAGCAGTAATGTCTGCCTTCTCCCCTCATCTCATCCAGTGTTTTGTCATTGGGAGTAGCAGTAATGTCTGCCTTCTCCCCTCATCTCATCCAGTGTGTTGTCATTGGGAGTAGCAGTAATGTCTGCCTTGTCCCCTCATCTCATCCAGTGTGTTGTCATTGGGAGTAGCAGTAATGTCTGCCTTGTCCCCTCATCTCATCCAGTGTGTTGTCATTGGGAGTAGCATTAATGTCTGCCTTGTCCCCTCATCTCATCCAGTGTGTTGCCATTGGGAGTAGCAGTAATGTCTGCCTTCTCCCCTCATCTCATCCAGTGTTTTGCTATTGGGAGTAGCAGTAATGTCTGCCTTGTCCCCTCATCTCATCCAGTGTGTTGTCATTGGGGGTAGCAGTAATGTCTGCCTTCTCCCCTCATCTCATCCAGTGTGTTGTCATTGGGAGTAGCAGTAATGTCTGCCTTGTCCCCTCATCTCATCCAGTGTGTTGCCATTGGGAGTAGCAGTAATGTCTGCCTCGTCCCCTCATCTCATCCAGTTTGTTGTCATTGGGAGTAGCATTAATGTCTGCCTTGTCCCCTCATCTCATCCAGTGTGTTGCCATTGGGAGTAGCAGTAATGTCTGCCTTCTCCCCTCATCTCATCCAGTGTGTAGCTATTGGGAGTAGCAGTAATGTCTGCCTTCTCCCCTCATCTCATCCAGTGTGTTGTCATTGGGAGTAGCATTAATGTCTGCCTTCTCCCCTCATCTCATCCAGTGTGTTGCCATTGGGAGTAGCAGTAATGTCTGCCTTCTCCCCTCATCTCATCCAGTGTGTTGTCATTGGGAGTAGCAGTAATGTCTGCCTTGTCCCCTCATCTCATCCAGTGTGTTGTCATTGGGAGTAGCAGTAATGTCTGCCTTCTCCCCTCATCTCATCCAGTGTGTAGCTATTGGGAGTAGCAGTAATGTCTGCCTTCTTCCCTCATCTCATCCAGTGTGTTGCCATTGGGAGTAGCAGTAATGTCTGCCTTCTCCCCTCATCTCATCCAGTGTTTTGCTATTGGGAGTAGCAGTAATGTCTGCCTTGTCCCCTCATCTCATCCAGTGTGTTGCCATTGGGAGTAGCAGTAATGTCTGCCTTCTCCCCTCATCTCATCCAGTGTGTTGTCATTGGGAGTAGCAGTAATGTCTGCCTTCTCCCCTCATCTCATCCAGTGTGTAGCTATTGGGAGTAGGAGTAATGTCTGCCTTCTCCCCTCATCTCATCCAGTGTGTTGCCATTGGGAGTAGCAGCAATGTCTGCCTTCTCCCCTCATCTCATCCAGTGTGTTGTCATTGGGAGTAGCAGTAATGTCTGCCTTGTCCCCTCATCTCATCCAGTGTGTTGTCATTGGGAGTAGCAGTAATGTCTGCCGTCTCCCCTCATCTCATCCAGTGTGTTGTCATTGGGAGTAGCAGTAATGTCTGCCTTCTCCCCTCATCTCATCCAGTGTGTTGTCATTGGGAGTAGCAGTAATGTCTGCCTTGTCCCCTCATCTCATCCAGTGTGTTGTCATTGGGAGTAGCATTAATGTCTGCCTTGTCCCCTCATCTCATCCAGTGTGTTGCCATTGGGAGTAGCAGTAATGTCTGCCTTCTCCCCTCATCTCATCCAGTGTTTTGCTATTGGGAGTAGCAGTAATGTCTGCCTTGTCCCCTCATCTCATCCAGTGTGTTGTCATTGGGGGTAGCAGTAATGTCTGCCTTCTCCCCTCATCTCATCCAGTGTGTTGTCATTGGGAGTAGCGGTAATGTCTGCCTTGTCCCCTCATCTCATCCAGTGTGTTGCCATTGGGAGTAGCAGTAATGTCTGCCTCGTCCCCTCATCTCATCCAGTTTGTTGTCATTGGGAGTAGCATTAATGTCTGCCTTGTCCCCTCATCTCATCCAGTGTGTTGCCATTGGGAGTAGCAGTAATGTCTGCCTTCTCCCCTCATCTCATCCAGTGTGTAGCTATTGGGAGTAGCAGTAATGTCTGCCTTCTCCCCTCATCTCATCCAGTGTGTTGTCATTGGGAGTAGCATTAATGTCTGCCTTCTCCCCTCATCTCATCCAGTGTGTTGCCATTGGGAGTAGCAGTAATGTCTGCCTTCTCCCCTCATCTCATCCAGTGTTTTGCTATTGGGAGTAGCAGTAATGTCTGCCTTGTCCCCTCATCTCATCCAGTGTGTTGTCATTGGGAGTAGCATTAATGTCTGCCTTGTCCCCTCATCTCATCCAGTGTGTTGTCATTGGGAGTAGCAGTAATGTCTGCCTTGTCCCCTCATCTCATCCAGTGTGTTGTCATTGGGAGTAGCAGTAATGTCTGCCTTCTCCCCTCATCTCATCCAGTGTGTAGCTATTGGGAGTAGCAGTAATGTCTGCCTTCTCCCCTCATCTCATCCAGTTTGTTGTCATTGGGAGTAGCAGTAATGTCTGCCTTCTCCCCTCATCTCATCCAGTGTGTTGCTATTGGGAGTAGCAGTAATGTCTGCCTTCTCCCCTCATCTCATCCAGTGTTTTGCTATTGGGAGTAGCAGTAATGTCTGCCTTTTCCCCTCATCTCATCCAGTGTTTTGTCATTGGGAGTAGCAGTAATGTCTGCCTTCTCCCCTCATCTCATCCAGTGTGTTGTCATTGGGAGTAGCAGTAATGTCTGCCTTGTCCCCTCATCTCATCCAGTGTGTTGTCATTGGGAGTAGCAGTAATGTCTGCCTTCTCCCCTCATCTCATCCAGTGTGTTGTCATTGGGAGTAGCAGTAATGTCTGCCTTGTCCCCTCATCTCATTCAGTTTGTTGTCATTGGGAGTAGCAGTAATGTCTGCCTTCTCCCCTCATCTCATCCAGTTTGTTGTCATTGGGAGTAGCAGTAATGTCTGCCTTCTACCCTCATCTCATCCAGTGTGTTGCCATTGGGAGTAGCAGTAATGTCTGCCTTCTCCCCTCATCTCATCCAGTGTTTTGCTATTGGGAGTAGCAGTAATGTCTGCCTTGTCCCCTCATCTCATCCAGTGTTTTGTCATTGGGAGTAGCAGTAATGTCTGCCTTCTCCCCTCATCTCATCCAGTGTGTTGTCATTGGGAGTAGCAGTAATGTCTGCCTTGTTCCCTCATCTCATCCAGTGTGTTGTCATTGGGAGTAGCAGTAATGTCTGCCTTCTCCCCTCATCTCATCCAGTGTTTTGCTATTGGGAGTAGCAGTAATGTCTGCCTTCTCCCCTCATCTCATCCAGTGTGTTGTCATTGGGAGTAGCAGTAATGTCTGCCTTGTCCCCTCATCTCATCCAGTGTTTTGCTATTGGGAGTAGCAGTAATGTCTGCCTTCTCCCCTCATCTCATCTAGTGTGTTGCTATTGTTTGAACAAATTTACTTATTCTACATATTTTTACAGATTGTAAATTATCAATAAAAGAGAAAAAAAAACTGAACGGGCGTTAGAAGGATTTCTAGGCGCAACTAGAATAATCTCTTTGGTTTCTAAATGACAATTATACCCCCCCCCCCTTGTCTGAATGAAATCTACTTAATGGCCTTGGAATTATGAATATTTATAGAAGTTTATTTACATTTTAGATTAACTTTCATTTTCCATCGAAGAATTAGCTAAATAACAAGAGTTAATATGATAAGGAATTTGAGGCCTGAGCTTGTGAGATTCCTGGGATGGTTTCCGCCGAGCTTGCTTCTTATCGAATCGATGAATTCTACCAAGGTTTATATCGGGAGCATTAGTTTGCCTTTGGTGTAAAATACATCAATCGGAAAATAAAAAAAAAACTGATACCCAATATAGTCATCGACAACTCACCCTCTACTATAAATATAAAATGCTTTTTTATTCTGAACTAGCACCAGACGTGCTGACTTATATGATATTTGTCCAAATTCTTAGTTGAGAGAACCCTCAAAAACTACCCCCTGAGATACCCTGCTAAAAACTGTTAATTTTTCTGTTGGAACAAAAGAAAAATGGCTTCTAAGAGCAGTCTTGCTAAACTCCACTCAGTGTTGCTCCTTCTTCTTCAACATAAATTAAGAAATTTCATCTTAACCAGCATGCAGATATATATATATTTATATATATATATATATATATATATATACACACACATATATATATATATATATATATATATACATATATATATATATATATATGTATATATATATATATATACTTTTTCTTCCATTGTTGACCTTAAACTTCAATATACTTGTTTTTTGTAGCCAATAGGTCATAAAAACACTCCTTTCACTTCCTGTATTTTATTATTTAGTGTTTCATAACCCTGAGACGCATATTGCTATGCAATATTAAAATTACTTTATATAATTGTACGTGATGGGAAAAGACCATCGAATGAAATACCCTTTGAGGAGGAGCAGAATAGCTCGAAACCGGTTAGGGTGAAAATAATAAAATACAGGAAGTGAAAGGAGTGTTTTTATGACCTATTGGCTACAAAAAACAAGTATATATATATATATATATATATATATATATATACAGTCCTGTGAAAAATATCTTATAATAAAATAAAATAAAAACTTATAAAATCAAAGTATTTATTAAATTTATAAGTGAATTCATTGCACAATAATTTTTTGTGATTGGTTTTTATGTTATAAGATTGCCAAGAAGCTTTAAATAGCCTTTGATTTATTTGATAATTTACGGTCATCAGATTTCGTCAAAAAACCATTACGCTGTGAATAAGCATAAACTCACTGTTAATTTTAGCGCGGTTACTCCCTATCTCCATAGTGAGAACCCGCTTATGAGGTTGACCTCACGACGCAATCCGGAAGTGCCGACCAGAAACGTTTACGTTTCAGACCCTATAGATCACGAAAATATAGTTGGCCCAAATTTGTATATATATATATATATATATATATATATATATATATATATATATATATGCATATATATATATATATATACATATATATATATATATGCATATATATATGCATATATTTATATGTATGCTTGTCTGATGTTGTTTTGAAAGGGGTTTTCTCTTTTTAATTGTTTTTTTCTTGTTTCAAATTGCATTTATCAGTAAAATTAGTATAGTACAAAAATAAGCTAAGAAACGGTGAAAGGTATTGGTAATAATAAGTCTGGAGTGGCTGTGGTAATCATGATGGCAGTGGCTAATCATGATGACGTAGTTTGTTTTGAATTCTGCTGTCTATATAACCTTCCTCATTGCCTCCAATTGAAGTTATCGTTATTTCTTATTTTATAGAAAGATTTAACCTAAGACAGAGTGGAATTTTATTCGCCATGAAGCACATATTTACAGTTGATTATAACAGTAAGACGAATTTGCTAGTATCCGCTTCTGTGTAAGTTGGCTACTGTCAGTTTCCTGTGATCTGTGATGCTAATCTATTCCATTTCTTCGAGATGTACGTAACCGCGCTAAGATGACGCAGTTCCTGAGAGTCGGACTTTTTTATTGTCAGGTGTACTAATGGATTATTACCACCTCAGTTTTCTTCTAACTGTTGAAGAGAGAGTACGTGGGATTGTTTTTTTTTGCAGTGGCGGTTCCTGTGAATTAGTATTTTTTTTTAAATAATGCTGCATGGAAGTCAACTCACGGAAGTGGAGAAACAAAGAATTATGGACCTAAGAAGAGGTGGGTTGACCCAGAGACAAATTGTTCGTCAGCAAAACCCCTCCCAAAGAGTGGCCAATTATGTTTAACGTTGCATCCAAGACAATTACGGGAAATATAAAAGAAGTGGAAGTCCTCGAAATGTTTTGAAGCAAGTGAAACGGACGGTTTTGAGAGAAATCTCAAAATCAGGAGCATCCTTTGCACTGATTTTGGGGCGATTTAATTTAGGATGTGATGCTAGCTTGATGAGGAAGTGGATAATGGAATTACAGTTCTTGAAATATTGTAAAGTAATGCGAAAACCACAGCTCAAGAAACATCATTTGCAGTGACGACTGCAGTTCAATGAAAATCATATTCAAAATAGCCAAAAAATGGCCAAGCTTTATTTTTAGTGACAAAAAAAAACCTTAAAATTGATGGCCCAGGTGGTTTAAATTATTACTGGGATGACTTTAGAAATAAAAAATAAAATTTCAAGAAGGCCGCATTGATGTAGCGGAGTCATGTCGGGTATGGACTGCGTTTAATGAGAAGGTCGCATTGATGTAGCGGAGTCATGGGTATGGACTGCGTTTAATGAGAAGGTCGCATTGATGTAGCGGAGTCATGGGTATGGACTGCGTTTAATGAGAAGGTCGCATTGATGTAGCGGAGTCATGGGTATGGACTGCGTTTAATGAGAAGGTCGCATTGATGTAGCGGAGTCATGGGTATGGACTGCGTTTAATGAGAAGGTCGCATTGATGTAGCGGAGTCATGGGTATGGACTGCGTTTAATGAGAAGGTCGCATTGATGTAGCGGAGTCATGGGTATGGACTGCGTTTAATGAGAAGGTCGCATTGATGTAGCGGAGTCATGGATATGGACTGCGTTTAATGAGAAGGTCGCATTGATGTAGCGGAGTCATGGGTATGGACTGCGTTTAATGAGAAGGTCGCATTGATGTAGCGGAGTCATGGGTATGGACTGCGTTTAATGAGAAGGTCGCATTGATGTAGCGGAGTCATGGATATGGACTGCGTTTAATGAAAAGGGAAAAACTCGAATTGCATTTATTTCTGGGAAAATGAAGAAATGACTTATCAAAATGATTTGGCAGGGTTCCTTTTCCCGTTTATTACGATGTTGGAAGAAGAAATAATCATTTCTCAGCAGAAAAACGCGCCGATTCATGCTGCATGGGCTACAAAACAATGCTTCTAGGATTTTGGAATCATCATTTTAGATTGATCAGCCCTTAATCTGGATTTTAATCCGATAGAAAATTGGTGGAAAATTATGACAAGAGAAGTCTATGACATTTTTGAAGCCAGAAATCCAAAATATTGACGAGCTCAAAGAAAGGATAACACAAGCTTGGGAAAGCATACCAAAGAGCACTTAAATTAATTTAGTAAGAAGTGTCCTCAAAGCACTCTTGGAGGTGATGAAGAAACATGGCATAAGATGTCATTATTGAAGAGAATTTACTCATTAAAGAGTCAGAAAATGTTTGAGTTTATACTTTTTCACAGGTTGTTTTTGGGTTGCCCCTTCTTCGTCAATAGAAATTAAGAGAATTGATCCTAACTAGCATGTAGTTTTTAATTTATGTATATGGATATAGATAATACAATACCCAGAATACAAAATCTGTTTCATTACGCAATTAAATAATAAATGCTCATAGTTAGTGAAAAATAAAAAATAAATAAATTAGAAAACCAAATAATTTATTTTAAAATCTAATATTGCAAACAAAGTTAAAGAAGAAAAAGTCCGACTCGCAGGAACTGCATCATCTTGGAATGATTAAAATAGAAACAGTTATTATTTTGGTTCCACATTTCTTGAAAAGTCTTGATTTATGATCTTACCTGGATGGGACGGCCAACCCAAAACGGCGACCGCTAGGCAGTTGAATAGCTATATCTTGAAATCCATATCTCTAACATTAAATTGTTTTTCTAATTTTACTTAACCTGTTTTATTTTCAAATACATTATCTAACTATAAGCAATTAAAAAAAAACAAAAAACAAGGAATAAAAACAGACAAAAAGAACAGTTCGAATAAGCGAAATCAATTACTTTAAAGTTTTAAGCACTTATTTCTCCGATTGACATCGCCTAATCAAAACTTTCTTCAGAACCTTTTTTGTAGAGCATTTAGTAAGCTTTCAGATGGTAATCTTCCGTTTGCCAAGATTCTCAACCGTTTTCGAGATATTAAGGAAAGTATACGAAGTTCCCAAAACTTTTCATGTCTGTTAATAAAATATTTTATTCTAATCCTTCCTTAACTCCAAATGTAACCAAAATTTTAACGTATTAGTTTTGATGAAATTCGAACATACGAAACATGTTTCAACTGAATCCCTTGATTTTAAGTACCCAAACCAAAAACGTTATTCAGCAACTATTTTTCCAATTTTCTCGAAAACGGTTAAAGCTATCGCCTTGAAAATGGTTTCATTCGTTTTCCTAGGCTAAGAAGCCTATAAAAAGAGTTCTTGCAAGCATATGAACTAAGCGGAACGATTTTTTTCGCGCGACATTCGCTCCAAAAACCATGTTCCGGTGGGCGGATTCTGCTGGTTAACGAACTTGACCTTTCAAATTAGACGAACGATTTTTGTAACAAATTTTATCAAAATCGGACCATTAGGAGGGCCGGAAATGAGTGAACAGACAAATATATATATACATATATACAAATTTGAACCACCGTTATTTTCGGTCTCTAGGGGTTCTGAAACGCAGAATTTTCTAGTCGGCACTTCCGGATTGTTTCATGAGATCAATCTTATAAGCGGGGTTCCTCCCTATGAAGGGAGGGAGGAACCGCGCTAAAAAGAAATTCTTCCTACGGGGCGACTGGAACTTGGAACCTTGGAGTTATCTGCAACCAGACATGAGAAAGCAGGAGTGGAGGGGATAGGATATTTAGCTTTGGACTTCTCTAGTCAAACAGCTGACAATATGCCACAGCTGATAGATTGATATTCTGTTACGGTCCGTCTTGGTGAATATCTAAATTTTTAAAAGTGACGATTTCTGATTGTCATTCTTTAACTTTTCGAGTTCACAGTTTCGAATCCGTGACATCGGAACTCTGAGTCGTACATTATTTCGACCTAATATGTGACATTCCCCAGATCAATACCTACCTGTGTGCCAAGTTTTGTCAAAATCGATCAAACGGCGTGGATTTTTATAAAGAACAAACAAGCAGCTGAATTTTACATATATAGATTTTCCATTTCCAGCCGACTCGAGAAAAACATTGTTTTGGTGAATGCTTATTTCCATCGCTTCGAATCTGTTAGTTTTCTAAATGCACTTCGTCCTTATTTTCGAATGCTCTATGACTATTTTGGCCTAAGGGGTAAAACTATCTTGTGTGATCAAAATAAAATTCATTTTCTCCAATTTATGACTAACAACTAAATCAATATTTTTAAATACTTTTTGTCATATGCCTTATATAGGATGTTAAAGTGTCCAAAAATAAATGCAGGCGGCCTTTTTGAATCTAGAACAAAAAACTATTAAAAAAAATAGTTATTTAGTTAGTTAGTTAGTTACTAAAAAAAAAATTATTTTGCTGTCCAGGCCCGAATGGGTAGCGGGCCCAAAGATCAAAATTTAAATAGGACAAGCCCAGGCCAGTCTACTAACATTACGGATTTCTCTCTCCCTGAGACGGAAGGTTTAGTGGTAGAAGTCAGAGAAATAAAAAGGAATAAAAGACTTTCCGTTACTATGACAACAATATAGGAGAATATATCTTTCTTTGATTTTTCAGTGCCAACAAATTTATTGATTAAGAAAAATATAATTATTGAAAAACTAAAGAACCACCTCTATTCCTTAGACATTGACAAGAACCTCAACTCGAATTACAGCCCTCTTTACAGAACTATTTGTAGTTTCAATAGCGCTCAGCCTCAGCACTATTCCTTAGACATTGACAAGGCCCTCAAATCGAATTACAGCCCTCTTTACAGAACTATTTGTAGTTTCATAGCCCTCAGCCTCAGCACTATTCCTTAGACATTGACAAGGCCCTCAACTCAAATTACAGCCCTCTTTACAGAACTATTTGTAGTTTCATAGCCCTCAGCCTCAGCACTATTCCTTAGACATTGACAAGGCCCTCAACTCAAATTACAGCCCTCTTTACAGAACTATTTGTAGTTTCAACAGCCCTCAGCCTCAGCACTATTCCTTAGACATTGACAAGGCCCTCAACTCAAATTACAGCCCTCTTTACAGAACTATTTGTAGTTTCAATAGCCCTCAGCCTCAGCACTATTCCTTAGACATTGACAAGGCCCTCAACTCGAATTACAGCCCTCTTTACAGAACTATTTGTAGTTTCAACAGCCCTCAGGCTCAGCACTATTCCTTAGACATTGACAAGGCCCTCAACTCAAATTACAGCCCTCTTTACAGAACTATTTGTAGTTTCAATAGCCCTCAGCCTCAGCAATATTCCTTAGACATTGACAAGGCCCTCAACTCGAATTACAGCCCTCCTTACAGAACTATTTGTAGTTTCAATAGCCCTCAGCCTCAGCAATATTCCTTAGACATTGACAAGGCCCTCAACTCGAATTACAGCCCTCTTTACAGAACTATTTGTAGTTTCAATAGCCCTCAGCCTCAGCACTATTTAACTTACCATACAAATATATATAAAGTAAAACTTGTTAGCCAACTAAGAATTTTGGGTAGTGAAAATATAAAACTTTTCCATAAGAACATTGTGGTCCATATAAAAACAGGAGAAATATGTAGATGGTGTCATCAAATCATAAATCACAGCTTAAACCACTTATTATTGCACTGCTCTGTGTTGAGTTCATTTAGAACAACATATTTGAGGAAATATATAACACAAAACAGGGATTACATATCATTAGAGAATATCCTAGTTATCAATAGTTTAGATCAATTAAATTCAATTTTCTTCTTTCTATTAAAAGTTTGTGCAATTTAAGATATATTCGAGCTAAGACCCAAGATTAAATTTAGAATATTTATTTTCATTATATTTCTAGTTAGGAGAGTATTAATGTTATGTATGATAGGTCGTTATAAGTATATAGTGTTTATTTTATTACTTCTTTATTATTTTTATTCAAAAAGGGAATCTATTATTAATATTGTAATAATTACTTAGTAAGAATTCACAAATAGAAGAGAGAAGTGTATTGTTGTTGTTCTGCTATATGTAGAATCATGAACTTGACTTTTTATATGCATCAACTGTATATATTCATATTTTAATATTGTGTATTTTTAAGTATTTTATATGTATATGTATATGTCTGTTATTTTATTATGTAGAGTATTATTATTACCCAAAAAAAAACATAAATGTGAAATAGAGGCCAAGTTCCTCCCCCACAAAGAAACACCTTACCATCCTACACTCCAAAAAAGTAGTATGAGTTGGTGTATTAAGTGTACCATATTTTCAACCAAAAATATTTGCCAATACAAGAGGTGATACAAGAAAGAAATGTCCAAGTTCATTACTTGGAAGACCTCATAGTTACTTACTAAGAACAGTAAAGACACTTCAACTGACCTTTAAAAACAACAATAAAAATACTTATATCCAGTTACTAAAATATCACTTTCCTCAACCAGGTATATTCTTAAACTTGGCAATGTTTAGTTTTTCTCTCTAAAGATAATTTCGGCACAAATAAAACATGGCCAAGTTTAAGAATATACCTGGTTGAGGAAAGTGATATTTTAGTAACTGGATATAAGTATTTTTATTGTTGTTTTTAAAGGTCAGTTGAAGTGTCTTTACTGTTCTTAGTAAGTAACTATGAGGTCTTCCAAGTAATGAACTTGGACATTTCTTTCTTGTATCACCTCTTGTATTGGCAAATATTTTTGGTTGAAAATATGGTACACTTAATACACCAACTCATACTACTTTTTTGGAGTGTAGGATGGTAAGGTGTTTCTTTGTGGGGGAGGAACTTGGCCTCTATTTCACATTTATGTTTTTTTTTGGGATCTCATTACTTTTTTCTAAGTTTTAATTAAAATTTAGTTGTCGCATACCTACTGGCTTTTGTGCTTCATATAAAACCAGGGTCTTTGGATTCTGCATAAAGTTCTCCTTACTGCTTGATATTTAATACCAATAATCAACCTACATAAATCTAATCACTAGAATAGAAAAGTTAGAAGCTCTTCCAGATGACATTACTCTAGAGGACAAATTGATTGCTCTCTTAACTAAACTATTGCACTATAAAACACAGGAACCTTATCCCGAGGATAAAGATCACAATAGGAAAAGTGTAGAAGGCCTTCAAGAAAAAGATAAGAACAAAGACGATACATTTTGGGTTTGTGATTCTAAACTTTGTAATTTAGATGGCTAGACTTTGAAAAACTTAGTATCTGCTTTCAAGAATATTATGCAGTAACCCCTACGACTTTATTTACTTCTTTTAAGACAGAAGTCACAACTGTTGTTGTTAAGATGCGCCGAAATGTTCTTTAAGATCCAATATAGGTTCTCCTTACCAAAACGATTCATTTGATACCCCACATGATGGGTTTCAGAAGGAATGATGGCTTTCCGATGGAACAAAAAGTACAAAACTTCATAGGTAATATGACACTCCCGTATCAAGACCTACCTGCGCGCCAAGTTTAGTCAAAATAGGCCAAACGGTGTGAATTTGTATAAGGAACAAACATACAGACAGACAGCTGAAAGACCTTTTTTACCTAGCCTAGTGCATTCCCTGGACCAAGGCCTACCTATGTGCCAAGTTTGGTCAAAATCGGACAAACGGTGTGAATTTGTGTAAGGAATAAACATGTAGACAGACAACTGATAGACGATTTTGACATAGCCTATGACACTACCCGGATAAAGGCCTACCTGTGTACCATGTTTGGTCAAAATCGGTCAAATCGTGTGGATTTGTATAAGGAATAAACAGTTAGGCAAACAGCTGATAGACGATTTTGAACTAGCCTATGACACTCCCCGGATCAAGACCTACCTATGTACCATGTTTGGTCAAAATCGGTCAAATCCTGTGGATTTGTATAAGGAACAAACAGACAGACTGACAGCTGATAGACAATTTAACCTAGCCTATGATTCTCCCCGTATCAACATCCATCTGTGTCCCAAGTTTGGTCAAAATCGGTCAAACGGTACGGATTTGTATAAGGAACAAACGTACAGACAGACAGCTGATATACGATTTTGACCGAGCCTATATGCGCCTAAATGTTTCTTAAAACATCAAATATAGGTTCGTCATTCCGAGACGATTCATTTGATACCCCACATCATGGGTTTCGGAAGGAATGATGGGTTTCTGAAGGAAGTACAAAACTGGCACGCCCCCGCCCCGGAAGCGGAGTCAAACACAACTTTTCGGGATTTTTCGATTTTTTCCTTTAATAACACCTCCATATCTATCATCATGCAAAATTTCAAGTCTCTAGCATCATGGGAAGTGCCTAATAATTTTGATGAGTCAGTGAGTGAGTGAGTGAATGAGTGAGTGAGTGAGTCCTATAAATCCCGATTTTCGATCGCTTATATCTCAGAAACTATTCGATGTAGAATTATGAAAATTTCCAGTTTTACTCACACCTAGTAGTATAATACCTGTGTAAAATTTCATAACTTTATCTTTACCTGGTTGAAAGTTATGAGAGGGTAAAAATCGGCTCTAAGACCTCCTGTAATATACACACAGTATGCTTAGGTCGGAACTTGGCCTGGCGCACTACCGTGCGCCTAGATTAGTCATCTATGTCGCGTCCATTAACATCTACTACACCAAATGGGCCAGATTCCTTGGCTACACGATGTTATAAGCCAATAAATATTATCCTATTCTATTCTATAGGAGAATATAAAGCGCTCCGTCGCCATGAAAACGAATCCATAGCCCTCTCTGCAGTGACAAATCGTCACCTATATCCAGTGGGTGTTAAACAATAAGCCCATTCCTCGAAAATAGAATCCCATTGGAAGAAAAACAAGCCGAGAGACCTGCTATTGAATAGATAGTCCAGACATGAAGTATACAAGACTAGGAGCTGGTGGGAGACAGCGTGGGGCCAAGCTAGCTAGGGGGTTCCACCCACAATAGGATCAGTAGATAGCTGTCTTTCCCTCGCTCATGTTCTTCGCTTGGATACTCAAAGCTCTATCTTCACGTAGCTACCCAAAGGCGGTATGTAGTCTAGTTTACTTTCAATATTTTGTTTAATTGCACATTCCACTTTACATTTTCACTTACTTAAAATAAAAATAACTAAAAAAAAATCTATGCTATTTAATGAAAACTTCTAACGTACGAAAAGAAAAAATATCTCTATGTACATGCACATTTCTAAATTACTAAAATACAACTTTTTTTACTTTTTTATTTCTTGTCAAATTTCTTTTTCTCTTCTTTTAGCGCGGATCAATTGAAATATTTTCTGCATGTTTGAAATTCATCTAAACTAAGATGTTTAAATTTTGGTTACATTTGAAGTATAGAAAGTATTCGAAAAAAAAAATATATTAAAATACATGAAAATGTTTGGAATCTTAGTATATTTTCTAAAATATCTCAAAAACGAATAAGAAATGACTCGTGTTCAGTGGAACGCACCCAATCGAAAGCTAACTAAATTCTCTACAAAAAAGGTTCTTTTGATGTGACGATTACATTTGGAGAAATAACAACAGTTTCAGGGGTCTCCCGTGGTCTCGTGGCTAGCGCGCTGGATTCATAAACGGGAGATGGTGGGTTCGATCCCCACCGGCGGCAGGAGTTTTCTCATCTCAGGGCTCGCTGAGAAAATTCCTGGCTGCACCCTGGAGGCCGGCGCTAATGGCCAAGAATTATGTCGATGCGCCGTAAAAAAAAAAAAAAAAAAAAAAAAAAAAAAAAAAAAAAAAAAAAAAAACCAGTTTCAATGTACAACATTGAAGTAATTGATTTCGTTTATTTGAATGGATCTTTTTGTCTGCTTTTATTTCTTGCTATATTTGTAATTGCTTATATTAGGAGAACAGGAAAGAAAAAAAAAATAATGTTAGAAAAAGGGCTATCCGAAAGGGATTCGAAGACGCCTTGTGAATATTTTCTACTACTGTACTGCTGTTGTGGTCGTTCTTTAGAACAGTTTTTGTCCCTATTTGCCTCACTTTTTAATTGGTTGTTTTATTGAAATGAATTACAACAGTTAATTGCGATTTCTAGCTGTACGGTAGGAGTCAACTAACCTTTCTCTTATTCTCTGTCCTGTAAGGGGCTACCTGGACAAGACCCAAACACCCTTCCACTAGTTAGTTGAGGGTTGACACCTAAAATATTGCTTTTATTCGAGATGCGCTTTTGACGAAATATTGAAACAACCAATATCTTTTTCTATTTCTTTAGAGATGTCACTAGGGATACCAAAGGATTCGCGCTAAGATGACTTTTAGCGGGTTTACTCCCCCTTTCATAGGGTTCGCATTGTACCTGCCCCAAAATAGTCTAATCTATATATATAAAAATCACGTGTCTGTCTGTTTCTTTGTTTGTTCCTTATACAAATCCACACGGTTTGACCGATATGGACCAAACTTGGCTCACAGGTAGGTTTGATACGAGAAATCTTCTAGGCTAGGTCAAAACAATCAAATTTCAAAATTTGGTCAAAAGGTAAAAAGTTTTGATCAAGAAAAATTGGCTACACTGAGCTGACGAATAACTGACGGCCTTTTTGTATCGACAACTACTGGCCTCTGTCGGCTGTTAGATGAAGTGCTGTTGTGCTGGCCTCGCCGGTATCGTTATGAACTAAAACAAATTCACATCGTTTGACCGATTTCCGTAACTGGGTATAGACAACTAGGTATCAATCAGATCTTGATACGAGGAGAGTCATAGACAGAAATTAGGTGTAGCATGGCACACTGGGTAACAGCTAGTTTCGTATAAAATACTTTGTTTGATTTAGAAGATCAAGTTCGTTTATATTTGACTGTACGCCATCGAACAAAACGCATGTTGAGGGCTTTGTATAAGTCTCAAAATAGAAGTCATAATCAGGATTTTCCGGGTGAAAATAAATAGATTAAAAGAAATATATGCGTTTATTTAGTAACGTTTATCTTCACATCTGGAACATTGCCGACACAATGGTTTACTAAACCTGTCACCAAGGCATCTTAAGAATGTTTAATTATTTCTGTAATAGCCCACCTATAATCTACTCCTCTTTCGAACCGGATACTATATGATCTGCAATTCCTATCCTCTATTCTATTGGTAAATATTATTAACACGTTGTTAGAACCTACGAAAAAGCATAGGTGTTACAAATTTCCCGATAGAATGGAACTACTGAGGTTCCGCTCAATTCTTGAAACATTTTAAACACCTAAAATGTTCGCCATTAAAATTTATATATGTACATATATAGTTCACATCTATATGACTTTTTGTATAGCTCTTAATTTACCTGGCAATACTTCAATAATGGGTCTTTCTTTCTTTCTTTTTTTTTTTTTTTTACGGCGCATCGACAAATCTTGGCCATTAGCGCCGACGTCCAGGGTGCAGCTAGGAATTTTCTCAGCGAACCATGAGATGAGAAAATTCCTGCCGCCGGTGGGGATCGAACCCACCATCTCCCGCTTATGAATCCAGCGCGCTAGCCACTAGACCACGGGAGACCCCTGGGTGTTTCTTATTGGAAATTTATTGTAGATTCTACAAATGTGGTTGTTATTTACGATACATTATTCAAAAATTCATAAAACACAGGTTTTCATGAAAAGAAAACAGTAGTATTGAAAATAGTCAAAAGTTTGACTAGCTCTGCTTCAGTTTGAGATAGAACATTCATTTTTGCGTCCCTTAACTGCGAATGGCATGCAGGATAAACCCCTAAAGTTATGACATCTCAATGCGGAACACCCTTTATATATATATATATATATATACATATATATATATATATATATATATATATATATATATATATATATATACATATACATACATATATCATTAACATCGTCCACGAATTTCGTTTTTCTCTAGACAACTAGATCAATATGGTCATATCAACCGATATTGTTGATATATTTCCAGAAAACTCGGCTTCGATCGTGCATAATGAGAAATATTCGTTGCAAAAATCATAAAGTGCAAAATTCATTCATTACAATATATTTTTTGTTATTGATTATTACATCCTGCATATAAATACACCAGGTAAAATGATATATGATACAATATAAGGGTTCTGTGCTCAAGGCCTCCCAACTTCATTATCGATTAACGTCAGAAGGATGCTCAGATGACGAAGGGGCCTACCCAAGCCCCCTTCTGCTCTGACCAGTGGCTGGAGTCGAAGAGAGATCGGCGAGCCATAGAAATGGACCCACTTGAAGGAAGAGAAAGCCATTGCTAACACTTCTCTTAATCACAGAAGCAGATCTCTGGGCCACTGTCTTCTGAACCATATTAATGAAGAGAGTGGATAAGTGACGCTACGATGGAATCTGGATAATACAACATCTTTAACGAGTGGGACATTGAGGTCTTTATGGAGGTTGAGGTTGGAAACGTAGAACGGAGCATCGGCTATTGTTCTTAGGACCTTGGGTTGGAATGTTTGGATGCGTCTGATGTTCGATGTTTTCGCAGTTCCGCAGAGTTCTGATCCGTATGTCCAAATGGGTTGCAGTAGTGATTTGTAAATGTTCAGTTTTTTTTTAAGTACTTACATTGATTTGCGGTTCAACAGTCTGGAGTGTTGTACAAATCGTCTGTTAAGTTCTTGTCTTTTAAGTTTTAAGTGATGTTTCCAGACAAGTCGGGAGTCCAAGTGTAGTCCGAGGTAGTGAACTGTATCAGAAGAGGGTAATGGGACATCATTGATGTCCTCGTATGATGTACTCGTCGACAGTAACTGCGCCGGAGGGTGAAGGTGATGTGATGGAATTTTTCCTCATTCACCTTGATTCTCCATTTTTTACACCACCCTTGAGTTTTATTCATGTGGGACTGAAGATTCTGCGACGCAGTGTTAAGATTTGGACGGGATGCGAGGATAGCTGTATCGTCTGCATAGGTTGCTAGAAGGGTGTCGGGACTGGTTGGAACATCGGCTGTATACAGGGTGTAGAGCACCGGGCCCAGAACACTGCCCTGGGGAACTCCCGCTTCCACAGGATAATATTCTGAGTACTCTGATCCTTGTCGGACCCGAAAATGCCTGTTGGATAAGTAGGATCGTAGGATGAGGTATAGGGTGCTGGGAAAAATAGTTTTGAACTTGTAGAGGAGGCCTTCGTGCCATACCTTATCGAAAACTTCTGAAAAGCAGCTGCTGGGCAATATTCTTTTTGTTCTAGGGATAAAGATATGCGATCTACAACGCGAATACCTTGAGAAGATGGGGTTTACTCAAAAAAAAAATCGAATAATTGAGTAAGTGGGCCATTAAAAATATAAAACAGGAAACTATGAGAATTTAAGTACTTGGTGTAGTTATTTGAAAGACATTTTTCGGGAATAGATTTTAATCTGATCACCTTGCTTAGAAACGTGCTTAATTATGCAGCTCCGGTATGAATTTGATTTGGCTTATTTTCAAATTCCTGTCAAACTATTGAAGTCTATCCTAGTTTAAATATTTCGGACAATTCTTGGGATTAATTACATCATGAAAAATGGGATTTTCCTGGTAGCACTTCGGGGAAATATTAGTTTATATTTTCATTTTTCCCCTTTTCCCGGAAATATGAAGATGGAAGCTTCCTTCTAAAATTGGCTTTTTAATATTTAATAGGAGGAAAATCCTGTGCTCCAGTAATAGTTAAAATAAACTTTAGAGCTTCTTCAGTAAAACTACACGTGTGCACGCGTAGGTTTCATTTTTACAATGTATTGTGTTCTCATTTATATATTACAAGACGAGGTATTTAAATGTAGTCTGTACTGTGCACGCTGGTAATTCAAACACGTGTATTAAATATAAAATCCGCCTAGACTGTGTTATCCTCTATAGCGTGGAGCATCATATCGCACAAGTATTTCTAAAGTGACACAACTTTTTCAGTTATGACTATGAAAGATATTTGTAAATATCTCTTTATCAACCATCATAACTGTATGTACCTGCTTCAGAGCTTGTAGTCCAGAGAGATGCTCTTCCCCCTGCATAGGCAAGATTTATTTACACATTTTCACTTGAGTTTTATTTCAGTTGTGTCACTTTACAAATACTAGCGTGATCTTTAAATGTGTCAGCCCTTACTTAAGAAATCTTAAGCGGCCTAATAGATCTTTTTGTCAAGTTGGTTTTATTTATTGAAGTCTTTAATCGTTGTCGTCTGCCAAAATTGTAGGACTTTTAGCATGTTCCTCTAAAAGGGTGGAAATCCGCTTATCAGTTTGAACTAATGACGCACTCCGGAAGTGCAGAATAGAAAATTTGAAGATTCAAAAATAAAGGTCGTTTAAATTTATATATATATATATATATATATATATATATATATATATATATATATATATATATACCAGTCCTCTTGGCTGATCCCTCTCTTCCAATGTCATCCCAGATAATCCTCCTCGACGCCTTCGCCGCTATTGGCAACGAGGCAATTTACTTCTGGGTAATTAGCCTGTCTTATAAAATATTGTAAATAATGTATATAGTTTAACAACAGTCCAGTCAACGAACAGTTATAGATGGCAATTTTTGGAACACAATTTTTGACTTCGTAACTTTGTTTGGGCTGGATAGGAGTTGAACATATCAAAAGTCCTCGCCCCTAGCCTTTAAGCCGGGGGGGTGGGGGGGGGGGTTTAGAAGGTCCCATTTTTCGGGTTTTCACTTATATCTCGAAAACCCTGCGTTCTAGCGACATGACTATTCTATAACAAATGAAAACTGATTAAATTTCCTACAAGTTCTATTCAATAAAGCTTTTCGAGATATTTTTAGTTTTCGAAATATCCGCTCTAGAAAGTCTGTCATTTTGGGAAAAAACACACTTTTTTCTATTCTCGACCGGATATCTCTTCAACGATGCACCCAAAAAATAAATGTCGGTTATGGGGGTCGGCTTCCTAGGGGTTGTAGAGCATTCCATTCGCTTCAATAATATATATTAAAATACTATTTTATGTATTTTCCTTCAACTGTGAAAACAGTTTTAGTGTTCATCGTGATGTCTTGCAACAACTGTCGACCAATGAACCGTTCAATTTCTCACCATTTCCAGTCAATGTATTGTCCAAAATATACTCCATTATGTAAATATAGTGAGTACTGGACGTATAAATAGAACAAAATATATAATTTTGGACCTCTGACTAGTTATTCACACTCAATTATATAACATCTTGACCATTATATTGGCAATGGTTTTGTTAAGACCAAGTGAGTGCGTATATAACGTTTGAAAGAAAATACATAAAATAGTATTGTAGTATATATTATTGAAGCTAATGGAATGCTCTACAACCCCATAACCGACATTTATTTTTTGGGTGCATCGTTGAAGAGATATCCGGTCGAGAATAGAAAAAAGTGTGTTTTTTCACAAAATTACAGACTTTCAAGAGCGGATATTTTGAAAACTAATGAAAAACTTCATTGAATAGAACTTGTAGGAAATGTGTTAAGCTTTCATTTCTTATAAAATGGTCATGTCGCTAGGACGAAGGGTTTCCGAGATATAAGTGAAAACCCGAAAAATGGGACCTTCTAAACCGCCCTCCCCCCGGCTCAATGGCAACGGGTGAGGACTTTTGATATGATGACCACCTAACTAGCCGAAACAAAGTTATGAAGTTAAAAATTGTATTCCAAAAATTTCCTCCTATAATTCTTAGTTTCCTGGGCTGTTAGTCGCTACATTTCAGATTTCACGATGAACACTGAAATTATTTTTACGTTTGAGGGAAAATACATAAAATAGCAAAGTAATATATATTATTGAAGGGAATGCAATACTCTACAACCCTATAACCGTTATTTATTATTTTGGTACATCGTTGAAGAGTTATACGGTCAAAACGGAGGAAAAAAATGCGGCAATAGTGTTTTTCCCCAAAATGACAGACTTTCAAGAGCGGATATTTCGAAAACTAAAGATATCTCGAAAAACTTTATTGATTAGAACTTGTAGGAAATTTAATCAGCTTTCATTTGTTATAGAATAGTCATGTCGCTAGGACGCAGGGCTTTCGAGATATAAGTAAAATTATAAGTAAGATTGGACCTTCTAAAGCCCCCTCCCCCCGGCTTAAAGGCAAGGGGTGAGGACTTTTGATATGTTCACCTCCTATCCAGCCCAAAAAAAGTTACGAAGACAAAAATTGTGTTACAAAAATTTCCACCTATAGCTGTTTTCAAGCATTCGTTGCCTGGACTGCAAAGAGACCATGTTTTAATTAAAATAAGAAATATCATAACTTTCATTGGGAGTGGCAGTAATATCTGTCTACTCCACTCATCTTATTCACTGTGTTGTATGTATAGTTTGACCAAATTTACTTAAGTAAAGATGGAATGGTTGAGATTCGGCTAAAGAAACCCCAATACGATTTTTGTTTAAAAAATCTGTATTTAGGACGTTTCGGCTACTCATTGGTAGACTTCGTCTGCTAAAATGACAAGAAAAACAGAAATTAATACAGAAAAAGTTTATAATTGAGATAAGTAACAGAACTATAAATACACTTAACTTATTATAAATGAACAATCTAATCTTAAATTCTTAGAATGAGTAGAATGAAAATCAAAAGAAACATAACAAAAAAATAAGAAAAAAGGCTATTATATTGAAGTTTATATAAGTAAATAGGTGCTAATAGTAACATTAATTAATTATAACAAACAAATAAGATACTACATACCTATGAAAATGCCTGGAGGCAGAGGAAGACCAATGTTGACAGTTAAGTAACCATTGTGGAAGTCTCTAAGAAAAAAGGAATCTACTAGGGTAAATGAAACACAAGACAAACCAGGTGTTGGGAGTAGGTCGGTAAGGATCAAAGGCCTGTTTATGACATTTTGTGACAGGAAAGGGGAGAAAGGTGTTAATGGAAGGATACACAAGGGGCATGGGAAAATTCTAGGTGGGAGGTCGGGAGAGTATTTGGAAAATATTAGCGTACATAGGAGAAATGCTTTGTTGGTCAGTTTTGTAGTTTATATTGTTTTTTTTTTAGGTTTATGTGTACACATTCCGAGATCTGTAGTCTTTTTTTTTTTTTTTTTTTTTATTTTGTCATGATGACCATCTAATCATCATGACAAATTTACTTATTGTACATAACTGTACAGATTCTAAATTATCAATAAGGATCAATATTTTACAGTGAATATATATATATATATATATATATATATATATATATATATATATATATGTATATATATTTATAGGTAGTTAGTTATAACAGCTTTATTCAGTCCTCATATATATTTTATTTTTAAGTTACATAGGGTTATTTAAATTTTGTTACAGAAACAAATCAAATAATAAATTTGAAATTTAATATCCTAACCAGTATGATCTATTATATTTTACAGATTGAAAATGCCTTATAGCCAAAACGTTTCTGTAACAAAATTTAAATAACCTAGTGTGCGTCATGCCGTACCCTATGTAACTTGAAAATAAAATATGTCTGAGGTCTGAATAAAGCTGTTACCTACAACTACCTACAACATCTTCAACTTACGATCCACACAATTATATATATATATATATATATATATATATATATATATATATATATATATAAATCTCTTTGCCCCGTGTGAAGAAACGACAAGGGTTGGAGTGCTTGGGGAAACTCCAGGGTAATGCTCCTCTCGCCCGATGCCTTATCAAGCCTTATAACGGCGCTTCTGGTAGGCTTTTCCGCACGACATGCAAAACCACCCAACCGACACTTTCAACCAATTTATTCGCCTAGTTCTCTATTTATGGTTGAGATTCAGATGGATTGAGAGAGGCACGTGAAGGAATAAACTTAGTTTTTTTTTTTGTTTTTTTTTACAAATTTAATGAACTTGGTTATGGAAAAATGTAACTTCTAATGTCCTACCTTCCCATCCAACTTTTAGTACGCTCCGAAACATTCTAGATTCGAATGGGGATTTCATAAATTAATGATTAGCTTTAAATTATTTTGGTAAAAAAAACAAAAAGAATCAATTACAGAAAATGCGATTTGAGCTAAATTTTTGAATGCGCTAGAGACCTAAATGTGGAGGTTCGCTGGTGCCAACGGCGTGGCCATAAGTACGCAATGATTACAATGCCACATAACTGAAACCACAGAAAGTGATCCACACGAAAGTGTAATACAATGTCTACATACCTAACGAAAGTTATATATAAATAAAGACAGACAAAAATTGCAGAAAACATTTTCTATTAATTTAAAAATGACTTATTTTTGCCAACTTTTCGGTTTCAGTTTTGTCAACTGAATTCAGATGAGTTCACTCTCTGTTGAAGCCACAAGATTAGCAATTGTAAATCATTTTTATATTTTAAAAAAATTAGTTTTATTAATTCTTATGATCGACATCCAATATTCTCCATCTGTGATGTCTAAACAGTCAGTGACATATCCTCAAAAATTACGGCAGATAGAGGTAATAATATTTTGAATTTACATTAATCCCCCCTTACTAATAGAGGTTTTCAGAATGGCGAATGGGCTCCCTCTCACCCTCTCTCCCTCTCTCCCTGTCTCCCCCCTCACCCCCTTTCCCCCCTCTCTCTATCTCTCTCTCTCTCTCTCTCTCACTCTCTCTCTCTCTCTCTCTCTCTCTCTCACTCTCTCTCTCTCTCTCTCTCTCTCTCTCTCTCCTCTCCTTGGTCCTAAATACCATCCTTCCTTAGCGAACCTGCTAGAATCGATTCCTAGGTGGAATCGATACCAACACGTTTTTAGAACGAGACATCAAATATTAGCTCTCCGTTTCCGACCCTGACCATCCCGACGATTCTCAGGAATAGATCCAAGGCCATGTAGATTATCCTTCGGGTTTGCTTAAGCTAAGCCTAGAAAATCTCCCAGGAAGCTGCTGATATCCTCCAGACACCTCATCAGGTCAGGTCTGATCCCCCTAACGTATCCAATAGGTAAATATCTATCTTAATCTATTTTTACGATTTAGTAAAAGCAAAGTTTCGATCACTCATGGTCGAATTTTTGAAAAATGTCTTCGAATCTTTTTCGATCCTACCTAGTAAACACCGAAAATGACGCCCATTCAAATTTATATATATATATATATATATATATATATATATATATATATATATATATATAACGGACATCTATATAACTATATATGTTATATAGATGTCCTTTAACACGATACGAGCCAGAGTTTTTGTTTTTTTGCCAAGAAACTTGGTATGTAGGTTTATTCCGGAGCCAAAGTAGTTATTTGCCAATACCATCCGTAATTTTGGTTATATTTCAACGAAACTCGGTATTCCTTGTGGTCAACTGAAGGGAAAAATTTGTTGTTAAAATAATTTAAATCGGTTTACTCCGGAAAAAATTATTAATTTCCTCATACCGGTCGTAATTTCTGTTGTATTGTTACGAAACTGTTTATACGTCCTGGCTATCTAATAAGAACGAAGTGTTGTGAAAATGAACTAAATCGGCCTACACGTAGTGCAGCACCCCGCATACACAAAACTCTGGAAGGAAATTAATTACAAAATTAATAATTGAAACAGCTGCTCATAATAAATGCAAAAGAGCAGAACTATTTATGTTTTTATTTTATTTATCTGTATAGGTTATTTTAAGCAAATTATTCTGGAATGGACTCGACACTGCCCAATTCTGAGGAAAGTGCTTAGTTATGCAGCTCCTGCGTGACGGGCTTTTTATGAATAGTAGTGATAAGAGAAAAAGCTTTTATGTTGAATAAAATCCAATCAATCCATAGGAAAGTAGATTGAATTTCTTTTTGGAACCCAAGGTTGTAATCTACTGTATATTTGTCAAATACCACTCACTCACTCACTGACCTATCATCGCCCAGCCCAAACCACTTGACAGAAAATTTTGAAATTTTGCATGGACACTCACTATATAACGTAGGCACTCACTACGAAAGGATTTTTTGATATTCGAATTTTTAAGTATTTTTAGAGGGGTTTAAAGTTTGAGTTGGTTAGAGCAGGCAAGCCTAGGCAGGAAGCGTTCCTAGGACGATAACAGAACAGCTGTTACCGTACATTATCAATTTCATAGTATTATTTATAATGGAGGTTAATTTAAAGTCCGTACAATAATAAGCTGTACAAAATTATGTAGTAGCGTTAATTTTGATCATATCTTATTAAAGTCAATATAAAAAATACTTATCGGCCGAGGTAAAGCACGGGTTTTTAGCTAGTGTTACTATGTTCAAGCAAAGCACCAAGCTATGCTTAGTGAAAGAGCTGCGCTTACAGCATTCTGTCCTACTAACAGGAGCTTTGCCCTCTGTACTTGTAGAATAGAACACAATTTAAATAAATGAAATAATTCCTTTCATTGTTAAATGCCTATAAATACATTAAATGAGAACTCCAAAATGATCTATTATCTTTAAAGACTGTAGTTAAATACTTCATTATTCAAAATAGTCAACTAAAAACAGATTAATTTCAACAACTCGCTATTCTTGGATTCCCAAAACTAATGAATTCAGCAAACACCCAGCCCCCCCCCTAATAATATTTGGATGGTTGCTCACCCCCAACCCACGCTCGCCTAATCAAATTCTCCCTTCAACCCACGCTCGAGGGTAGTCAGCTAGTCTACTATATATTTGTCAAATACCACTCACTCACTGACCTATCATCCCCCAGCCCAAACCATTAGACAGAAAATGTTGAAATTTTGCATGGACACTCCCTATATAACGTAGGCACTCACTAAGAAAGGATTTTTTGATATTCGAATTTTTAAGTATTTTTAGGGGGGTTTAAAGTTTGAGTTGGTTAGAGCAGGCAAGCCAAGGGAACATGCGTTGCTAGGACGATAAAGAACAGCTGTTACCGTACATTATCTATTTCATAGTATTATTTTTAATTGAGGTTAATTTCAACTATGATGTCAGAGCTTGAATTACTAGAAATATTTATTTATTTAAATTTTAACGTCCATTTATTATTAACTACGAATTTTAGGACGGGTTATCTATAGGTTACCACCCTTTTCTAGCCAGGATAGGTGTGATGCCTTTTCTTTTTTCGAAAGAAAAGCCACCACCCCTAGTGGGAATCGAACCCACGACCTTTGGCACGGAGTGTTAAGAGCTCACGCCTTAACCCTCACGGCTACCGGGTCTCCATACTAGAAATAAACTCTTATTTTGTCCCTCATATAGTTTATGCTCTGCCGGAAAATTTGAAATTTTGCTCGGACAATCAGTTTAGAATGTAAACACTCGCTAAGAAAGTTTTTTTTTTATATTCAAATGTTTAAGTACTTTTAGGGGGGCTTGAATTATTAAGAAGTTCCTTATCGGCTCAAAAATGGTCCGATTTTGATTACATTTGGTACAAAAATCTTTCTTCTCATTTGAAAGGTCAAGTTCAATAACCAGCTGAATCCGTTTACTGGAACATAGTTTTGGGAGCAAAATATGCGTGAATAAACCGGAACGCTTACATTTTCGAGTCCATATGCTTGCATTAATTCGTTATATAGGTTCCATAACGTGGGAAAACGAATGAAACCATTTTTCAAGCGATTTATGCCACCCTTTACAAGACAAATTGCTAGAAATAGTTTTCCAAACTAATTTTCTGTTTGGGTATTCATAAACGATGATTGGTCCTCTTGAAACGTTTACCAGGTATTTCAAATTCATCTAATCTAAGATATTTAAACTTTGGAATCGTTTGGAGGTAGGAAGTATATAGAAAAAAATTGTATTAATGGTGTACAACGTTTTCGGATCTCAGTATATTTTCTAAAATATCTCGAAAACGGTTGGGAAATCGTAGTAAATAGAATGTGGCTATTCGAAAGGTTACTAAATTCTCGATAAAGAAGATTCTGTTGTGGGTGGGACGATGTCAATCGAAGAGATAAGTGCTTAAAACTTCAAATTTGTTAGTTTTATGATTTTCAACGTGTATTTGTCTCTGTTTACCTAACTTTTTAAGTGGTTGTATTTTTTTTTCTTTTTTTTTTTTTTTTTACTCTCCAACGGAAACTAGCACGGTTACCTACACATGGTGTTTCCTGGGTAAGTCCGTGCAATAATAAGCTGTACAAAATTATGTAGTGGCGTTAATTTTGATAATATCTTATTAAAGTCAATATAAAAAATACTTATCGGCCGAGGTAAAGCACGGGTTTTTAGCTAGTGTTACTATGTTCAAGCAAAGCACCAAGCTATGCTTAGTGAAAGAGCTGCGCTTACAGCATTCTGTCCTACTAACAGGAGCTTTGCCCTCTGTACTTGTAGAATAGAACACAATTTAAATAAATGAAATAATTCCTTTCATTGTTAAATGCCTATAAATACATTAAATGAGAACTCCAAAATGATCTATTATCTTTGAAGACTGTAGTTAAATACAGAGTGTCTATAAAAGAACTCCGGGGTTTTAAGACAAAATATTTTAATAAAGTAAAAAACGTACATACATGTTTTATACATGATTAGAAAGCTTACATTTTCAAGATTTTTTAACAACTTAGTAAAGTTCAATGTGAGCTCCGTTAGTGGCACGGCACACGTCGAAACGGTATTCTACCTCTTCCCATGTCCTGGCGAGCATGTCTGGGGGAACGGACGCCACGCAATTCACTATTCGTTCCCTGAGATGGATAACATCTCGAATTTTCGACATTTTTTTTTTTTTTTTTTTTTTTTTTTTTTTTACTGAGCCTTTTGTTGAGGCGTCGCCATAGCGCGGCAGTCCAGACGACACTGACTGCCTGCCGCAGCCGCTAAGTAATTTCAAGGTCAACGCTCCGCAGCGCTGCCAACTGTTGAGAGAAACATTCCCAATTGGTAGTGTCGTCTGGACTGCCGCGCTATGGCGACGCCTCAACAAAAGGCTCAGTAAAAAAAAAAAAAAAAAAAAAAAAAAAAAAAAATGTCGAAAATTCGAGATGTTATCCATCTCAGGGAACGAATAGTGAATTGCGTGGCGTCCGTTCCCCCAGACATGCTCGCCAGGACATGGGAAGAGGTAGAATACCGTTTCGACGTGTGCCGTGCCACTAACGGAGCTCACATTGAACTTTACTAAGTTGTTAAAAAATCTTGAAAATGTAAGCTTTCTAATCATGTATAAAACATGTATGTACGTTTTTTACTTTATTAAAATATTTTGTCTTAAAACCCCGGAGTTCTTTTATAGACACCCTGTACTTCATTATTCAAAATAGTCAACTAAAAACAGATTAATTTCAACAACTCGCTATTCTTGGATTCCCAAAACTAATGAATTCAGCAAACACCCAGCCCCCCCCCCTAATAATATTTGGATGGTTGCTCACCCCCAACCCACGCTCGCCTAATCAAATTCTCCCTTCAACCCACGCTCCTTTTACTTCACCAAGATTTCCTTGTTCGGGACGGGGGGCTTCTTCTTTCTAAGTCCTCCTTTCTTTGTAAAAAAATAAAAAATAAAAAAATAGGCAAGGGTTTCTTTGTAAACAACGATTTTTTTTTTCTTAACATTATATGTTCGTTTGTCTTCTACATCCTCATCTGCCTCTTATTATTAAACTAGCTGTTAGTCGGCGTGCCATGCTACCCCTTCTTTGTATTATAATAAAAAAAAATGAAGAAAACCGAATTTAAGATAAATTAATTCAAAAGAAAATTAAAACTTACTTGTACGATATTTTTCCAAATTTTGTTTATTTTAAGTTTTGTTGGAACAAAAAAAAATTGGCTTCTAGGAACAGAGCCACTGAACTACACTCAGGTTTGCCTCTTCTTGAACAGAATTGAGAATATATATCTTAACTAGCATGCAGTTTTTACAATAAATAGATATCTATATATATATAAATATATATATATATTTATATAAATATATATATATATATATATATATATATATATATATATATAAATCACGTGTCTGTCTGTTTTCCGTTTGTCTCTTTGTTCCTTATACAAATCCACACCGTTTAACCGATTTTGGCCAAACTTGGCACACAGGTAGGTCTTGACTCAGGAAGTCTCGTAGGCTAGGTCAAAAAAGTCTACCAGCTGTCTGTCTGTATGTTTGTTCCTTATACAAATCCACACCGTTCGACCGATTTTGACCGAACTTGGCACTCAGGTAGGTGTTGATATGGGGAGAGTCGTAGGCTAAGTTAAGGACATCTATCAGCTGTCTGTCTGTATGCTTGTTCCTTATACACATCCACGCCGTTTGACCGTATTCGACCACACTTCTAGGTCTTGATTAGGGAATGTCATAGGCTAGGTTAGTAGTAGTAACTGTTAGTCCTACAGTTCGGAGGTCACGGGTTCGAAACTGTAAACCCGAAAAGTTACATATTTGTGTTATTAGATTTTAATATTACTTTTTTGGTTTCTAATTTATTTGGGCTTTCCTGGATGCAGAAAGTAGGTGTAGCATCGCACACTGGGTAACAAGTAGTAGATAATACATTTGGCCAGTTTTCGTTAAATGATGACCATTTTAACTTAAATAGTGTTCATAAAACCCCGATGTTTAAAGTCTTCAGAGGGTTTATAATAACTCTGAATCGTTGCCTTAAGGGCCAGAAGTTTTCCAATAAATCCGATTGATATAGTGGCCATCATTTAACGAAAACTGGCCAAGTTGAAATAGCACAATTAAATGAGTGAGATGGTATTATTAGGCTGTTGGCTGTGTATTATGGGCCTATATATAGGCCCTACCATGTCAAACTATCGAATATGCAAATCAGAGAAAACTAGAGATGAACATATTCTATCCATTGACTTTTTTTTTTTTAATATTTAACTGTTTGTTTGATATAAAAAACAAAACATGATATTTAAATTGTGTACCTACAGACCACAAGGATACATTTACAATTTAAAACAAATTAACTATAATGTCAGTGAGAATTAGTTTGATGCAAGGAATGTATCTTCTTCATTTCCTTGCTCTATTACATTATGAAAGTGAATATAA
Source organism: Gonocerus acuteangulatus (assembly GCA_946811695.1). Classification (NCBI taxonomy): domain Eukaryota; kingdom Metazoa; phylum Arthropoda; class Insecta; order Hemiptera; family Coreidae; genus Gonocerus; species Gonocerus acuteangulatus. The sequence continues at coordinate 14,388,307 of OX328124.1, read as the reverse complement.
AATTCAATAATTGGAAGAAAAATAGTTAATAATAAGAAGTACTATATATATATATATATATATATATATATATATATATATATATATATATATATATATATTTGCCAGGAACAAAGACAAATGGAAAGCAGTGTTGGAAGAAACAGGGAACTCCACTTCCTAGTTGGGTTGGTCGCCAGGGAAGTTAGACCATTAACCCCATCAAGGGGAGGCCTGCATGAGAAACATGTATTTGTAAATATTGTAAATAGTAATTTAAAAAGAAATGAATTTAAATTTTTATTACTTTTTATTTTGGTTATTTTTTTGGAAATAGTTTTTTTTTTGTTTGTATTGTTCCTCTTATGCAATAAAGGCTTTATTTATTTATTTATTTATATATACATATATATATATATATATATATATATATATATATATATATACATACATATATACATATACAAGAGAATATACAGTTAGGCATTAATGAGTAAATGTTTATGTTTAGTTATCACACTCCTGATAGTATAATCCAGTTCTTAGCATGTACTCGGCATAGTCTCTTATACTTATTTCAATAATATATGTTTTGTCCTTTTATGTACATATCTCTTAGTGCTACTTTTGCTATAGTTACCTATATTCCTTATCAGTGGGTTAGGTTTTCCCTTGCATGCTTTAAAAAACTTATATGTGAGCTTGTATATGAAGAATTTAATGTGCGGAATATTGGATATGTTATGAAGTGTTTCTATTTTGGTGTATCTGGGTAAGTTATTTGCGATTCTTATACATTTATTTTGAAAAATATGTAATTTTTTATGGTTACTATTACATGTAGAACTCCAGACGGGACAAGCGTATGTTAATATAGATCTAATGCAGGATTTGTATAATTGAATTTTATTTTCGGAGCTTAACTTTGATTTTCTGTTGAAGTACGGGTATATTTGCCAAAGGTCTAATGAAGTATGTAATTTGGCTAATTTAAATGAAGTATGTAATAAAGCGAAAAAAAAAATCCATTGACTAAGTAATATATTGAAAAATGGTCTTATTCGATACTTTATTTTTTAAAGGCTTCTATTCTATAGGGGTTATAGTTGCGAAAAGCCATGTCGTCCACAATCCATGAGTAAAGTCTCGAATCTGAAATAAGAGATTTTTCATGTTCGAGAGTTTGACACGGTAGGGACGATATTTGTGGTTAAAATTTCATGACTCCATCTGAGATAAAACCAGAGTTATAGGGATGTAAAAAAAACGGTTATTTTTCTTCATGTAAAAATACATACGGTCGTGCATACTGGGACTTGGCTTAGCGCTCTGCCCTGAGCTCAGATATTTTGAAGAGGCTGTAGATTTTAGACACAGATTAGGGTTTTCAAGGTAGGGATTGTCGGGGTTCGGTCACTGCTACTTAATAAAACTACATTTTATCATAAAAATGGTTTTATTGTGCCGACGTTTCGGCTTGAACTTCAAGCCTTCATCAGGGCTGTAAAAAACAAGTAGGACGGATGTAATACTGAAATATACATATATATATATATATATATATATATATATATATATATATATATATATATATATATATGCCTACATACACAAATACACATACATATATGGAAAAAGACAAAACATAAAATACTAGAACATAATATATAGAAGAACAATGTGCTCTAGAAGTGTTTGGATTATTAGGAAAACAGATATAAGAATAGCAGATCGGCACAATAAAACCATTTTTAAATCTTATATCTGTTTTCCTAATAATCCAAACACTTCTAGAGCACATTGTTCTTCTATATATTATGTTCTAGTATTTTATGTTTTGTCTTTTTCCATATATGTATTTGTATTTGTGTATGTAGGCATATATATATATATATATATATATATATATATATATATATATATATATATATATATAAATGTATATTTCAGTATTACATCCGTCCTACTTGTTTTTTACAGTCCTGATGAAGGCTTGAAGTTCAAGCCGAAACGTCGGCACAATAAAACCATTTTTATGATAAAATGTAGTTTTATTAAGTAGCAGTGACCGAACCCCGACAATCCCTACCTTGCATCATCTACGGTCAACGATCTCCTCTCAATAGATTAGGGTTCTTTTTTTTTTTTTTTTTTTTTTTTTTTTACGAAAGCATCTATGTGGGAAGAAGCTTCCGTATGTTAAGGTTAAGGAAGAACACTTAAAAAACACTTGCCTTAAAGAACACTTGCCTCGAAAACTGTTACTCTACTAGAGTTGCTAGAGGAAACAACTAGAACAGCGTCAAGAAATTAGAAAATATTTTTCTTTATACCATATTAGAGAAATATATTCTTGAAAAACAACATTCTTCATTCTATTTTATATATAACATCTGTTTCTAAATTCAATAATAAAAACAAGAGCCTGTATGCAATACATATGTTTAACAAATTCTAACTCTAACCATATCAATTTTTGTAATATTGAAGAGTAGTAAAAGGAGTAGGTAATTTGTACATAGCGTTGTTTAGAAAAAAAAAAAAAATATATGAAAAATGGAGATAAATATAAAAACTAATTTTTAATATTTATTTTGTATTATTTTCTTAAAGCAATTTTCAATGTTCATTCTTTGTTTCAGGTAAGAAGATTGAAGACGAATCATAATGTCAGAGTCCCTCAAATTCAAGTATGTCGAATAGTTATTCTAAAATACAATTATTTTCATATTTTTATTCAGTATCGAAGAATGTGTAAAAATGTTTTTTTTTTTTTTTTGTTTTTTTTACTAATATACTCTAAAAAATGGCTGAATATATTTACATAAATTTATGATTTTACTAAAATGCTTTCAGAAATGATGGAAAGCTTCCAAACTAATGGATGCATGCATGAATGAATCTGTATAAATTACTTGAGCTAAATGGTAAAATGTTAATCCTTCCTGCTAATGGAACACGTGGTATTTATTTCTATTCTGGTAAAATCCCATTCAGTAGGATCTGGCACTATAAGGCTTGTAAACAATAATTATAAAATTGAAATATTGTTATACTAGCACTTTCCGGCGTTATTGAGGATGCACTCATGAACGAAATTTTTGAAACATGTTTTGAAATCTTCGCTGATCCTACCCTCAAAATACTGGTGTGGACCCCCGTTATATATATATGTGCAACGTGTATCGCAAGTTAATGACAATACTCGAGGGGGTATAAAAAAGTAAACAAAACCCTTGATTTGACGTCGCTTGATTTTTAGGCGTGGGGTTGGCTTAAGTAGCAAGTGTACAAATTACCCATTTAGGACCTACACCTATAATTTATTTCATAGTTTATAAATTTCGATGCACTTTTTTTATTCTACTTTTATGTAAGACTAATTGTAATCAATTATATATATATATATATATATATATATATATATATATATATATATATATATATATATATATATATATATATTCGGCAGGATTTTTTTTTGGGGGGGGAATAGTATTGATTTTCGAAAAGTTGAAAAGAGTTGGGCCTAAACAAAGTGGGGCCGTTTTCCTGACCCCGGATTCGGGGGCCCAGAAAGCATATAGAAAACATGGTCTTCGGTATGGGTCCGAACTTTTTTCTGTTTGTCGTTGTAATCAACCTCTAAAAAAAACTAACGTCGAATATAGTGAATATTGTTATCCCCCAGAAAAACCAAATGGGTCTCCAACTTCTAAAACCTCCCACGCAGTCATTAGGTGCCCATACCGTAAAATGGTGTCTTATTTGTACACTGTGGTGGAATCGGTACAGACCTATACTGCTGGCATATTTTCGTTTCACTGATACCAAAGGGTCGAACATTGCCCAAAGATTGCAAACAGACAAATATACATATTTTTGTGGGTATATATGGCGCCGGTAAAGGAAAATAGTACTCCTTTTCCTTAAGTACTACTTTATTATTGTCTTGCCCTACTTGACGCCAGTTTAAGGTAGTTTACTAGAGAATGTCCAATGCAGAGTCGAGTAAATACCACGTCAGTCTGGTTGCCACTTAAGCTAAATGAAACTTGTACTGTTGTGTGTGTTACTGGCTGATTTTTTTTTTTTTTTTTTTATCTTAAACACGTAATGCTATTTCCAGAAAGGGAAAATAATTTTATTTTCAATGGATGTTGTAGCTCATAGTTTCAAAGTTCGGTCATAGAAACACTAGGGTAAATGACCCAATAGTTGACACTTTATGGAGAGGTTATTTTATTTAAAATAATTTTTCACTTAGTTTTTGTAAAACATAAATTTTAAATATATCAAATTATTCGTCAGCTCATTCTCTATGAAATTCACATAAACCAATTTTAGATACATTAAGTATTTCAAGTAAAATACATCATTAAATGCTGCCTTACTCTGGTCCTAATGTTGACACGTCTGCAGTAGGTCGGTGCCTAAGTTTGACTTTTCTGTTCCTAAGGATGACAGTGAGGGAAAATGAAAATAATACAACTTTATTCTTTTAACAATCAACGAAATTGGATTGAAAATAGCAGGAACTTTGGCAAATTTAATGAATTTTAAAGAGATGCTTTTCGAAAAACAAACAATTTGGTACAACAATTATTTTTAACAAAAAATTAGAACTAGGAAGACAAACAAGTATGCCTCCGAATTTTTGCATGTAGTCATTGGTTCTGGTAATTAATGTATTTTGTCCAATTACTATAGGATTTTTTTCCTGCTTTCCACGTTGGAGTAACCCTCCATCGTGGGAGTTTATTTAAAGTACGAGTGCCAAGGAGATTACTAGAGGATTGTTAAGCTTTACTAGTAAATTGGCTAGTAGATATTGGAAAATCTTGCTATCAACGGAGAAAAGAGTTTTTCGTCTATTGTGAGCAACAAGGGACAACTGGATTGGCGGAAAATAAACGAAAATCCCAAACCATTTTCATACATCTGAAATATTTTACTTCTAGTACTTTCTTAACACCAAACGGAACCAAAGTTTAACTATTTTAGATTAGATGGATGTCAAACGTCCGGAACAAGTTTCAGCTGAATCAATCGTTTCCGAATACCCAAACTTTTTTTTTTTTAATATTTATTTATGAGCATACATGCGCATCTAAGGCGTTTCGATCAAAACAGTTATTGCATATATACATCTAAAAACATATACATATATATAAATATATATGTATATATATGTATATATATATATATATATATATATATACATATATATATATATATATATTACATCTATATTTTACATCTATAAACAAATGGTGTATAGAAATGACAATATATTTACATCTAAAAACGAATGGTTTATACAAATGACAATATATATACATTTAAAGACAAATGGTATACATTTAAAAACAAACAATACATATATATATATATATATATATATATATATATATATATATATATATATATATGATTGATTTGTGAGACGGCTTCTCTCTCCAGCGGTGGTCTTCCTCTCCTTACTGCAATATTTCGTCGGGTTCATCTCCGACTTCTTCAGGCTGCTATGTGTCGTCCTCGGTGGTTGTCAAGGGAATGACTTTTTCCCGGAATTACCCTCCTTTATAGCCCTGCTTCGTAGACTGTGCGGGCCAATGGTGCAGGGGGTCCGTGGGCCAATTGGGCTCGAGGGCTGTCTTCGTCGTTCGTCCACGGACCCACTACACCATTGGCCCGCATAGTCTACGAAGCAGGGCTATAAAGGAGGGTAATTCCGGGAAAAAATCATAAGGACACCTCCTCCCTCATCCTCCCTCTACCTGTGGCCCTTACGCACGCCTGTTGCGTTCGAGGTCCTTAGTTTTCTTTTGCGTTCCTGCACGTTTTCTTTCACTTCTCGCTTTCATCATGCCCTTTCTTGCATGCTTTTTATTTCTCTTTTCTCTAAAGTGGGGTTAGGAAAAAAAAAAAAAAAAAAAAAAAAAAAAAAAAAAAAAAAAAAAATCATTCCCTTGACAACCACCGAGGACGACACACAGCAGCCTGAAGAAGTCGGAGATGAACCCGACGAAATATTGCAGTAAGGAGAGGAAGACCACCGCTGGAGAGAGAAGCCGTCTCACAAATCAATCATTTCAACCCCAGCGAAGGAACTTAAAACAAACCATATATATATATATTTATATATATATTTATATATATATATATATATATTTATATATATATATATATATTTATATATATATATTTATATATATATATATATATATATATATATATATATATAAACAAATAGTATTATTTATATACATCTGGTTGATCAATCGGAGTACACAATTAGACATAGTTACTAATTCATTAATTACATGTTATCGTTCTTTACAGTTACAAAAAAAAAAAAACAAAAAAAAAAAAAAAAAAAAAAAAAAAAAAAAAAAATGGTGGGGGGTTTAAAAGTGTTAAATTTTTCCATACATATTATTAGTTTTGATGTGTGTAAGGATTGCTGGTATGTGTAGACTGCTGTCAGTAAGTAATTCGGTCATGTCATACGGTAAGTCTAGATTTTGACGTTGTCGGCATTCTGTTAGTATGTGTTTTACGGTTAGTTCGGTGTTACATATATTACATGTAGGCTTTTCTTTTTTTGTCATTAAGTACTAATGTACAAGGGAAAATAATTTTATTTTCAATTGTTGACGTAATTCATAGTTTAAAGTATCGCATCAAATTTGGAAATCCTCATCCATATGACATTTGTATGTCAAAATAGTGTGCTGGAATAGTGTGCTGGAATAGTGTGCTCTTACATAGATTTTACAGGCAAACAAAATAAAATAAAGTGGTATTTTTCAAAGAGACCATGCAAATATTCTTATGTATTAAGACACGTTGAATCCGAATCTGGAGTCCGTTTCACTTTGGGACGTAAGGTTTAAGAGCATTTGAAGGGCAAATTTCGTATGAAGTCGTTTGAGAAAAAATAACTAGCGCTTCTGTGGTTTTTAGGGTCGCTGAATTTGAATCGGTCACTTCAAGGACAAATATGTTTATCATGATGATTAGATAGTTAGCCGTCGAGGTGATAAGTAAGGATGGAATGGTTGGGATTCGGCTAAAAAAAACTCAATATGATTTTTTGGTAAAAAAAATCTATATTTTGCAGAATATAGATTTTTTTTAACAAAAATCATATTTTTAGGGCCGCTGAATTTGAATCGGAGGTCACTTCAAGACAAATATGTTTATCATGATGATTATATAGTTAGCCGTCGAGGTGATAAGTAAAGATGGAATGGTTGGGATTCGGCTAAAAAAAAACCTCAATATGATTTTTTGTTAAAAAAAATCTATATTTTGAAAAATATAGATTTTTTTAACAAAAATCATATTGAGGTTTTTTAAGCCGAATCCCAAATATGTTTATATTGCAAAAAATGAATCTGTAGTCAAATATTTATTTTAGGAAAATAGACATATTTATCCTTGAATTTGCGCCGATGCATTGGCGATTGACCCCACCACGATGTGGTGAAACAGATCTCGGATTCGAATTCAGCGACCCTTAAAACAATGGAAGCTCTAGTTATTTCTTCTTTAACGACTTCATACGAAATTTGACCTTCAAATGCTCTTAAACCTGACGTGCTGGGGTGAAATGGTCTCCGGATTCGGATTCAGCGTGTCGAAATACATAAGAATATATATATATATATATATATATATATATATATATATATATATATATATTCATATATATATTCATATATATATATATATATATATATATATATATATATACATATATACACACATATATATATATATATATATATATATATATATATATATATATATATATATATATATATATATAGCGTCTTTGGAAAATACCACATTTTTTATTTTGTGCCCTTGCGTTATTGCACAATACTCATTTGGTATGAAAACTCCGGAGTCCGTTTCACACCATCACGTCAGGTTTAAGAGCATTTGAAGGTCGCTGATTTCGAATCCGAGGTCTGTTCCACCCCATCGGCACAAAATGGTGTTCATTTCAAGGAAAAATAGGTCTATTTTTCAAAAAAATGATTTTGACTGCAGATTCATTTCTTGCAAAATAAACATATTTGTAATTAAAATGAACTTGAATTTTCGCCGATGGGGTGAAACAGACCTCGGATTCGAATTCAGCGACCCTCAAAACCATGGAGGCTCTCCTCTTTAAGATCTTCATACGAAATTTGACCTTCAAATGCTCTTAAACCTGGCGTGCTGGGGTGAAATAGATAAGAAGCGTGTCGAAATGCATAAGTATATATATATATATATATATACATATATACATATATACATATATACATATATATATATATATATATACATATATACATATATACATATATATATATATATATATATATATATTCTTTATATATGGCCAAGGTCAAAAGAATAGTACTCCAATTCTCTTTGTACTATTTATTGTTTGTACGCCCTACACGTTTCGTGGCCTTTATGCGACCTCCTCAGGGGCCATTACATCCCTATGTGTGGATAGCTCGCCACCCATACCAAGACTCTTCTTGGTATGGTTGGCGAGCTATCCTCACATAGGGATGTAATGGCCCCTGAGGAGGTGGCATAAAGGCCACGAAACGTGTAGGGCGTACAAACAATAAATAGTACAAAGAGAAATGGAGTACTATTCTTTTGACCTTGGCCATATATAAAGAATAAATAATTATACGTAAATAAAGGTCAGAAATACGTGGAAAATAATATATATAGCGTCTTTGGAAAATACCACATTTTTTATTTTGTGCCCCTGTGTTATTGCACAACACTCATTTGGTATGATAACTCTCATTTATCCCTCCCAAAGGTCTGATACAATAAAAACTAGCTCATAAAGTCATGATGGCGACTCCATTGGAGAAAATGGCGATAATTTACGATCCGCAAGATAGAAAGCAATATCCTAAAAACCTGGAGTAGAAATTGGAATTGGAATTGGAGATCACAGAGGAAGTTAGAGCGGATTGGTTGGAGATCTAGGAATTAATTATCTCCAAATACCATCCTTTCTTCCCTTGGCTTTCATCCAATTTTCATTATATAGTAGAGAATCACTATGGAGTTTTCCAAACTATTTCCAGAAAGGATAAAACTACTTCGTGTTCCTATTCGTGTGAGCAAAGCATGAAGTTTGAAGTCCTAACCGGTGCGGTTCAGTTGGGCTTTATAACCTTACATACAAAATTCTCATTATCAGACAGAGATACAAAATCAATTTCGCAGGTTTAACTCATCGAAATTCTTATTAGGTTAACATAGGCGTATATAGAAAATAATTTCAGGTAGGGGGGCTGATAGCATTTGGGAAGTATGGAATACTAACAATCCAGAACTTGGAATAATTAGACAATTAAAACGCTATTACACCCAAAATAAAATATTTTTTTCTGAACTAAGTGATCTTATTTAATTTTTTATTATTATTCTTCAACTGACCTTTTTCTCAATATTCTTATCTTCGTGGACGGCGGAAGGTGAACAAATAAAATCTTCAACACTCAGTATCACCAACTTTATTTCGTCCCTACATGTTTCACACCTTTATTGGTGCCTCTTCAGGGGAAAAAAATTACAAAAATAAAACGTACAGCCTACACCTGAGGAGGATAACCTTCCACCAGTACGGCCACGTCTAGAATGATCATGGTCTGAAAGAATTCAATATGGCGAAAAATAAACAGCTGATCGATAATCGATATGTCACACAGACAGAGAAAGCACAACGCCATGTAATAATCATATTTATGAACAATTAGGCAGAAAAAGATGTAAGGTTTTAAAAGATCAGAATACAGAACCATGCCGTTATTTTGGCTTCAATTATAACCCAATTCCAACAAAATAAGACATATATGTAAAGATATAGGCAGGATATCTTGGAAATATGATAACAGAATAAAAAATAGCTTTAGTCATATTAAAGATAAATTAAAATTAAAAGAAACTAAATACAATATCTACAAAATGAACTGCAATAGTTGCAATAAATCATATATAGGGGAATCGGAACAGTTACTTAGAAAACGAATTAAACAGCATGCGCAAAGTATTGATAAAGGAGAGAATAAAACAGCGTTGGCTTATCATGCTATAAAATATAAACATAGTTTTGATTTTGAAAATATTAGCACATTAGGTAAAGAAAGAAATAGATTGAAAAGAAGAATAAAGGAAAATATCCATATCATAAAAAATAGGAAAAAAGTGGTAAATAAAAAAAAACGGAAATACTACATTTAAATACTATTTTTATTAACTTATTTGACAAAAAGTAAAATTATGTTTTTATTTTGAAGGTGGGAAGATGGTTTTAATTGTTAGGACTATATTTCTTCTGGAAATTCATTTTTAAACATTTTTAAAGGTATTACATATCGATTATCGATCAGCTGTTTATTTTTCGCCATATTGAATTCTTTCAGACCATGATCATTCTAGACGTGGCCATAATGGTGGAAGGTTATCCTCCTCAGGTGTAGGCTGTAAGTTTTATTTTTGTAATTTTTTCCCCTGAAGAGGCACCAATAAAGGTGTGAAACATGTAGGGATGAAATAAAGTTGGTGATACTGAGTGTTGAAGATTTTATTTGTTCACCTTCCGCCGTCCACGAAGATAATTTTTTATTATTTTTTTTTCCTTAAAGCGTACCAACCTTTTAGGATATTAACGTCACAGATGTTAGATAAAGTTGGGAATTTCATTTTATAAATGTATGCTTGTAATAACTGTTAGTAAGCCTTTATGTTATAAATTATTGTCTTCAAAATTATATATATTTGAATATTGGAATTTTTAAACATATGTTACTTAATTTTTATATTAGTTGGTAGTTAATTTATGTGGCACAATAGGCCTTGTTGGCCTCGGTGCAGTTCCCTCTATGCGGGCACCCGTTTTAATAATAATAATTTATGTACCTTGAGCAATGATTTCTGTTTGTTGCACATAGTCAGGTTTTGGTTTACTTACACCCCGGGTCACAACAATCATAGTTTATTTAGGAGTTGTGTGTATTCTAAAAAAAAAATATATATTTTTGATCTTAGTCGGGGCATCATCCATATTTTCACTCAAATTGCCCGAGAGCTCAAATAGAGACCTTTCATTCTCGTAGGCAAGGCATTCAGTGAAGATATGTTTGATGCTGGAAGAATTTGCAAGTGCAGAAATATTAATTTACCCTCATTACACAGGCACACAAAATAAAAAGAGTTGTATGTAGGGATTGTCGGGGTTCGGTCACTGCTACTTAATAAAACTACATTTTATCATAAAAATGGTTTCATTGTGCCGACGTTTCGGCTTGAACTTCAAGCCTTCATCAGGGCTGTAAAAAACAAGTAGGACGGATGTAATACTGAAATATACATATATATATATATATATATATATATATATATATATATATGCCTACATACACAAATACACATACATATATGGAAAAAGACAAAAACATAAAATATATAGAAGAACAATGTGCTCTAGAAGTGTTTGGATTATTAGGAGAACAGATTACATATTAGATTAGATATAAAAATAACAAGATTGGCTTACCGATGGGAAGATAGAGAACTATTCCTCACAAATGCGGGATCATTTCTGACAGTTAATACAGGGAAACATAGGAAGAAAGGAGTTGGTGAGAGGGGGGGGGGGTTCTGGACCACCCAATGGACAGAGAACATAGAAGATGAAAGAAAGAGCGGCGGAAGCGGCGTAGTACAGTAAGGTGTCATGAAGTCATAAAATGCTGTGTTAATGGAAAGGGAGGCAGGTACAAAGGGCTATATTGCAGGCGGTATAGGGGATTAGGATGGAGTTTTTAATAAATGGAAGATGTTGGAGTAGGTAGAGAAGATGACTTCTTTATCAATTTTGTCATTAACTGGGTTATTTTCTAGGTGGATAAAAATTGATTCGGAAAGGAGGCGTTTGTCTTCATTGGATTCAGTGGAAAGGATGGAGTATTGGTCAAAACCAAAGTCATGTCCGTCTGTGATGGCATGTCTAGTTAAAGCTGTCTTTATGTCTTTATTCCGTACATCGTTTTTGTGGTTGTTGATACGTTTTCTTACTGGGTTTTTAGTCTGTCCAATGTACGCACTATTGCAGTTGGGTGTAATGCAGGGGATTCTGTAGACTACATTGGTCCTGTCTTTTTGTGGGATAGGGTCTTTAAGAGTCGTATGTAAGTTTTTCAGTTTGTTCTGTGTCGATAGTCCTAGTTTTAGAGTGGGGAATGTCTCGCGTAGGGATTTTTGGATTTTTTATGTGAAATTTGGGCTACATGGGAGGCCTCTGAATTGAGGATTGTCTTGGGTAGTGGGGATGGGTTTAGGGTTATTAAAAGAATTTATACCTGCCAACATTATCACCCGTCTCACAAATTCTTATGTGTCATAAACCATTCTACCCATGAGAGGCACAATACTCGACAGTAAACTATCAAGCCATCACCGTTGTTGATAGTTTATGTGTCATAAACCATTCTACCCATGAGAGCCACAATACTCCACAGTAAACTATCAAGCCATCACCATTGTTGATAGTTTATGTGTCATAAACCATTCTACCCATGAGAGCCACAATACTAGACAGTAAACTATCAAGCCATCACCGTTGTTGATAGCTTATGTGTCATAAGCCATTCTACCCATGAGAGGCACAATACTCGACAGTAAACTATCAAGCCATCACCGTTGTTGATAGTTTATGTGTCATAAACCATTCTACCCATGAGAGGCACAATACTCGGCAGTAAACTATCAAGCCATCACCATTGTTGATAGTTTATATGTCATAAACCATTCTACCCATGAGAGCCACTATACTCCACCGTAAACTATCAAGCCATCACCGTTGTTGATAGTTTATGTGTCATAAACCATTCTACCCATGAGAGGCACAATACTAGACAGTAAACTATCAAGCCATCACCATTGTTGATAGTTTATGTGTCATAAACCATTCTACCCATGACAGGCACAATACTCGGCAGTAAACTATCAAGCCATCACCATTGTTGATAGTTTATGTGTCATAAACCATTCTACCCATGAGCGCCACAATACTCCACAGTAAACTATCAAGCCATCACCATTGTTGATAGTTTATGTGTCATAAACCATTCTACCCATGAGAGGCACAATACTCGACAGTAGACTATCAAGCCATCACCATTGTTGATAGTTTATGTGTCATAAACCATTCTACCCATGAGAGGCACAATACTCGACAGTAAACTATCAATCCATCATCATTGTTGATAGTTTATGTGTCATAAACCATTCTACCCATGAGAGGCACAACACTCGACAGTAAACTATCAATCCATCACCATTGTTGGTAGTTTATGTGTCATAAACCATTCTACCCATGAGAGTCACAATACTCCACAGTAAACTATCAAGCCATCACCATTGTTGATAGTTTATGTGTCATAAACCATTCTACCCATGAGAGGCACAATACTCGACAGTAAACTATCAATCCATCATCATTGTTGATAGTTTATGTGTCATAAACCATTCTACCCATGAGAGGCAAAATACTCGACAGTAAACTATCAAGCCATCACCATTGTTGATAGTTTATTTAGTGATTGTTAGATATCACTTTAGATTACCTCTAGAACTGAAGTTCATAGCCCAATCAACTCATACAATGAGTTTTTCAGTGCTGTTCATTATTAAAACGTTGGGGAAATTAAAAGATTTAGTGTAGCTATATTAGGCTTTTATTATCTCATTTTGGCGAAATGGCTTCATGGCCTACATTGAGAATAGATTAATAACCATCCTTCGGCTTTATTGACTGATTGAAAAGAGCCAATCCACGCCCTTCAATCCTGTCCTGCCCTATGCCTTATAGGCCAATCTCCCGCATGTTTACATTTTGTAAATACACATCAATTGATCTGCTCATGATCAAGCTCCACCAGATCTGTTGTGTTTAATTTCACTTGCGCTTTTCTAGCTTTTGTTTAATTCAATATTGTTCGGTGAGCTGGTAACTTTTTAGCATCTTGAAATTTTGCTGCAGTTTACACCAGGTACTTCGCATAGGGGAAACATGCAAAAAAATATTGCCCCAAAAAAAGTGTTTTATTCAGAAGCCTCAACTAGTTTTAAGTTTTGATATTCAGAAACGATTCATTCATCTTTTTAGCGCGGTTCCTTCCTCCCCCATAGGAAGGAACCCCGCTTATAAGGTTGATCTCATGACGCAATCCGGAAGTGCCGACTAGAAAATTTTGCGCTTCAGAACCCCTAGAGACCGAAAATGATGGTGGTTGAAATTTATATATATATATCTGTTCGCTCTCTAGGTCGAAGACGAATAGTCCGATTTTGATGAAATTTGGTACAAAAATCTTTCGTCTAATTTGAAAGGTCAACCAGCAGAATCCGCCCACTGGAAGATGGCGTTTGGGGCGAAATTCGCGCAAAAAAAATCGTAACGCTTACGTTTTTGAGTTCATAAACTTGTAAGTACTCGTTTTATAGACTTTTTGGGCTAGGAAAACGAATGAAACCACTTTCAAGGCGATCGCTTTAACCGTTTTCGAGGAAATTGGAAAAATAATTTTTGAATACCGTTTTTGGTTTGGGTACTTAGAATCATGGGATTCAGTTGAAACACTACCTACATGTTCTACTTTCATTAAAACTAATATGTTGAAATTTTGGTTGCGTTTGGAGTTAAGGAAGGGTTAGAATAAAATATTTTATTAACAGACATAATAAGTTTTGGTAACTTTGTAAACGAATGAATACCATTAGAAACCTTACTAAATGCTCTACAAAAAAGGTTCTAATGAAAATTTTGATTAGGCCATGTCAATCGGAAAAATAAGTGCGTAAAACTTTGAAGTAATTGATTTCACTTATTCGAACTGTTCTTTTTGTCTGTTTTATTCCTTGTTATTTTTTGATTGCTTATAGTTGGATAATGTATTTGATAATAAATCAGGTTAAGAAAAATAAGAAAAACAATTTAATGTTAGAGATATGGATTTCCAAGATATAGCTTTTCAACTGCCTAGCGGAGTCCTTCCTAGGGAGGGTTGCCGACCCATCCAGGTAAGATCGTAAATCAAGACCTTTCTAGAAATGTGGACCCAAAATAATAACAGCTTCTATTTTAATCATTCTAACTAAGTCTAGGGATAAGAACGGAACCGCGATAAGATGATGCAGTTCCTGCAAGTCGGACTTTTTTTATTTTTTAATTCAATCAAAACTTGTTCCAGACATTTTACGTTGATCCAATATAGGATATTTAAATTTTTGGAGTTTCGAGTTGAGGAAGTATTAGAAAAAAATGTTATTAACTTGTGGATTTGTGGCACGAAAGCGACTAATATTTTTGATAACGAATGTCATGTCCAATGAAATTTTAATTATTAAATAAATTATTTATAATAATTATTTCTATTGTTTCTAATTTAGTGGAAATGGTTTATTTTGTTCAATTTGATTTTAAATGTTTAATAACGAACGCCACGAAGTGATAATTTAATTGGATATAAGAACAGCCTTTTGGATCACCTTACAACAACAATAAAACTCCAATTTTTGTCATTTTAATTGTCTATTTAGTAAAGGAGAGTAAGAGTTGGGTTAGTTTTGCCACCTAAGGGTGCGTTTACACCTGATAGTTATTCCAGGATATTTATAACAGAGTGAAATTGTGACTAATGTAAATTTTGAACAATTTATGTCTTAGATATATATTTCTATCACGAGCTGTAAGTGTCGTCACTTCTATACCATCAGGTTTAAACACCGATTATAAAGAGAAGAATTTAATGTCAGGGATAAATATCCTGGCTACTAGCTGTATTGTCGACACTTCTTTACCAACAGATGTGTGTAAACGGGCCGTACATTTATCGCAAAATTTACCAAATCCAGAACTGTCATATACATATCCATGACATAAATGTCTAGCTATTTCGGTCAGCATGTAAACATTTAAGAGAATATCTATCCTACACCTGAGATATATTTCCTGCGAGAATAATAATTTAACAACTTAAAAAAAAAAAAAAAAAAACCAGTCCCGTAACAGGCCACGAGGGCCCTGAGGAGCAGATACTATAGAGGTATCTGATTCATGACCGTACGGCACACTAGGCTGATAGTTTGGTCAGTACTGTATGCTCCGGCCGCCTGATTTTCCCCTTGGCTGCTTCGACTGCTAGAGTCATTAGCACCCAAGGTACCCATTGATAATTTATTCAAGGCTGGGTTGGCCTAGGGACGGTCAGGGAGGCCGAAGTCAACCCTTGAATGAAGACACTAGAAGGAAAAATCTTTAGTGCTAGTTCGGGATTTGAACTCTGTTCCTCCAACTTATTAGTCCAGTGCTCTACCACTGAGCTAACCTCGCCCCCATATTAGTCCAGTGCTCTACCACTGAGCTTACCCCGCCCCCATATTAGTCCAGTGCTCTACCACTGAGCTAACCTCGCCCCCATATTAGTCCAGTGCTCTACCACTGAGCTAACCTCGCCCCCATATTAGTCCAGTGCTCTACCACTGAGCTAACCTCGCCCCCATATTAGTCCAGTGCTCTACCTCTGAGATAACCTCGCCCCCAACAACTTATTACCAATCTGTTTATCTGCCGGTGTTTTGTAGCGAGTCGTCTTTTGCCATATAACAAACATTTGTAGCGTTTTAAGCTTAATGATAATTTGAACCCCTCCTGCTTGTGGCTCAGTTTTGTTAATTAACGAACTCGTCCAGTCGTTTGTTAAGGTAATGCTTGAAATAGTGAAATATCAAGAATTGTTTTGTTAAGAGCTTCTTTCCTTCGAAATCATAAAGAATTCTTTAAAAACAAAGAGGTTGCTTCGAATATTTGTAAAAATATTGGAGCAAATTGCCTTCTAAGACAAACATAGCTATATGATGGAGGATGGAACATACAGTTTGAATATTCTCTGAAAAGGACGATTTCTCCTTGGTTTTGATTCCTCGGCTTAGGGGGAAGATCAATGTTCGCCGATTTCTGCCGTTCTATCAATGATTCATCATCATTTTCCCGTTTTCCCTCGACGATCAGAAAAACTGTTCTAAAACTGCTACTCTATTTGTCCTTCACCTGTCGATTAAGGAAATGTCAAATCGGGTCTTTCTTCTTTTAGGTCCCTATCGAAAATACTGTATTCAAATAATATCCAGAGAATATAAAATTCCTTGGCTATAAATATTCATTAAATATCTTCACGAACAGTCCATGAATAGTCGGAGAGCTGGTAACGCACTTTTCATGAAATGCTTTATGCACCTTGAAATTTTTCTATAATGTACTTCTTGGATAGATAAGAAGGTATATATGTGTTGGCTAGACTAACCTTGGAACACCAGGTACTGCGCATAGGGGAAAGGTGCAAAAAAAAAAAATTGCAAAATATTTACCTAAATAAGTGAATAAGTACCTTATTCACTCTGCCCCCGGCACTTCATTGGTATGTAGTACCTTATTCACTCTGCCCCCGGCACTTCATTGGTATGTAGTACCTTATTCACTCTGCCCCCGGCACTTCATTGGTATGTAGTACCTTATTCACTCTGCCCCCGGCACTTCATTGGTATGTAGTACCTTATTCACTCTGCCCCCGGCACTTCATTGGTATGTAGTACCTTATTCACTCTGCCCCCGGCACTTCATTGGTATGTAGTACCTTATTCACTCTGCCCCCGGCACTTCATTGGTATGTAGTACCTTATTCACTCTGCCCCCGGCACTTCATTGGTATGTAGTACCTTATTCACTCTGCCCCCGGCACTTCATTGGTATGTAGTACCTTATTCACTCTGCCCCCGGCACTTCATTGGTATGTAGTACCTTATTCACTCTGCCCCCGGCACTTCATTGGCATGTAGTACCTTATTCACTCTGCCCCCGGCACTTCATTGGCATGTAGTACCTTATTCACTCTGCCCCCGGCACTTCATTGGTATGTAGTACCTTATTCACTATGCCCCCGGCACTTCATTGGTATGTAGTACCTTATTCACTCTGCCCCCGGGACTTCATTGGTATGTAGTACCTTATTCACTCTGCCCCCGGCACTTCATTGGTATGTAGTACCTTATTCACTCTGCCCCCGGCACTTCATTGGTATGTAGTACCTTATTCACTCTGCCCCCGGGACTTCATTGGTATGTAGTACCTTATTCACTCTGCCCCCGGCACTTCATTGGTATGTAGTACCTTATTCACTCTGCCCCGGCACTTCATTGGTATGTAGTACCTTATTTATTGTTAAAGATTAATAATATTAATGATATTGTCTATTCAATTGTACATCACCTCATTTAAAAAATTTTTTATGTATTTTTTTTTTTTTTTCTAGAAATATGTTCTAGAAATATAACTATTGTTCAATTACCTGTTTATTAACAACATAATTGTTCTCATAATTTAAGACCAAATTGTTCTCAAAAGTGATTTGTATGTATAGATCTATCATTTATCTTACTGGTTAACCTTTTTCTATTCATTAATTCTGTATTTTCTTGCTTTTAGTCTTTTTAGCTGACGAAGGCTACCAATGAGTAGCCAAAACTTCCTTGTTACAAAAATCGTATTGATGTTTTTTTAGCCGAATCCCAACTAATCCCTGATTGCTTATAAAAATAATAAGGGAATTCATTAATTAAGTATGTAACTATGTAATGCTTGCGAGAAAAGCAAGTTTATTCTGAGTAGAGATGGTAATGTCTCTCAATTACACAGGTCAATATTTGATCTAAACAAAAACCACTCGGAGCGGTATGGTCCTTATAGGGTATGGTCCTTATGGGGTATGGTCCTTATGGGGTATGGTCCTTATGGGGTATGATCCTTATGGGGTATGGTCCTTATGGGGTATGATCCTTATGGGGTATGGTCCTTATAGGGTATGGTCCTTATGGGGTACGGTCCTTATGGGGTATGGTCCTTACGGGGGATGGTCCTTATGGGTGTGGTCCTTATGGGGTATGGTCCTTATGGGGTATGGTCTTTATGGGGTATGGCCCTTGTTGGGGTATGGTCCTTATAGGGTATGGTCCTTATGGGGTATGGTCCTTATGGGGTATGGTCTTTATGGGGTATGGTCCTTATAGGGTACGGTCCTTATGGGGTATGGTCGTTATGGGGTATGGTCCTTACGGGGGATGGTCCTTATGGGGTATGGTCCTTATGGGGTATGGTCTTTATGGGGTATGGCCCTTATGGGGTATGGTCCTTATAGGGTATGGTCCTTAGGGGGTATGGTCCTTATGGGGTATGGTCCTTATGGGGTATGGTCCTTATAGGGTATGGTCCTTATGGGGTATGGTCCTTATAGGGTATGGTCCTTATGGGGTATGGTCCTTATGGGGTATGGTCCTTATAGGGTATGGTCCTTATGGGGTATGATCCTTATAGGGTATGGTCCTTATGGGGTATGGTCCTTATGGGGTATGGTCCTTACGGGGTATTGTCCTTATGGGGTATGGTCCTTATAGGGTATGGTCCTTATAGGGTATGGTCCTTATGGGCTATGGTCCTTATAGGGTATGATCCTTATGGGGGTTTAGGGGTCGCTGATTGCGATGAGCGGATGATTAACTTTCATCACTTCACAAGGTCAAATAGAGAACAAACCGTAGGAAAAATCTGAAAAAAAATCATGCATATGTTTCTGAGGTCCCTGCGTCCGAATCCGCACTTCGTTTGGCCTTTACGCCTTTTTCTAGAGGTAATTTAAAGGACAATTAAAGAAAAAAATGTAGAAAAATCTGAAAAATAATTATTTTCTGGGAAGCAGTTCGAGTAAAAAAAAATTACGGGTTCGGACTCAGGGACCCCAATGAATTTTTTCACATTTTTTTCTACTTTTTTCCCCTCTATTTGGCCGTCAAATGACCTTGAAATGGCCTATAGGAAAAGGCGTAAAGGCCAAACAAACTACGGATTCCGACCCAGATTCCTCAGAAACATATGCATTATTTTTGTTGTTTTTTTTCAGATTTGTCCTTCTTTTATTCTCTATTTGGCCTTCAAATGACCTTGAATCTGGTGTGATGAAGGTTAACCCACCCGCTCATCGAAATCAGCGACCCCAAATACCCTATTAGGACCATACCGGTCTGAGTGTTTTTTTTTTTTTTTTTTAGATCAAATATTGACCTGTGTTATATTTATTTCTATATATTCTCTCGGTTTGCTAGATTTCGTCAAAATATTTGTTATATATTTCATTTTATTGTGTGATTCACTAATGATATGGAACTCTTCCGCATTTTTGTATCTATAAGACTCCGTATCGATCGCTAGCCAATCTTGTTCATCGTATAGAGTCTATTTTTACAGAATGTAACCTTTATCCATGTTTTAAAGGTTTAGTCGATAGTCTATCTTGGTCATGTCTTTAGTTCACTTCTTCATGCTCAGTTCTGTCCTTGTTCAATAATTAGGTGCAGAACTTGTAAAACAGTGTGTTTCTTCGTAGCACAACCACAAGCAAACAGTTAAAGTGTGCATATTGTCACGATGGTGGTACAATTCTTCTTATTTTATTTTTTTCGCAGCTTCCTGTTACGAGAAAAATATTAATTGAAACACCCAAAAAGAAAATGTAAATAATCTACGGAATTAGTGTCCATCAGTTAAAATACATTCAGGGAATAGTTGGATTAGGCAAGGAAATATCAAAACGGTTTCTGTAAAAATCTATATTCAAGCTGGGTCGGCAACTCTTTGGAAACAACGAATTTTTTTTTTTTTTTTTTTTTTTTTTTTTTTTTTTTTTTTTTTTTTTTTTTTTTTTTTTTTTTTTTTTTTTTTTTTTGTGGGTCTTTTTTACTTCGTTAACGCAAATTCATTTTTAAATAAAAACATATGTTTTTAATTATTCATTAAATGACCCTTAGCTCAAATATATATAACTGGCGAATAAGGCGGAAGGTCAATAAAATATCGCCACACACTTTTAAACTTTTTATTTATCTTCCCTACATGTTTCGCACGCTTTTTGGTGCCTCTTCAGGCAAAACATTAAATTCAGCCTCAACCTGAAGAATGGAACCTTCCACTAGCAGGGCCTCGTCTAGACTTGAGTCTAGATGAGGCCCTGCTAGTGGAAGGTTCCATTCCTCAGGTTGAGGCTGAATTTAATGTTTAAGAGTGTTCCCCTGAAGAGGCACCAAAAAGGGTGCGAAACATGCAGGGAAGATAAATAAAAAGTTTAAAAGTGTGTGGCGATATTTTATTGACCTTCCGCCTTGTTCGCCAGTTATACTTATGTTTTTGACCTCATATAATATAAGTTAATAATTATCAGTTGTATTTATTATAGTCGTATTTTGCTTGGGTTTTTGTATAATTTTTCCCAAACTTTCAACAATACTTATTGTGTATTTAGTTAGTCAATAAACAAAATAACATGTAAAATATATAATAACATGTAAAACTCAATGTACATATTGTATATTCAATTTGTAAATAAAAAATCTCTTCTTCTTCTTCTCTTATGTTTTTAATTATAATATTTTTAACAGTTAACGTACATATTACGTTATTTGTGTATAAGCAAAAATTCTATCTTTGTTTATATTGTTTTAAAATAAATAAGTTCATATTTAAGTTTATAATTCTAACAGTAATAATAAGAACATGTGGAGGCCCGGTGGCCGTGAGTGTTAAGGCTTGCGAACTTAACACTCCTTGCCAGAGGTCGTACTTTCGATCCCCAATACGGGGTGGTGGCTTTTCTTTCGAAAAAAAGAAAAGGCTTCAGCCCTATCCTCGCTAGGACAGGGTGGTAACCTATAGATAACCCGTCCCAAAATTCTCAGTTAATTATAATGGACGTTAAAATAAAAATAAATAAGAACATGTAATCACTACGTGACAATAGAATCTAAATTAATTTATATTTGCGTAATCGAAGTAAAAAATACCCCGAAAATGTTCTAATAAGCGATTTTCATTTGTAGATCATTAATATTATTTTATTGTTCTGATTATTCTGTTTTTTAAGTGCGCATTTGTGTTTGTTTTTTAGCTGAAAAGGCTGCCAAAGAGTAGCCGAAACGTTCTGAATACAGATTTCTACAAAAATCGTTTTGATGTTCTCCTAGCCGAATCCCAACATTTTCCTGACTGCTTGTTACCTCGACAGCTAACTATCTCCACCTCATAATAAATACTCTGTATACCTTTTGTAGGATATCGTCAATACTTGAATACTAATCCGTAATTCTCACTATACCAACATTCCATGGTCTACTTGCTCGGCCCAAAGAAAGCCAACGACCTACAAGCGACAAAAACCTCACCTGCAGAACCCTTTGCAAAACAAACATACTACCTAGTCAACCCTCAGGGTGGGTTTACACTTGCTAGTTATTGCAGGAAATTTATATCAGACAGAAATTGCGACTAGTGTAAACCACGAGCAATTTATGTCTGAGATATATATTTCTATCACAAACTATAAGGGTGGGTTTACACTTGCTAGTTATTGCAGGAAATTTATATCAGACAGAAATTGCGACTAGTGTAAACTATGAGCAATTTATGTCTGAGATATATATTTCTATCACGAACTATAAGGGTGGGTTTACACTTGCTAGTTATCGCAGGAAATTTATATCAGACAGAAATTGCGACTAGTGTAAACCACGAGCAATTTATGTCTGAGATATATATTTCTATCACGAACTATAAGGGTGGGTTTACACTTGCTAGTTATTGCAGGAAATTTATATCAGACAGAAATTGCGACTAGTGTAAACCATGAGCAATTTATGTCTGAGATATATATTTCTATCACGAACTATAAGGGTGGGTTTACACTTGCTAGTTATTGCAGGAAATTTATATCAGACAGAAATTGCGACTAGTGTAAACCATGAGCAATTTATGTCTGAGATATATATTTCTATCACGAACTATAAGGGTGGGTTTACACTTGCTAGTTATTGCAGGAAATTTATATCAGACAGAAATTGCTACTAGTGTAAACCATGAGCAATTTATGTCTGAGATATATATTTCTATCACGAACTATAAGTGTCGACACTTCTATACCACCAGGTGTAAACACAGATTTTTACGAGAAGAATTTAATTTCAGAGATAAATATCTTGGCTACTAGCTGTATTGTCGACACTTCTATACCAACAGATGTAAACACTGATTATTTGTGCTTTCGGTGAATTTATCGCAAATTAGTACAAATCCAGAACTGTCCTATACATATCCATGACATAAATGTCTAGCTATTTCTGTCAGTTTGTAAACCTTCAAGAGAATATCTATCCGACACCTGACATATATTTCCTGCGAGAAATGTCAGATGTAAACGCACCCTCACCGATGTAAAAACTTATCTTACTCTGCGAACAAGAGTCAGTATTATCTCATCAGTGGCTTGAAAATAATGTGTTATATAGCATTTCTAAGTCTATTTGAACCTTTTCCAAGTCAACTGTAACCTTTTCCAAATCAAATGGCACCCTTTCCAAGTCATCAGCAACTCTTTCCAATTCAAATGTAACCCTTTCCAAATCAGTTGAAACCCTTTCCAAAACAAATGTAACGCTTTACAACTCAATTGTCACCCTTTTTATTTCAATTGTAACCGTTTCCATTTCAATTGTCACCCTTGAATTTTTTTTGCAAATTTACCGTAATGGAGCATGGGCGAATTGAGGGCCTCAAAACTCAACGGGATAAATCATGAAAATATTTGTATTTTTTTAATTTTCAAAACTATTATTGGGACAAAACAGTAAACGAATGAAATGAACAATTTTCGAATATTTTATGTATCGAGTTTGGAAAGTGATATCGACATGATTCTTTCACCAATTCATTTGTTTTAAGGAGTGAATTAAAGAAAAAATATAACCGTTAAAAAATTATTTATATTTCATCAAATAAATTCAAAAATATGTGTTTTAAAATCAGAACCCCAAGAAATCCTAACGTAGTAAATATCGAAAACAAGAAATAATAATTTTTCCCATTACGGAAGAGACTAAAAATTTGTAAGCGAACGTGACGTTTTGAAATTCAAATTTCCCCTTGTTAGTTTGTTTTCTGTCGCGGTTAATATTAGATAAGGTAAAGGGAACGCTTAAGATTTTTCATAAAGATTTTTTTTTTTACTTGTACCATGATTATTATAACTGTTTATAGAATAATAGAAATGACAAGATATCGTCAAACGAAACGAATGATTTTTTTTTTAGCGCCGGGCTATCTATAGGTTGCCACCCTTTTATAATGCCAACAGCACGTGGCCGGTCACCCATTCAGGTACTGACCACGCCCGACGTTGCTTAACTTCGGTGATCTACGGGAACCGGTGTATTCAACGTGGCTATGCCCGTTGGCAGAAACGAATGATTTATCGAATATGCGTCACACGAGAGCTACAGAAAGAGACTGAGCACTGATTGATAGAGCCCTGAAATAGAATGAGAATGGAGCTGAGCCCTGAAGCCCTAGAACGGGCACTGAAGGATTACCGGACTTAGGGATTAGTGTTAAGCAGCTTACGGCTCTGAATGTACTATCTCTTGGTCAGGGATCGTGGGGGAGGGGTCATGAGAGAAGAAGGGATACACGTTCAATACGCACACACACAAAAGTGCATACTTGTAGACAAAAAACGTCCAAAATTCAGGAAACGCATCATATCAGTGAGTTCTTGTTCCTAGTATCATTTTGTAATAACGGTTCATATTTTGTACAAATGTAAACACCAAATGTTCAAACTCAATCCACCATTTTGAGGAATCCATAAATAAATATATTTTTTTCCACTATTATCAATAACTTTTAAAGCCAAATCTTAAGCATCATAACAGGAAACTGACAGTATCTTAAGCATCACAACAGGAAACTGACAGTATCTTAAGCGGAAATTACTCCATTTAAGCATAAAATTCACAGAATAACATGGCTCAACCAAAAATCTCATAAGAGCCGTAAAGAATTTAATAGGCTTTCGAATAGATGCTTTACATTTAGTACGATATCCCAACCAGTTTTGAGATATATATATATCATTAAATCCGAAAATCCTACAAAAAATCCCTACCTAGTTTTTTTCTTCCATTTCTCTCGACAACGGTGATGGATATTGCCTTGCAAATTGTTTAGTAAAATTTCCTCTGTCAAGTTATCTACTTAAAGTATAACTAAAAGCCCATCAATGCAAAACCGTAAACCCTACTGCTTTGAGGAACTTGACCTTTCTTTTGAGACAACGTATTTTTGCATTTTTGTTTCATCAAAATTGGACCAATTTTGAGCCTGCTGGACACCTAATAGACAAGAACATATAGCATTTCCAAGTCTATTTGAACCTTTCCCAAGTCAACTGTAACCTTTTCCAAATCAAATGTCATCCTTTCCAAGTCATCAGCAACCCTTTCCAATTCAAATGTAACCCTTTCCGAATCAGTTGAAACCCTTTCCAAAACAAATGTAACGCTTTACAACTCAATTGTCACCCTTTTTATTTCAATTGTAACAGTTTGATTAAGAATAGTTCATCCTTGAATTACTCGCTGACACCTTATGACGAAACAAAGCACGCCTATCTGCCAATATTGCAACAGAAACTTGACTATAGGAAACATTAACATTGATTAGATGATTGACTTACTCAGAGACGAAAGCCAATGTATAGAAAACACATTCAGTCCAGTCAATGAACAGCTCTAGATGGAAATTTTTGGAACAAAATTTTTGACTTCGTAACTTTGTTTGGCCTGGGTATGATGTGAACATATCAAAAGTCTTCGCCCGTAGCCTTTGTGCCGGGGGGAGGGGGGGGGGTTTAGAAGGTCCAATTTTTCGGATTTTCGCTTATATCTCGGAAACCCTGCGTCCTAGCGACATGACTATTCTATAACAAATGAAGGCTGATTAAATATGCTACAAGATCAACTCAATAAAGTTTTTCGAGATATCTTTAGTTTTCGAAATATCCGCTCTTGAATGTCTGTCATTTTGGGAAAAAACACTTTTGCCGCATATTTTTTCCCCGTTTTGACCAGATAACTCTTTAACGATGTACCAAAATAATATAAATATACACTTCAATAATATATATTACTTTACTATTTTATGTATTTTCCTTCAAACGTAAAAATAATTTCAGTGTTCATCGTGAAATCAGAAATTTAGCGACTAATAGTCCAGGAAACTAAGAGTTATAGATGGAAACGTTTGGCACACAATTTTTAACTTCATAACATTGTTTCGGCTAGTTAGGAGGTCAACATACCAAAAGTTCTCGCCCATAGCCTTTGTGTCGGGGGGGAGGGGGGGTTTAGAAGGTCCCATTTTTTCGGGGTTTCAGTTATATCTTGAAAATCCTGCATCCTAGCGACATTACCGTTCTAACACAAATGAAAGCTGATTAAATTTTCTATAAGTTTTATTCTATAACGTTTTTCGAGATATCTTTAGTTTTCGAAATATCCGCTCGTAACATTTTTCCACGTATGAAGCTCTTATTGAGAAAGCAGCAAAGTCAAATACCACTCACTCCCTCACTGACCTATCATCGCCATTTGCATGGACCCTCCCCTTAGAACGTAAACTCTCGCTAAGAAAGGGTTTTTTGATATTCAAATTTTTAAGTATTTTTAGAGGGGTTTGAATTTTTAGTTGGTTAGAGCAGGCAAGCCTAGGCAGAATGCCTTGCTTGGACAATAACAGGTCAGCTGTTACCGTACTGTATCTATTTCATAATATTATTTTTATTTCGCGGTTCATTTCAACTATGATGCCAGACCTTGAATTATTAGAAATAAACTGTGATTCTGCCCCTCATAGAGTTTACGCTATACCTGTTCATGGTCCATCCGAGGTAATAATATCCCGAACCCTTGCAATATAATGGGTGTTTTTATTTGACAACTTGGAAACATAAATGTTTAAATTTTAACGTAAATTTATTATTGTCAGCAAATTTTAACCTGTACTGGTCAAGCTCATGTTACTGGTAACCTATAGATAACGGGTTATCCTTATGTTATCTGTTTGTTGACACTGGTCCTTACCGCCCCAGTGTCAAGAAACATTATACTTTGATTACTTATCAATTGATGAATAACATATAGTATGACGGGAACCGTGCTATAATAAACTGCAAAAAATTATATTGTAGCTTTAATATTTATGATACATAATTTAACGCAATATAATGTCTACTTAATGCTCAGCTAGTTAATAAATAAATTAAAAAAATATCTTAGATTTATTTATTTTAAATTTAACAATGGATAAAAGAAAATTATTGGTTTAATTTGCTAGTGAATGCACAGTAAATGCTAAAAATATCTCCAGAAATTTGATATGTAATGAGACGGAAAATAGTTAGCCTTTGAGGTGAAGTCTACGAATGGTTAGGATTCGGCAAAGATACATAAGTTTTTAAGTTAAGTTTTGTTGGAACAAGAAGTATATTTGTAAAGATGAACTTTCCTCCTCTGCTCAAAAGAAGTGTATTTTACAGAGATAACAGGCGTATAGAGAAATACATCTCTTTCCGAGTAAGAACTTTTACAAGTAATCACAAGTTTGGACCGTAAAGTTCAATTTACTTAAACAGAAGTTACTTCTTGTTTCAGCAAGTTTTCTTAATGCATATTATATTTATGACTACTTCACTCTTTTTAAATACAAGTTGACGTAATTTATATCCTCCATTAAAATCAGGTTTGTTATGGGATTATTAAAAATTTATGTTTGTAGTTCCTTTTACTTAAAGGGAAAGTAAAGCTTTCTGTAGAAATTTAACAATAAAGTTAAATATCAGGATGTAGGTGAAGAACATGTCTATATTAACTCGTAGGCTTCCACGGTCCGAGTCATTACATTCTGGTATTGACCGTGTCACTAACTACTTTTCCGACGTTTCGCTAGTCATACTGCCAGCTTCCTCAGGGCTTAGTCTGATAAACAGGAAACACTACCACTCAGATTCTCAGACTAAGCCCTGAAGCTTGGCAGTATGACTAGCGAAACGTCGGCAAAGAAGTTTGTGACACGATCAATACCATAAGACTATGACATTTGTAATGTCTATATTACTTGGCGAACGATCGGCATGGTGGCCATGTTAAGAGATGCACATACAGCTGCAAGTATGTGGCCGATGACAAACCACATTAAGTATGCGACTTAGGCGAAGATAAAGTCTGCGTTACCTTGTGAACATCCAACTTTTGAAAGTTTCTGAATTCCTTGACTAACAAGGGGAGTGCACGACAAGAGCGTATATAGAAAATAATTTCGAGGGGGGGGGCTGAGAGCATTTGGTTGGTATGGAATACTAACAATCTAGAACTAGGAATAGTTAGCTGTTTTAATTAGCCAATTAAAACGCTATTAGACCAATTAAAACGCTATTAGACCCATAACAATTTATTTTTCCGAACGAAGTGATCTTACGTAATTTATTTTTAACGTTTTTATGACACATTTTTACCAATTTCGGGGGTGAAGGGTGGGCTGCAGCTTCCTCAACCATCTTCTTCTGTACCATGAGGTATAAACCCTGTTTATAAAGAGAAGAATTCAATGTTAGACATAAATATCGTGGCTACTAGTTGTATTGTCGACACTTCTCTACCAACAGATGTAAACACTGATTATGTACGACACAGGACACAAATGTGTGTGTGTATGTAAACGGGCCGTACACTTATCGCAAATTTTAACAAATCCAAAACTGTCGTATGCATTTCTACTTCTGTCAGTACAAGTCCAGTCAACGAATGCTTAAAAACAGCTATAGGTGGAAATTTTTGTAACACAATTTTTGACTTCGTAACTTTGTTTGGGCTGGATAGGAGGTAAACATATCAAAAGTCCTCGCCCGTAGCCTTTGTGCCGGGGGGGAGGGGGGTTTAGAAGGTCCCATTTTTCGGGTTTTCACATATATCTCGGAAACCCTGCGTCCTAGCGACATGACCATACTATAACAAATGAAAGCTGATTCAATTTCCTACAAGTTCTATTCATAAAGTTTTTCGAGATATCATTACTTACTTATTAGTACTTTACTGGTAAGTAAACATTCATGAGAATATCTATCTGATTTTTGATCCCTTCCGACCTTCTCCCACCACCTGGTTTGTTTTCAGTTACATATACCCTAGTAGATTCCTTTTTCCTTAGACACTTCCACAATGGTTACTTAACTGTTAACTTTGGTCTTACTCTGCCTCCCGGCATTTTCACTGGTATGTAGTATCTTATTTCTTTGTTAAAATTAATTAATATTATTATTAGCACCTATTTACTTATATACACCAATAAAATAGCCTTTTTTTCTTCTTTTTTTTTTTTGTTATGTTTCTATTGATTTTTTAGAACTCATTCTAAGAATTTAACACCAACTTGTTCTTTTATAATATGTTAATTGTATTTATAGTTCTGTTACTTATCTCAATTATAAACTTTTTTTCTGTATTAATTTCTGTTTTTCTTGTCATTTTAGCTGACGAAGGCTACCAATGAGTAGCCGAAACGTCCTAAATATAGATTTTTTTTAAACCAAAATTGTATTGAGGTTTCTTTAGCCGAATCCCAACTATTCCATCTTTGCTTATCACCTCGACGGCTAACTATCTAATCATCATGAAGAAACATTTTGTCCATTGGTGGGTCTACGATTCTTGTTACCAAACATTAACAAGAGTCAAATTTAGTTTCTGGTTTTCTGTGGTTGTGATGAGGCTTAAGAAACTCCCCTATTGCTATCCAAGGAGTAGAGAATGTCCTCCAAGATGACACCAGAGTGGTCGAGGAGTAATAAAGGAACATGATTACAGATTGGATTGCTCATCTCCGGGAGAATATTTGGCAATATCCTGCTTCATAAGGACATTACAAGGGTCTATTCTACAGGATTGGCTATTCAATCCAACCGTTTACTTCCGTTTCGTTACATTTACTGCCGTTTCAATGGAGTCGTTTCACTGCATTAAAGGAATGAAACAGAAGTTCTGGTCTGAGTCCCGTTACTCCTCAGCCATTTCAGGCAGTAAATTGATAACTATCCCTTCCCAAGAACAGTTGGACTCGAATTAATACTTCACCATCAAGGAAGCATAATAAACACTTACAAAACTTAATACACCATTCCATCAGACTGACTCGACCTGGAATTCTCCCTCCACCTCTTATTAGAAGGCAATTGTTTAGCTGGTAAAATGTTCACCTTATTTTTAACCGCTTAAGACATATTTAAATGACTACATGATAAGTAAAAACATAAGTTAATATGATGTTAATTTTATAAGGTTTTTCAACTTATACAAGTCTCTTGTATAAACATTCACAAAACCCTGTTCTTATAGATAGTTATCGCCATCTTAATAAATAACTCAAAAACTAACAAAAAAAAAAAAAAGTTTTTTTTTAAAATGCTAAACATCATTGACCGGCCATCTCTTTCGTACACGATCTGCCATGGTTGGTGAAAGATGTTTAAAATTTAAAAACAACTTTTATTTTCTATTGATGACATATTTATTAAAATGAATAATACTGTTTATATTAAAATGAATAATACTGTTTATATGAAAAATGCCTTGTGAAAAGAAGAAAAGTGCCAGAAACGCGTCTACAAATAAAAACTGGCATAAAAAGATGTTTTAAAGAATTTTTTTACCTATAAGGTCTTTATAGAAGGAAGAGAAAAAAATATGTGAATTATATACGTGTGTGTGAATTATATAAATATAATTTATATGGTGTATAAATATAGGTATATTAAAAGTCTCGCAATAAGCCAAGAGTGCCGAGAGAGGCAGATACTGTTGAGTCACCATAAGGCAAGCTAGGGAGATAGTGTGGGCAGTACTATGCACCGGTTGCCAGTTTCCCCTTTTCAGGTACCTATTAAATTATAACTAAGCTGAGTGGTCCTAGGGACGATCCGGGACTTCGAATACATCCCTCGAATGACTATGTAGTAGATTCATGTACTTAGTATCGTAATGACATCTATAGTGCTGGCTAGAATTCTGAATTCAGTGCGCTCTATGAGTTGAAATATCTTGCCCCTGTATATATATATATTTTTTTTGTTTTGAATTCCATCGCTGGGTATCACATGTTTGTTTGGCAAAAATCCGGGAAAAAATCATTCCCTTGACAACCACCGAGGACGACACAAGCAGCCTGAAGAAGTCAGAGATGAACCCGACGAAATATTGTGATGAAGAGAGGAGCGACACCGCTGGAGAAAGAAGCCGTTCCAAGCAAACATATATATATATATATATATATATATATATATATATATATATATATATATATATATATATATAAATAAATTAAAGAATAATTAAACAATTATTTTACTTAAAACCATTTGTTCGCCAAAATAAATGCGGCGGAAACAAATTTATGAAGTTAATCAATAAAGTGTTTAAAAAACCATGTTTCATGTTTTGTGGAATTATTAGTTGGAACCACCCCGGAGATGTTACGCAGCCTACAGGTTGCTAGGGAGAAGAGATGTGATGTAGCCTACAGGTTGCTAGGGAGAAGAGATGTGACGTGGACTACAGGTTGCTAGGGAGAAGAGATGTGACGTAGCCTACAGGTTGCTAGGGAGAAGAGATGTGACGTAGCCTACAGGTTGCTAGGGAGAAGAGATGTGATGTAGCCTACAGGTTGCTAGGGAGAAGAGGATAACACCCTAGCAAACAGATGATTGGCAGTTTTGTTGCACATTGCGTGCAGCTGACAGGCGGTTGCTAGGGAGATGGTTTTTTATGTCTGTAAAAACAGCTGTTTTTCAGTATTGGTTTTTACATTGTGTTGAACAAATATATCCTTGTTCGTGTATTATTATTTCAGTAATACACCAGGAAGTAGCTCAGTACAATCTACACCCGTTTGGATATATCGTCGCTACAAATGCAAAGTATCGAATGTGAAAATCACCACTTTTCAGAGTGGAAAAGCATTTATTCATAACTTTTTTTTGGACAGTCAAATATTCGGCAGATTTGACCTTTTGATAGTGGAATACTTTCTCTTTAATAGAGTGAAGTCAGATTGAAGAATTTGCCGTAAATAAGTACAGCAGAAATTAGTAAAGATTGACAATGAAAGATGCATTTTTTCACATTTGTTACTTTGCATTTGCATCGACGATGTGAGGAGCTTGGTATTTTTTTCAGTTTTGAGATTTTGGTTGATTCTTAAGGAGCTTTTTATGCTGCATTCGGTTTTACAACTGTTTTTCATTAAAAACAGACAGAACGTAGGTAAAATAGCGTGTATTTGCACCGTTCAGACTCAAAATATGGAAAATTCCAACATAGTTTGGTTTCAAAAAATGACAACTCCTTCAGTAGCGAATGAGAAGCTTGCATTCATGCAATCTGTACCCAACATGCACTGCAAATCCATCATGGCTGAATGTTTATAGTTACTTGTAATGAGTGCATTTAGCGATGATTCTAATTAATAACTAGCTGTTATACGGCACACAGTGGTGCCGAAAGTAGGATTTTGGGACAAAACCTGTATATACTTGAGTCTTTCTGATTTAGGTATCATTTTTAAAGTATTTCTTTTTTGCCGAGTCAAATGAGGCCACTACCAATTCTATAGAATAATTATTTGGAGATAAACGGGCTTTATATAACAAAAACCGTGAAAAACAGCAAGTATTTAATTCAAAAAATTCATATTTTACTCAATTGGTAGAGTAAAATATGAATTCACTTTCCGCTTTCCAGATGTAAGCGCTCCCTATTTAAAAGATCCAAGACCCACAGGAATATCCTAGTATCCGGTGAGGTGACATACAACACAAATATCGGTATATTTATGTCCACAACAAAGAAGGCCAATCACTTCTAGAACTTAATCCTGCACCAATTCCCGTCGGCTGTAGCGTCAACCCCAAGAAACTTTCAGATGTTAAGAATCTCTTGTCCAAGTACTTCGGAGAACATTGGCAAGAAAGAGACGATTTGCAGTGGTACCGCAACCTCACAGTACAGAATGAAACTGGTAATTTTATCAACAGTGGACACTGTGAGTGTGATGAGTTAAATAATGCAGATTTTGATGAACTAGTTCTTTCTAAGGTGTGAAAATAATGGAGACTATAATAATAATGAGATACTGAAGACTTCAGTTTTGTCAAACTGCATTTAAATAATTTTTTTTTCGTGTAATTTTTAACTATATGATTTTGATTTAACAAATTAGACATATTTACATTATATTAGAACACCTTCGTGCATATCAAATTCCTATTTGTATGGTTTTAAAAGAGCATAGATTCCATTTTAAAATGGCTCCCTTCGGCTTCAAAAACAGACAACTCCATGGCTTGGTTTCAAACATAGACAACTCCACTATTTAAAGTGTAATTACGGCCTTAATACTTTTTTTTTTTTTTTTTTTTTTTTTTTTTTTTTTTTTTTTTTTTACGGCGCATCTACAACTTGGCCATTAGCGCCGGGCTATCTACAGGTTGCCACCCTTTTATAATGCCAACAGCACGTGGTCGGTCACCCATTCAGGTACTGACCAAGCCCGACGTTGCTTAACTTCGGTGATCTACGGGAACCGGTGCATTCAAC
The DNA here is from genome assembly GCA_946811695.1 of Gonocerus acuteangulatus. NCBI lineage: Eukaryota > Metazoa > Arthropoda > Insecta > Hemiptera > Coreidae > Gonocerus > Gonocerus acuteangulatus. The sequence goes on along the minus strand of OX328124.1, from coordinate 14,354,659 downwards.
GTGGCTATGGCCGTTGGCGGCCTTAATACTCATATAATTTTATAATGCCTTTCAAAAAATGTTTTTGGTGCCTAGAAGAATAACATAAAAAAAACAAAAAAAAAACACCATGATACTGACAACCATATCGTGCATCTGGTTTTTTACCTCTCCTATAAAAACATCAAAAGTGAAGTTGTCCAACTTTGATACCAGGCTCCTCATATTTTTTCTTTGGATTTCTTATCCTATCTGGACTTATGGAATAGAACTTTGGGGGACAGCCAAGCATTCCAACATCCACCGAATCCAAACATTCCAATCTAAAGTTCTACGTACCATAGTCAATGCTCCTTATTATGTTACAAATCGAAACCTCCATAATGACCTAAATATCCCTTTTGTCCAAGATATTATCCCTAGCCGCTTCTCATCCTTCCATAGCAAATTAATCAATCATCCTAGTCCTATAGCCCAATCCTTATCCAGCACAAATCATCCTTCCTCTCCACCAAGACGCCTTAACAGGAAGTGGCCCCGAGACTTACTTAGGCAGTGAAGTGTCGTGGAGTGAACAAAAACAACTATCCGTGGAGTGATCAAAGAAATTATAATTGTATAAATTGAGAGTGATATCTGTGGATATTTTCTCTCCTCATGATATCACAGCCCACTTCTCCTTCGACTCCAATCCTCTTGCTAGCGTAGGCTATGGTTGGATGGCGTAAGGTAACTCCAGGTCATCCTAGAATCCTTCAGGAAGGCATTCGGTTGACAACTGGAGACACCTGAGGCGTGAGCAAGTAACATGTATCAAATTACATAATACAATTGAATTGTAGATTGTGATATTCTAAAATAAAATAAATTAAAAAAAAAAAAAAAAAAAAAAAAAAAAAAAAAGGATTTCTTACAGTCTTTGAGGTATGTTAAAAGCTTCTTTCATGTTCCAAACTTCTTCAAAAATCAAACCGGCTTCGAAACAATAGTAGCTTGACCTTAGCCATTACATCAGCAAAATGTACATCAGATATTATAATGATTTACTGTATTATCATATCGTCGGTACAAATGCAAAGTATCGAATGTGAAAAAACGCATTTTTCATTTTCAATCTACACTGATTGCTGTTAGACTGATGTACGGTAAAATCTCGAATCTACGTTCACTAAGTTAATGGGGAGACTAACCACTGTCAAAAAATCGAATTTGCAGACTATTTGACTCTCCAAAAGCAAAGCAATGAATAAAAGTTGTTTCAATCTCGAAAGAGGTGATTTTCACATTCGATACTTTACATTTGTGTCGACGATATGTTCACTGACAAGGATATGATATTCGATTAATCCTTGTAGGCGATATGAATTGAATATTGGATTGAAGTGATAATGTATCTACACACACAGAATAAGAATGTATCTGTATGGATTACATTAACAGGAATGGATTTAATAAGGCTCATGAATTATTAATGTATGCAGAAATCGTATGCAAGTCATATCCATACTAGATACACGTGTGCTCATATTTCTGGGGGTTTTGCTGCTTTTTATACCTGAGTCAATGGGAGATATAGAAGACCTCTTCAATTTGAGGCATTTACATTAATATTATTAGTCATATGGTACGTTTTACCATATGACCCAAAACCAATTGAGGTTCCTTCCAAAAAAAAAAACAGGTCCATTTAAAATTTGGTTTACTCCAGAAAGCATTTGCCAACTTATCCGTAAATATTGCTGCTTACATGGATAATTTTTTCTCGGCCTATAGACTGCAGGCGGCAATTTTTAATCCAGAACCAAAAAACTAATATTATTTTGAAACAAAAAGATTAAGTCTAGTTATGTACATAGGATTTTTATGAAATATTAATATTTTCGAAAAGTATAAACAATTTAATATTTTCTATTAAAAAAAAAAAAAAAAAAAAAAAAAAAAAAAAAAAAAAAAAAACCCCTACGCACTTTGCTAGCAAATAACATTAGGAATCTGCAGTTGATCGAGTAAAAATGGAAAGCGCTAGCGTACCGCCCAATTTGAAAAACACAGTTTTTAGAAAACCAACTTCAACGTTTAAAGTATAAAAAATTTCATTTTTTTCTTTCTTTTTAATTGTTTGCATAATTTGTTGTAATAGAGATTAAAAAAAGGGTTTTAGCGCGGTTCCACCCTCCCTTCATAGGGAGGAACCCCGCTTATAAGGTCGATCTCATAAAACAATCCGGAAGTGCCGACTAGAAAATTATGCGTTTCAGAACCCCTAGAGACCGAAAATAACGGTGGTTCAAATTTGTATATACATATATATATATATATATATATATATATATATATATATATATATATATATATATATTTGTCTGATCGCGGTTTTCCGGCCCCCCCCCCCCGAATGGTCCGATTTTGATGAAATTTGGTACAAAAATCTGTCGTCCAATTTGAAAGGTAAAGTTCGATAACCAGCAGAATCCGCCCACTGGAAGATGGCGTTTGGGGCGAAATTCGCGCAAAACAAGTCGTAACGCTTACGTTTTTAATTTTCAAATATATCCAGATTTTAGTTGAAAAATCAAATGTTTGGCACATTTAAAAACTTTTACGTCACATATACACTTTTGGATAACATTTTTTTTACGTTAAGGAAGCATTTAAGCCCATAAAAAAATGTTAAAAGCTTCTTTCATGTTCCAAACTTCTCCAAAAATCAAACCGGCTTCGAAACAATAGTAGCTTGAACCGAGGTACTTCATCAGCAAAATTTACATCTGATATTATAATGATTTATTGTATTATCAACATATGTTCACTGATAAGGATATGATATTCGATTAATCCTTGTAGGCGATATGAATTGAATATTGGATTGAAGTGATAATGTATCTAGGGATTACATTATCAGGAATGGATGTAATAAGGCTCATGAATTATTAATGTGTGTAGAAATCGTATGCAAGTCATATTCATACTAGATGCACGTGTGCTCATATTTCTTGGGGTTTTGCTGCTTTTTATACCTGAGTCAATGGGAGATATAGAACATCTCTTAAATTTTACATTAATATTATTAGTCATATGGTACGTTTTACCATATGACTAATAATATCAATACCAATTGAGGTTCCTTCCAAAAAAAAACAAAAAAACAGGTCCATTTAAAATTGGGTTTACTCCAGAAAGCATTTGCCAACTTATCCGTAAATATTGCTGCTTACATGGATAATTTTTTCCCGGGCGATAGACTGCAGGAGGCAATTTTTAATCTAGAACAAAAAACTAATATTATTTTGAAACAAAAATATTAAGTCTAACTATGTACATAGGATTTTTATGAAATATTAATATTTTCGAAAAGTATAAACAATTTTTCATTTTCTATTAAAAAAAAAACCCTACGCACTTTACTAGCAAATAACATTAGGAATATGCAGTTGATCGAGTAAAAATGGAAAGCGTAGCGTACCGCCCAATTTGAAAAACACAGTTTTTAGATAACCAACTTCAAAGTTTAATGTACAAAAAATTTCATTTTTTTTTTCTTTTTAATTGTTTGCATAATTTGTTGTAATAGAGGTTAAAAAAAGGGTTTTTAATTTTCAAATATATCCAGATTTAAAAAAATCAAATGTTTGGCACATTTAAAAACTTTTCCATCACATAAACACTTTTGAATAACATTTTTTTTACGTTAAGGAAGCATTTAAGCCCATAAAAAAATGTTAAAAAAAATTTGAAGGTGGTATTACCCTTTTAAAGAAGGCAATATATTGTTAGCATTCTTTCTGCCCCCAGTGGTATTTCAAGTTCTATAGTTTAAGTGTAATTATTTGTCGTCGTGTGAATTTTTTAGTTCTTTCATTTTATATAATATTATTATAATTACTTAGTAATAATTCAGTATTAGAAGAGATAAGTGTATTGTTATTGTTTTGCTAGGTGTAGAATCATCAACTTGATTTTTTAAATGCATAAATTGTATTTTAATATTGTGTATTTCTAGGAATTATATATGTATATATATATATATATATATATATATATATATATATGTGTATAACATGTTATGTAGCAGATATTTAATAAATAATTTTAGATGGTATAATTTTTTTTTTTTTTTTTTTATCGTCGCATCTACATCTTGGCCATTAGCGCCGGGCTATCTACAGGTTGCCACCCTTTTCTAATGCCAACAGCACGTGGTCGGTCACCCATTCAGGTACTGACCACGCCCGACGTTGCTTAACTTCGGTGATCTATTAGAACCGGTGCATTCAACGTGGCTATGGCCGTTGGCAGATGGTATAATTATTTTAAAATTTGGTTGTTAGAAATTGTTTAGTTGTAAGCAAGTAGTTGCGATGTAGGTTTGTAAAATGTATGTTGTCTTTGCCTTTTTTGATTTTTGTTTTTATCACATAATAATGTTATTATTATGGTTGGTATTATCTCCCTCTGATGGCAGTTAGCCAAGAGTATTAGTCTTGAGAGTTATATGTATGTAGTATTATAGCAATTGTTTTGTCTACAATTTGTTTTGTTGTGTGTTATGTTTTTTTTTGTTGCTTAATAAAGATTATTTATCTATCTTTCTATATATATGTCTATGGTTTGTTTTAAGTTCCTTCGCTGGGGTTGAAATGATTGATTTGTAAGACGGCTTCTCTCTCCAGCGGTGTTCTTCCTCTCCTTACTGCAATATTTCGTCGGGTTCATCTCCGACTTCTTCAGGCTGCTATGTGTCGTCCTCGGTGAAAAAAAAAAAATCATTCCCTTGACAACCACCGAGGACGACACATAGCAGCCTGAAGAAGTCGGAGATGAACCCGACGAAATATTGCAGAAAGGAGAGGAAGAACACCGCTGGAGAGAGCGGTACATATACACATATATACATATATACAATCATATATGTATATATGTCTGTTATTTTCTAATGTAGCGTATAATTATTAGTTATATATGTCGCGTCCATTAACATCTACTAACACCAAATGGGCCAGATTCCTTGGCTACACGATGTTATAAGCCAATAAATAGTACTCTAAATTCTTCATTCTATAGATCTTTTATCTTGCTTGTATCCGAAAGGTTTATAGAGCAAATGGCCCTTAAAAACAAACAATAAATACATTTTCTAGCAGTAAATTTTCGGCAACTCAGCTTGAATTTCCTGTAGGGTAAATGACCCGATCGTTGACACTGCTCCTTAAGTTGACTCTTCAAATTTAAATTTGAAAAATAACAATTAGATTCAAGAGAATTCAATAAGTTTGCATCCAAATGAAAGAACAGGTGTTGAAGAATAATGTCGACTGACCCAATCAACTATGCAACTCCGTTAATAACATCTGCAGCCATTTTAGTATGAAAAATCCTCGAGTCAACTCCTGCTGCTCTCGTTGCTTAGTGAATTTGATAAGAGATTAGGAATATTTCTTGAGAATTTTTTTTTTTTAATGCGTGCATTAAATTGTATTTTTGTGATTTCTATGAACTCTATGATACTTAAATTATGGACTGTAAAAGGTTTGACTCAAGTTAAATAAAAAAATCTTGAGATTATGGTAGTGTCAACATTGGGAACCCAATAAACAACCAGGGCTCCATTTCTTGACACTAATGTCAACTTTAGGAAAACGGTTGTAAGTGATGAATACTAAAACATTTAGTTGAGATTTTCATTAGAAATTCATGTATCCTGAGTTTATTAATTTCTTATGACTGGAACCTTAAGTTGACAACCTGTTTTCATAATTTCGACATTCTGTTCCTAATGTTGACAGGCAACTTTTTATAATAGTTTTCTGCAATTTGAAATGTCACACAACTTCTTAATCAATTTGTGGTACAATGGTTATAACAGGCGGTACCTCCAAATGCTTCTCACATTAACCAACCTATGGATGTATCAGGTTTCCGAACGTTTAAAGAAGGTTAGAAGCTAAAATTTCATGAATAGAGCAAGTCCTGCATTAAAAAAAAAACACAGCTGAAATCGCCAAGAAAAAAGAGCGAAGGCTAGATTAAACAAAAAAGAAGAAAAATCCCTATTTTTTTTCTATAGAAAAAAACAAGAAATAACTTTTAAATTCTTCTCGTCGGAAAATAAGGTGAGAAACTCCACGACTGAGGAAGATGGTGACTCCTCCATTCAGCCTGAAGAGGGAAGGACATCACTAGCATGAACTGTCTAGAATCAACAGGTGTAAGTAAACCATCATCAATGGGTTACACAAAAAGTTATAGAAGAAGAGCGATTGTCCAAAAATGACCAAGGGATGAATGATGAAAATGGCTGTAATAAGCAAGTTATAAACAAAGTTAGCGTTATTAGAGTAGGTGATTATTGTATAGTTCAAGTTGAAGGAAAAACAGCACGATTTCAATCCAATTTGGTAGTTTGTTTAAAGAATAAAGTTGTATTATTTTCATTTTCCCTCACTGTCATCCTTAGGAACAGAAAAGTCAAACTTAGGCACCGACCTACTGCAGACGTGTCAACATTAGGACCAGAGTAAGGCAGCATTTAATGATTTATTTTACTTGAAATACTTAATGTATCTAAAATTGGTATATGTGAATTTCATAGAGAATGAGCTGACGAATAATTTGATATATTCAAAGTTTATTATTTTCAAAAACTAAGCGAAGAATTATTTTAAGTAAAATAACCCTTCCTTAAAGTGTCAACTATTGGGTCACTTACCCTACATATGCATTGGTCATAATCAAACTAAAATTAAGAATGCCCCTATTTAAAAAATAAAAGTTTGTAAAAATAATGCTTGAGAAAATTGGAATATAAAACATAATATAATTATGCCAAATTCATTTTACCAATATAATGTCGTTTATATCTCCAACTGATGTCAATTTGGGTTCCAGGAAACAATTAACTTTTCTCTGAAATTGTTGATATTGGAACGTAAATCAATTAACGATGTTTTTCGATAAAAACAATTTCTCTTCGAATAACATCTGACAAACGAAACACAATCAACGACTAAGCCGTCATCAATTGAAAACAATTACAAAGGAACAATTTAATTTATATCTTATATTTATAAATTTTCAATCGGTTTGAATAATTTTTTATCTTACATTCATTAATTAAGAATTGTATGGTTCATTTTTCATTAATCATTATGACTTTTCCTGATTACAAGATTTGGAAGTCTAGAAATGGCTACATAGATCATGAACGGTCTTTTAAAATTTATTTATATAATGTCTTTATTTATATATAAATTTCTAGGACTCTACTTCGACAGACGACTCAATTGGGTGCCCCTTGTTAAGAGATGTAAACAATCATTGCATCTTTTGGGAATTTTAAGTAGTACAAAATGGGGCGCTGACAGGAAAGTAATGCTAACTGTCTATCGGAGTTTCACCAGGTCACTACTGGACTATGGATGCGTAGCATACTTGTCTGCCAAGCCCAGTACACTGAACATACTCAATCCCATACATAATACAGGACTTCAGTTGGCACTAGGTGCGTTAAGGTCAAGTCCTGTAAATAGCTTGTATGCTGAAGCACATGAAGCCCCACTGTCTATCAGGAGAGCAATATTATCAGCGGAGTACTTTCATAAAGTCCAAGGCTTGTCATGTGTTAGTAATCTCGGAGAAGCAACTAATACAGAATTGTACGAACAGAGAAGAAAACATGCTCGGCCCTTTTTCGTAAGATTCGCTGAAATGAAAGAGTTGTTCGGATGTTTACACTTGGACAGTAAACCGCACAGACAGTTATCAATACCACCTTGGACTATAACAAACTTTGACATTAACTTATCATTTACAACTCACAAAAAGACAGATCCATCAGCGACTCTCTCCTACAGTAATTAGTTCAAACAAATTTTAACAAAACACGAAGATTCCCTCAAAATATACACAGATGGATCAAAAACAGAAAATGGCGTAGGAGCTGCAGTGGTTATTGAAGGCAACTCATTTTCTCAAAATCTGCGTTCAACCTGTAGCATATATGAAGCTGAATTGCATGCCATACTCCTTGCTATAAAGAATATTCCATTAACACAACATTCACACTTAATGCTTTTCACAGACTCTCTGAGTTCACTCCAGTCACTACAAAACATGTGCACGTTACACCCTACTTGCACAGACATCAAAGAACACTTTCACATCATACGTTCATTAGGAAAACATATATCATTATGGTGGCTGCCAGGACATGAAAACCTTGGACTGAGTACGACCGCTGACTACAAGCCAAACTTGCTACACAGAAAGACACTTACCCACATTATAAACTCTACTTCAAAGATTTAACTAGAATACATCGAAATACAATACGTCAAAAATGGCAGCTAGACTGAAGTAATATGAAAGACAACAAACTAAGACCAAGCGCTTACAGAAATTCCCGGAGAGAGGAAATAGTTCTTGCAAGACTGCGAATAGGCCACACACGCATTACACACGAATACTTGATGACAAATACTGAAAGACCAACATGTCAAATCTGCAATACAGAACTAACAGTCAGACATATACTAACGGACTGCCAGCTTACACCGAACTTAGACATACCTTGGGACATTACTGACCTACTTACTGACAGCAGCCACTATATCGACAATATTATCACATACTTGAAAAATATTAACATAATATAACAAAATATGAAAACATCCGCAACTTTTTAATTTCAAAATCCAATGAATATTACTTAGTTTCTCAATGTTTATTTTTAATTTATTTTTGTGTTTTCTTTTTCTTTTTTTCTTTTCTTTTATCTGTTATTTAATTTTTCTGTTTAGTTATTTGTTTTTTCCATATTTTACTTTGGATTCTATATTAGTGACGTGGTGTACCATCACTATGAGCTACTATTAACAAGCACAAGTGTGTGTGTGTGTGTGTGTGTGTGTATGTGTGTGTGTGTGTGTTTGTGTGTGTGTGTGTGTGTGTGTGTGTGTGTGTGTGTGTGTGTGTGTGTGAGTATGTGTGTGTGTGTGTGAGAGAGTGTGTGTGTGAGTATGTGTGTTATTCAGAGTGTGTGCGTTTAAAATTACATTTTTATGTATTTTTTTAACCACTTTTAATCCTTACGTTATACCCTCTATTTAAAATTACTTAATAAATATATATAGATTTGATTAATTTTTTTGTATTCTAACAGTACATTCTTTGGCTCCATTTAATTATATACAGGCACCAATGACCCTAGTGGTTGATGTGCCTCAAAAAAAAAAAAAAAAAAAAAAAAAAAAAAAAAAAAAAAAAAACGGACAGAATACTAAAAACCGACATTACTTTTGAATACAAAGGCCTTTAAAATATCTTTTTTTTTTTTTTTTTTTTTTTTTTTTTTTTTTTTTTTTTTTTTTTTTTTTTTTGAAGAAAGTAATTTCAAAATAAACTTCATCCTCCGTGCCTTCTTGGGACGAGTCGGAAATAATCGACTTGACGTTAGATTACAATAGGTATTTGATATTACAATTATCAAGTCAACGGGAAAGCCTGCAATATTTTAAATGAACAACAGAAATTGTAAAAATAATAAAATCTGAAAAATATAAAATTATACATTTTTGGCACTCACATTATAGAAACGGATAACATTTTGTTTAAAAGCTTTATGCTATCGTCTTGTACAATGTACATTAACGAACTAATCATGAAAAATTTTAGTACATACCTACTTCAATAACATACCGAAGAAACGCGAGATTTGAAAGGGTTAAAAAGTCGAAATAACACACTCCACCTCCTAAGCTTCATATCGTTTTTGAAAAATATTGGATCACAAGTATCAAACAATACAAACTTGTTTCTTGTTTTGCTTTACATTTTTTTTAGTCATGTATTCATTTTCCTGCTAAAATAAATAACAAGAACTACAAAAGTAAAAAAAAAAAAAAAAACGGTGGAATAGAGATACAAAGAACCGTTCCAAGCATCGAAAACAACAATTTCGAAGTTTTAAGCTCTTATTTCTCCGTCAGGTATCGCTCGATCAGAAATTATTTAAAACCCGTATTCTTTGAGAATGTAGTAAGCGTACAATTTTTGAGATATTTAAGAAAACCCCAGGGGGGGCCCCAAAGGCCCCAGGGGGAGCCCCAAAGGCCCCAAAACTGTTCAAGTTTGAACGACCTGCTTTTCTTATCACTAAATTGTGATCTAAAGTCGATTCTGATCCTATCATTAGTAAATATACATTATAATTAAAATTTAAATATATTTAACTTGATATCTAATATTTTCTATTTGTTCTTGAGTAAAGATTAAAAAACAATCTAATCGACTGTTTATTTAACTTGGTATTTTACATTTTGGCAGAATATCATATACTAATGATGATTACTTTTTAATTTTAGCTTTTTTTTTTTAAAAGATAATCTCAGCTAATGCTCTTCCCATTATCTTTTATCTACAAAATAACCTCTTGTTACGCTAGGTTTTTGTGATAAGTAGGTTTTTTTAGATAGGTAGGCCTTAGCTTTACACCTATTATAAATATGTTATTGTTAACGAAATTTTGGTACCGAAAAATTGCAGTCTGTTTATTTTATACTCTCTTGATGATTGCCGAGGTATTATGTATGTCTCAGAAACATGTAAATTCTGTCATCCTATTTCTTTTACTATGATAAAGTGACAAGAAATCAATCCACTTTGTCAGAAAATGATAACCTATCCCTTGTCTGTCGTGCCTATATTTGACAGTCTTGTCCGTAACTGCGGCCTTGATAATTCGATACTTGAGGTTTCTGTTGATGTTTTGAGAGCGAAAAATGGCATTTGAGCCTCCCAAGCAACTGCCATGTGTGTTTTTTTCGGTTTTTGGCTTGTGAAAATAGGAGCTCGACTTTTTTGTAATTATTCTTGGCGTAGATTAATTTATTGTATTTATTTACCAGGAGGTAAATTTTCTATTCCCTCTTTATCGTCGCCAGTACTTCCTCGGCTCAGTCCTTTACCAAGTAATTCAATCTCGTATACCTTCTTATATTTTTCAACTCCTTAAATTTAAATCCTCTGTTCATTTCGTCCTTCCGATCTTTTTATCAGGCTCTACAATAGTGTTTGTAAATAATAAAATAAAAAAGGGAAAGGATTAAATTGCAAAGTAAACAAAACTGACATTTCATACGGTACAGCCCGATATTCCTTCCCACCGTACTGCATTATTTGAAAAATCCATTGTCACCCGTGCCACCTCGCTATGGAATTCCTTACCTTTGTCTGTCCACCATTCTACCAACCTAGAAACCTTTAAATCCCGACTCTTCCACATCTTTTTATTCCTGCAAGATTTACCCAATCTTTAATTTATATACAAACTGTATTATTCATAATTTTATTTATTAAATTTCCACTTATCTGTACACTGAAAATTATTCCCATGGGACATGTTTCCTGGAATAAGAATAAAATTTCATTTCATTGTTTTCAAACGAATAATGAACAAACGAAACGAATCATCTATACCGTGCATAATTAGAAGTTCAGCGAAAGATCTTTTTTCAATTTACAAGTTCTAAATAGAACCACAACCACTGAGATATCCCTAATTTTCAAATTAAAAGTTTCAAGTCTATTTCTTTTCATTCGACATTTCTCTTTAAGTTTTTAGTACTTCCATTTCACATTTATGAGGATTATGTTGAATGTAGACTTTAGTAGACTAATTGGATTATCCCATGTTTTCCCTTTGATTGTGCGCAATAATTCCATCCTAACTACCCCTTAATTAAAGCATGGAGTCTTAACAAACCGCTTGTTAGGATTTGCCTCAGAAAGGGTCCTTTGTTCTTAACTAATCGTAGGCTTTCAAGGATTCTTGCATAATCTGAGCGCGGAACTATTTTCAATGTCACTAGTTCATATTTGAATCGATCCATGCAAAAAGAGCTTCAGTCCATAATTAGTAGTTTTGAGAAAACGAGAAAAAACTGTCTACACCCTTCATTTGTTTTATTATTGTGCTATTTTTTTTTTTTTTTTTTTTTTTTTGCCTGAGTACCCCATACAGACACAAGTAATATATGGAACATTAGTTGTTACTAACAAATGCATTATATTATTAAAATATAATAATAGTGCTTGGACTGAAGCTCTTCTTGCATGGAACAGCCTAAGGAGTACCTCCTTGCAAAATATAAGGTCTAATATAATGTAAAACACATTGTAGGATATATTGAGTAACCGTTTATTATACAATATCTAAGAAATATTTGCATGATATAATGTTCATACAATGAGTAATGTAATGCTGAATCGTCTTGAACTTCTTCATCTATGTTTATAGTTGTTGGCCAACCCAATATTTCATAGTAAAATTCTTGTGCTCTTCTGAAACGTTTGGCATCAACTTCTTAATGTCTTCAATTTTTTTTCTGCTTGATGGCGACCTTCCCTCCTGGGTAGGCTGAACTGGAGCCTCAAGACCTTGGCGTAAACGAAAGGTATGTGCTACAATGCCGTTAATTTTTTTTTTTTTTTGGTACATGTGTTTCTATGGCAACAATGTATTGGACTAAAGTCCTCTTAACATAGAAGTGTGTAGTTACCTTCAGAGACAACGAATCCATCACTAACTCATATTTGGAAAAAAATGGACTGAAGCTCTTTTTGCATGGATCGATTCATTTGTTCTCTACTACCAATTTCATCTGAAAGGGATTAATGTAAGCTACAACTTTGATCGCAATTTTGCGATATTTCTAACGGTTTAAAAGATATTTAATGATGCCTTTCCATCGATATATATATATATATATATATATATATATATATATATATATATATATATATATATATATATATATACACTTTACTGAAATTTCCCTCGTTCCTGGCAGACATTATACAGGATGTCCCGAATTTAAATAGCAAAACTTTAGTAGCTTGTACGGGAGCGAAACACTAAGACAAAAAGTTCTTTATACATTTGCTCAATTTGGAGAAAATCGCAAAGCAAGACACGAAACAAGTTTTAATTTTTGTAATTATTTATTAAGTACAAAAATATAATACATCGGTGCGAGAGTATGCGCGCCAATTCCAAATAGAAGAGTGTTTAATCGGCGAGTAATAACATTAAGGGGGACCAAACAGCTCTTCCAAAAGAAGAGTATGCGCGCCAATTCCAAATAGAAGAGTGCTTAATCGGCGAGTAATAACATTAAGGGGGACCAAACAGCTCTTCCAAAAGAAGAGCATGCGCGCCAATTCCAAATAGAAGAGTGCTTAATCGGCGAGTAATAACATTAAGGGGGACCAAACAGCTCTTCCAAAAGAAGAGTATGCGCGCCAATTCCAAATAGAAGAGTGCTTAATCGGCGAGTAATAACATTAAGGGGGACCAAACAGCTCTTCCAAAAGAAGAGTATGCGCGCCAATTCCAAATAGAAGAGTGCTTAATCGGCGAGTAATAACATTAAGGGGGACCAAACAGCTCTTCCAAAAGAAGAGTATGCGCGCCAATTCCAAATAGAAGAGTGCTTAATCGGCGAGTAATAACATTAAGGGGGACCAAACAGCTCTTCCAAAAGAAGAGTATGCGCGCCAATTCCAAATAGAAGAGTGCTTAATCGGCGAGTAATAACATTAAGGGGGACCAAACAGCTCTTCCAAAAGAAGAGTATGCGCGCCAATTCCAAATAGAAGAGTGCTTAATCGGCGAGTAATAACATTAAGGGGGACCAAACAGCTCTTCCAAAAGAAGAGTATGCGCGCCAATTCCATATAGAAGAGTGCTTAATCGGCGAGTAATAACATTAAGGGGGACCAAACAGCTCTTCCAAAAGAAGAGTATGCGCGCCAATTCCATATAGAAGAGTGCTTAATCGGCGAGTAATAACATTAAGGGGGACCAAACAGCTCTTCCAAAAGAAGAGTATGCGCGCCAATTCCATATAGAAGAGTGCTTAATCGGCGAGTAATAACATTAAGGGGGACCAAACAGCTCTTCCAAAAGAAGAGTATGCGCGCCAATTCCAAATAGAAGAGTGCTTAATCGGCGAGTAATAACATTAAGGGGGACCAAACAGCTCTTCCAAAAGAAGAGTATGCGCGCCAATTCCAAATAGAAGAGTGCTTAATCGGCGAGTAATAACATTAAGGGGGACCAAACAGCTCTTCCAAAAGAAGAGTATGCGCGCCAATTCCAAATAGAAGAGTGCTTAATCGGCGAGTAATAACATTAAGGGGGACCAAACAGCTCTTCCAAAAGAAGAGTATGCGCGCCAATTCCAAATAGAAGAGTGCTTAATCGGCGAGTAATAACATTAAGGGGGACCAAACAGCTCTTCCAAAAGAAGAGTATCCGCGCCAATTCCAAATAGAAGAGTGCTTAATCGGCGAGTAATAACATTAAGGGGGACCAAACAGCTCTTCCAAAAGAAGAGTATGCGCGCCAATTCCAAATAGAAGAGTGCTTAATCGGCGAGTAATAACATTAAGGGGGACCAAACAGCTCTTCCAAAAGAAGAGTATGCGCGCCAATTCCAAATAGAAGAGTGCTTAATCGGCGAGTAATAACATTAAGGGGGACCAAACAGCTCTTCCAAAAGAAGAGTATCCGCGCCAATTCCAAATAGAAGAGTGCTTAATCGGCGAGTAATAACATTAAGGGGGACCAAACAGCTCTTCCAAAAGAAGAGTATGCGCGCCAATTCCAAATAGAAGAGTGCTTAATCGGCGAGTAATAACATTAAGGGGGACCAAACAGCTCTTCCAAAAGAAGAGTATGCGCGCCAATTCCAAATAGAAGAGTGCTTAATCGGCGAGTAATAACATTAAGGGGGACCAAACAGCTCTTCCAAAAGAAGAGTATGCGCGCCAATTCCAAATAGAAGAGTGCTTAATCGGCGAGTAATAACATTAAGGGGGACCAAACAGCTCTTCCAAAAGAAGAGTATGCGCGCCAATTCCAAATAGAAGAGTGCTTAATCGGCGAGTAATAACATTAAGGGGGACCAAACAGCTCTTCCAAAAGAAGAGTATGCGCGCCAATTCCAAATAGAAGAGTGCTTAATCGGCGAGTAATAACATTAAGGGGGACCAAACAGCTCTTCCAAAAGAAGAGTATGCGCGCCAATTCCAAATAGAAGAGTGCTTAATCGGCGAGTAATAACATTAAGGGGGACCAAACAGCTCTTCCAAAAGAAGAGTATGCGCGCCAATTCCAAATAGAAGAGTGCTTAATCGGCGAGTAATAACATTAAGGGGGACCAAACAGCTCTTCCAAAAGAAGAGTATGCGCGCCAATTCCAAATAGAAGAGTGCTTAATCGGCGAGTAATAACATTAAGGGGGACCAAACAGCTCTTCCAAAAGAAGAGTATGCGCGCCAATTCCAAATAGAAGAGTGCTTAATCGGCGAGTAATAACATTAAGGGGGACCAAACAGCTCTTCCAAAAGAAGAGTATCCGCGCCAATTCCAAATAGAAGAGTGCTTAATCGGCGAGTAATAACATTAAGGGGGACCAAACAGCTCTTCCAAAAGAAGAGTATGCGCGCCAATTCCAAATAGAAGAGTGCTTAATCGGCGAGTAATAACATTAAGGGGGACCAAACAGCTCTTCCAAAAGAAGAGTATCCGCGCCAATTCCAAATAGAAGAGTGCTTAATCGGCGAGTAATAACATTAAGGGGGACCAAACAGCTCTTCCAAAAGAAGAGTATCCGCGCCAATTCCAAATAGAAGAGTGCTTAATCGGCGAGTAATAACATTAAGGGGGACCAAACAGCTCTTCCAAAAGAAGAGTATGCGCGCCAATTCCAAATAGAAGAGTGCTTAATCGGCGAGTAATAACATTAAGGGGGACCAAACAGCTCTTCCAAAAGAAGAGTATGCGCGCCAATTCCAAATAGAAGAGTGCTTAATCGGCGAGTAATAACATTAAGGGGGACCAAACAGCTCTTCCAAAAGAAGAGTATGCGCGCCAATTCCAAATAGAAGAGTGCTTAATCGGCGAGTAATAACATTAAGGGGGACCAAACAGCTCTTCCAAAAGAAGAGTATGCGCGCCAATTCCAAATAGAAGAGTGCTTAATCGGCGAGTAATAACATTAAGGGGGACCAAACAGCTCTTCCAAAAGAAGAGTATGCGCGCCAATTCCAAATAGACGAGTGCTTAATCGGCGAGTAATAACATTAAGGGGGACCAAACAGCTCTTCCAAAAGAAGAGTATGCGCGCCAATTCCAAATAGACGAGTGCTTAATCGGCGAGTAATAACATTAAGGGGGACCAAACAGCTCTTCCAAAAGAAGAGTATGCGCGCCAATTCCATATAGAAGAGTGCTTAATCGGCGAGTAATAACATTAAGGGGGACCAAACAGCTCTTCCAAAAGAAGAGTATGCGCGCCAATTCCAAATAGAAGAGTGCTTAATCGGCGAGTAATAACATTAAGGGGGACCAAACAGCTCTTCCAAAAGAAGAGTATGCGCGCCAATTCCAAATAGAAGAGTGCTTAATCGGCGAGTAATAACATTAAGGGGGACCAAACAGCTCTTCCAAAAGAAGAGTATGCGCGCCAATTCCAAATAGAAGAGTGCTTAATCGGCGAGTAATAACATTAAGGGGGACCAAACAGCTCTTCCAAAAGAAGAGTATGCGCGCCAATTCCAAATAGAAGAGTGCTTAATCGGCGAGTAATAACATTAAGGGGGACCAAACAGCTCTTCCAAAAGAAGAGTATGCGCGCCAATTCCAAATAGAAGAGTGCTTAATCGGCGAGTAATAACATTAAGGGGGACCAAACAGCTCTTCCAAAAGAAGAGTATGCGCGCCAATTCCAAATAGAAGAGTGCTTAATCGGCGAGTAATAACATTAAGGGGGACCAAACAGCTCTTCCAAAAGAAGAGTATGCGCGCCAATTCCAAATAGAAGAGTGCTTAATCGGCGAGTAATAACATTAAGGGGGACCAAACAGCTCTTCCAAAAGAAGAGTATGCGCGCCAATTCCAAATAGAAGAGTGCTTAATCGGCGAGTAATAACATTAAGGGGGACCAAACAGCTCTTCCAAAAGAAGAGTATGCGCGCCAATTCCAAATAGAAGAGTGCTTAATCGGCGAGTAATAACATTAAGGGGGACCAAACAGCTCTTCCAAAAGAAGAGTATGCGCGCCAATTCCAAATAGAAGAGTGCTTAATCGGCGAGTAATAACATTAAGGGGGACCAAACAGCTCTTCCAAAAGAAGAGTATGCGCGCCAATTCCAAATAGAAGAGTGCTTAATCGGCGAGTAATAACATTAAGGGGGACCAAACAGCTCTTCCAAAAGAAGAGTATGCGTGCCAATTCCAAATAGAAGAGTGCTTAATCGGCGAGTAATAACATTAAGGGGGACCAAACAGCTCTTCCAAAAGAAGAGTATGCGCGCCAATTCCAAATAGAAGAGTGCTTAATCGGCGAGTAATAACATTAAGGGGGACCAAACAGCTCTTCCAAAAGAAGAGTATGCGCGTCAATTCCAAATAGAAGAGTGCTTAATCGGCGAGTAATAACATTAAGGGGGACCAAACAGCTCTTCCAAAAGAAGAGTATGCGCGCCAATTCCAAATAGAAGAGTGCTTAATCGGCGAGTAATAACATTAAGGGGGACCAAACAGCTCTTCCAAAAGAAGAGCATGCGCGCCAATTCCAAATAGAAGAGTGCTTAATCGGCGAGTAATATCATTAAGGGGGACCAAACAGCTCTTCCAAAAGAAGAGCATGCGCGCCAATTCCAAATAGAAGAGTGCTTAATCGGCGAGTAATAACATTAAGGGGGACCAAACAGCTCTTCCAAAAGAAGAGTATGCGCGCCAATTCCAAATAGAAGAGTGCTTAATCGGCGAGTAATAACATTAAGGGGGACCAAACAGCTCTTCCAAAAGAAGAGTATGCGCGCCAATTCCAAATAGAAGAGTGCTTAATCGGCGAGTAATAACATTAAGGGGGACCAAACAGCTCTTCCAAAAGAAGAGTATGCGCGCCAATTCCAAATAGACGAGTGCTTAATCGGCGAGTAATAACATTAAGGGGGACCAAACAGCTCTTCCAAAAGAAGAGTATGCGCGCCAATTCCATATAGAAGAGTGCTTAATCGGCGAGTAATAACATTAAGGGGGACCAAACAGCTCTTCCAAAAGAAGAGTATGCGCGCCAATTCCAAATAGAAGAGTGCTTAATCGGCGAGTAATAACATTAAGGGGGACCAAACAGCTCTTCCAAAAGAAGAGTATGCGCGCCAATTCCAAATAGAAGAGTGCTTAATCGGCGAGTAATAACATTAAGGGGGACCAAACAGCTCTTCCAAAAGAAGAGTATGCGCGCCAATTCCAAATAGAAGAGTGCTTAATCGGCGAGTAATAACATTAAGGGGGACCAAACAGCTCTTCCAAAAGAAGAGTATGCGCGCCAATTCCAAATAGAAGAGTGCTTAATCGGCGAGTAATAACATTAAGGGGGACCAAACAGCTCTTCCAAAAGAAGAGTATGCGCGCCAATTCCAAATAGAAGAGTGCTTAATCGGCGAGTAATAACATTAAGGGGGACCAAACAGCTCTTCCAAAAGAAGAGTATGCGCGCCAATTCCAAATAGAAGAGTGCTTAATCGGCGAGTAATAACATTAAGGGGGACCAAACAGCTCTTCCAAAAGAAGAGTATGCGCGCCAATTCCAAATAGAAGAGTGCTTAATCGGCGAGTAATAACATTAAGGGGGACCAAACAGCTCTTCCAAAAGAAGAGTATGCGCGCCAATTCCAAATAGAAGAGTGCTTAATCGGCGAGTAATAACATTAAGGGGGACCAAACAGCTCTTCCAAAAGAAGAGTATGCGCGCCAATTCCAAATAGAAGAGTGCTTAATCGGCGAGTAATAACATTAAGGGGGACCAAACAGCTCTTCCAAAAGAAGAGTATGCGCGCCAATTCCAAATAGAAGAGTGCTTAATCGGCGAGTAATAACATTAAGGGGGACCAAACAGCTCTTCCAAAAGAAGAGTATGCGCGCCAATTCCAAATAGAAGAGTGCTTAATCGGCGAGTAATAACATTAAGGGGGACCAAACAGCTCTTCCAAAAGAAGAGTATGCGCGCCAATTCCAAATAGAAGAGTGCTTAATCGGCGAGTAATAACATTAAGGGGGACCAAACAGCTCTTCCAAAAGAAGAGTATGCGCGCCAATTCCAAATAGAAGAGTGCTTAATCGGCGAGTAATAACATTAAGGGGGACCAAACAGCTCTTCCAAAAGAAGAGTATGCGCGCCAATTCCAAATAGAAGAGTGCTTAATCGGCGAGTAATAACATTAAGGGGGACCAAACAGCTCTTCCAAAAGAAGAGTATGCGCGCCAATTCCAAATAGAAGAGTGCTTAATCGGCGAGTAATAACATTAAGGGGGACCAAACAGCTCTTCCAAAAGAAGAGTATGCGCGCCAATTCCAAATAGAAGAGTGCTTAATCGGCGAGTAATAACATTAAGGGGGACCAAACAGCTCTTCCAAAAGAAGAGTATGCGCGCCAATTCCAAATAGAAGAGTGCTTAATCGGCGAGTAATAACATTAAGGGGGACCAAACAGCTCTTCCAAAAGAAGAGTATGCGCGCCAATTCCAAATAGAAGAGTGCTTAATCGGCGAGTAATAACATTAAGGGGGACCAAACAGCTCTTCCAAAAGAAGAGTATGCGCGCCAATTCCAAATAGAAGAGTGCTTAATCGGCGAGTAATAACATTAAGGGGGACCAAACAGCTCTTCCAAAAGAAGAGTATGCGCGCCAATTCCAAATAGAAGAGTGCTTAATCGGCGAGTAATAACATTAAGGGGGACCAAACAGCTCTTCCAAAAGAAGAGTATGCGCGCCAATTCCAAATAGAAGAGTGCTTAATCGGCGAGTAATAACATTAAGGGGGACCAAACAGCTCTTCCAAAAGAAGAGTATGCGCGCCAATTCCAAATAGAAGAGTGCTTAATCGGCGAGTAATAACATTAAGGGGGACCAAACAGCTCTTCCAAAAGAAGAGTATGCGCGCCAATTCCAAATAGAAGAGTGCTTAATCGGCGAGTAATAACATTAACGGGGACCAAACAGCTCTTCCAAAAGAAGAGTATGCGCGCCAATTCCAAATAGAAGAGTGCTTAATCGGCGAGTAATAACATTAACGGGGACCAAACAGCTCTTCCAAAAGAAGAGTATGCGCGCCAATTCCAAATAGAAGAGTGCTTAATCGGCGAGTAATAACATTAAGGGGGACCAAACAGCTCTTCCAAAAGAAGAGTATGCGCGCCAATTCCAAATAGAAGAGTGCTTAATCGGCGAGTAATAACATTAAGGGGGACCAAACAGCTCTTCCAAAAGAAGAGTATGCGTGCCAATTCCAAATAGAAGAGTGCTTAATCGGCGAGTAATAAGATTAAGGGGGACCAAACAGCTCTTCCAAAAGAAGAGTATGCGCGCCAATTCCAAATAGAAGAGTGCTTAATCGGCGAGTAATAACATTAAGGGGGACCAAACAGCTCTTCCAAAAGAAGAGTATGCGCGCCAATTCCAAATAGAAGAGTGCTTAATCGGCGAGTAATAACATTAAGGGGGACCTAACAGCTCTTCCAAAAGAAGAGTATGCGCGCCAATTCCAAATAGAAGAGTGCTTAATCGGCGAGTAATAACATTAAGGGGGACCTAACAGCTCTTTCAAAAGAAGAGTATGCGCGCCAATTCCAAATAGAAGAGTGCTTAATCGGCGAGTAATAACATTAAGGGGGACCAAACAGCTCTTCCAAAAGAAGAGTATGCGCGCCAATTCCAAATAGAAGAGTGCTTAATCGGCGAGTAATAACATTAAGGGGGACCAAACAGCTCTTCCAAAAGAAGAGTATGCGCGCCAATTCCAAATAGAAGAGTGCTTAATCGGCGAGTAATAACATTAAGGGGGACCAAACAGCTCTTCCAAAAGAAGAGTATGCGCGCCAATTCCAAATAGAAGAGTGCTTAATCGGCGAGTAATAACATTAAGGGGGACCAAACAGCTCTTCCAAAAGAAGACTTTTCTTTTTCTTTTTTTTTTTTTTTTTTTTTTCTCCTCCCAACCATTGCACCATTTCTAAAGCCAGCTTAACTTTTTGAATCGGCATTGCTTTGATGATGCACAACTAACCGTGAATAAGACCAGTTGGCTGTATAATTAGATTTATACGTAGAATTGAAATTCCTAGGATTATATATATGTACTAATTAACATAACTGTATATGTATATAGTGTTTATTGTATAATTGTATTAGGCCTTAGTTATATAGAATGCACATATATAGACAATAACGTAATATAATTTAGTAATATATGAATGATGTAAGTATAGACAATTATGTAATATAAAATAATGTAATGATATATACACAATGTTAACATGTAGAAAATAATGTAATATATATATATATATATATATATATATATATATATATATATATATATATATATATATATATGGGGGCGAGGTTAGCTCAGTGGTAGAGCACTGGACTAATAAGCTGGAGGCCTGAGTTCAAATCCGGAGCAAGCACTAAAGATTTTTTCTTGTATTGTCTTCGTTCATTGGTTGAATTCGGCCTCCCTGACCGTCCCTAGGCCGACCCAGCCTTTAATTAATTTAATAATGGGTACCTTGGGTGCTAATGACTCTAGCAGTCGAAGCAGCCAAGGGGAAAATCAGACGGCCGGAGTATAGTACTGATTTTATATATATATATATATATATATATATATATATTTATATATATATATATATGTATATATATATATATATATATAAAATGTAAGTTCTACATCGCTATAAAGCGTTAACACAAAAAAAATTAAAAAAATAACGAGAGACTGGGTCATTTATTTCCTTACATTTTGTTTATGTTGTCATCTATTTGATTTAGTTATTGCTTAAAATGTTGCCCTCTTGAAACCATTGAAAATTTTAATAAGTAAGTACAAAAATGAAAACATGTTTCGTTTCTTGTTTAGCGATTTTCTCCAAAACGAACCGAAAACGAGCAAATCTCTTGAGGACTTTTTGTCTTAGTTTTTTCCCCTACACGCTCCTTATGTTTTGCTATTCAAATACGGGACTCCCTGTATACACACCATGGGTGATTCTCTCTTCTACTATTATAATAATTACTTTATGCTCATGAATATTTCTTATTAAAGGTCATAAAGGAATGATATTGGCTTTTCTTTAGCTAGGACGAATAGATAGGCAACATGCAGAGCACTGCTGTTCTGTAAAATTGCATTTCTTAAAGAGCAAGGGGCTAATTGGATTTGTTTAAAACAGTTATACCTTAATTGAAGGGCTCAGTGCCAGAGGTGACTAACCCACAATTTTAACAAATTTGAGTTATTCACTTCTCCTGATAGAGAATTTTAAGTTTTATAATTGATAGAAATGCCCAGCCTTTACACCTCATTGATTAGTACTGACTTCTGTTAGTTTGTTTTGGAACTTACTGCAAAGCTAAATCACGTGAGAGGCAAACTTGACCAACCCACACTAGGTATGGCTTTGCTAATGGCAACATGAGTGATATAGTTGAAGCTTCTGATCACCCTGTGGCAGATCATGTCTATGAACCAACAAGGAATGTTCATGAACTACGCTTGTGGAGAACAAAACCGCAACATTAAGATTGCACTGTTCCTGTCCCACATACTACACAACTCAAATAGTCGGAAAATCATTTTTTTTGTTAAATTATTGATACATAATCAGAGAACTATAATGAAAAATAATCTTTCATTAATTGTTAATCTCCGGATATGTGACCACTATTGTTTAAGTGCACGTTATTTTTTATATATGTAAGAGCCAAACATGACTATACTTTTTGTTTTTCATTATCATGTCTAACTATAAACCTTTGATTATTATTGTATATTCATAAGAATTTTGTGTACCAGCTGAATATAGACCAATTAAAATCATTCCTGTCACCATCACTAATTTTTTTCCAAAATCCTTACTTTAACTGTTTAAAGTAAATGTTTAACTTTAAACTTTAACCTTAATTTTCTCAGTTTGTTCTAATTGTGGGTTCCTCAGTGTGGGATTGCGCCAGCTGTGGCCAGATTAAGCATTAGAAGGTGGGCGGAAGCTGAGCATAAGAGGAAGTGGTGTAGCAGCTCCACCCAGAGACAGGCGAAGCTGTTCCTTTCCTGTGTGGACAAGAAGAGGACGGAGACTCTCCTTAATCTGTGCAGGTCCAAGGTAAGACTAGTAACACTGTAGAATGCACCGGCACCTCCACTCTATGGGGCTGACCAGGACATCATGGTGCAGACTGTGCCTTGAAGACGACGAGACGCCGTACCACATCATATGCAGATGTCCGGCACTTGTAGCGAAGAGATACCTGCATTTTGGTGCAGACTTCATAGATGACCCTAGAAGGCTACCTGAACTGAACCTTCGGACTCTGTTAAGGTTCATCTCGGATACGGCGCTGTTGGTGTAACAGGCTGGCTTGTCGGGTGGCACAATAGGCCTTGTTGGCCACGGTGCACCTCCCTTTCTCCGGGCACCCGCCTTAATAATAATAATTGTGGGTTAGTCACCTTTAGCACTGAGCCCATCAATTAAAGTTAATTTTAAAGCGAGAGAATTCGAGGCAAATTAATTCAGCCTCCTGTAGTTAAACTCTAGATGCTTAGTGAAAAAAAAATTATTATTTTCTATTTCACGTAATGGATGATTTATCTTCATTTTATTAATTATTCGTCCATCTTCTGGATCTAGTGTCCTGGAGACGTTCTCCACGCCAATTACCTGGGTTTGTTTACTATTGTGGTCAAGGAGATGACAGTACGCGCTATATTGCATAACTTATGGTTATGTAATAGTCAATTCTCTCCAGTTACCTTATACTCTGGTACCATAATCCTCTCCAGCTTTATTCTTCAAGTAATAAGATTTCGTAGAATATAATCGAACTTCCAACTTGAACATAACTTCACGAACTTACACACTATGCGAATGGTAACAAAATTAGTTGAAAACTTCTAAATTAGGGGATATTATGAATACGACGAAAGTCTGGGTAAAAGAAATATTCTCTCGACGAGAAGAAGTTACTTCATCTAGGCTTCGGATAGGACACACCCTACTTACCCGTTCGTAGTTACTAGACAGAAAAGAAAGACCCACGTGTATAATATGCTACAGAACTCTAACTGTCAAACATATACTGACTGACAGTAGGCATCGCAGCAAATTAACCATTCCTTACTGACAAAAGGTAGCCCATACATTCAAACACTACTAACACATTTAAAACGTGTATTCAATATCTTCATCGTCTCCCGGCTTCTTTCTCCAGCGGTGCTCGTTGTTCGATAGGATTTGGGCGAAATATAACGGCCGAACAACGAGCACCGCTGGAGAAAGAAGCCGGGAGACGACGATGGCTCAGCGAAGGAGCCTAAAGGAGAACACGTCGTCGATACAAATGCAAACTAACGAATATGAAAAAATGCATCTTTCATTGTCCATCTTTAATAATTTCTGCTGGACTTATTTACGGCAAATTCTTCAATCTGACTTCACTCTATTAAAGGGAAAGTATTCCACTATCAAAAGGTCAAATCTGCCGAATATTTGACTGTCCAAAAAAAAGTTATGAATAAATACTTTTCCACTCTGAAAAGTGGAGATTTTCATATTCGTTAGTTTGCTTTTGTATCAACGATGTATTCAATAATATAACTAGGTATTTTTCATGCAAATATTTTCTTTTTGTTTTTATTTTCTTTTATGCTTTTTGTTATTTTTTTTTATTTTTTTTTTTTTTTTTTACGGCGCATCTACAACATGGCCATTAGGGCCGCTTTTTGTTATTTTTCATATTTTTAGGACCAACTGACTAATAATCGTACATCTGACCGAAACTAACTGCCTTTAATTCTGTCGTTTTAATGAGTTCATAGCCTTCGTTGCGGAACTCACAATAAATAATCTATCTTAAGATAGTTACCTCCCCATCTAAAATAAATATTTATTGTTTTTGCTAATAGTTTGTCGCAACTGAGGTGATTAAATTGCGTGAATATAAATAACGAAAGAAGACGTTCAAGTGATTGTATGTAATGAGTCAAGTATCAGGCTGTACCATATGTAATGAGTCAAGTATCAGGCTGTATCGTATGAAATGAGTCAAGTATCAATCAGGCTGTACCGTATGAAATGTCAGTTTTGTTTACTTTGCGATTTAATCCTTTCCCTTTTTTATTTCGTTATTTACAAACATCATTGTTATTCATATAGAATTAAAGCTCTTTTATTCCTATTATTTAATCAGTAACTTGCGTACTGTGTTGTGAGAACGATCCTCTGAGAAAAAAATAAAACTTAAATTATGACTTCAACGGAAATCCGTATTATTTTTCTTTATGAATTTAAGCTCGGTCATAGCGCTGCTGAGGCCAGTATGAACATTAACACGGCGTTCGGGGAGGGAACGGTGAATGAACGAACTGCTTACCGGTGGTTTTCCAGGTTTCGAAGTGGAAATTTTGACCTTGACAACGAGGAGCGAGGAAGGCCAGAAACCAAGCTTGACAATGACCACCTGAAAGAAAGGGTTGAAGCTTGTCCCTCAAAAAGCACTAGGGAATATGCCAAAGAACTCGGAGTAGGAGCCACGACATTTTCAAGACATTCGAAGGGAATCGGCAAGTCCAAAACTGACATTTCATACGGTACAGCCTGATAATAAAGTATGTAATTCTTGAGAGAAATTCTTTTCAGAGGATTCAGTGCATCACTTTAATATATTTATTTCTAAATTTAGCGACTTCAAGAGACATAAACGTAATTAAGATGTTGACCTGATTGGGGATCCAGAAATGGTTTGAAATGTCAATGATTCATAAACAAAACCACGGAAAAAACTATTATTCGAATTTGAATTTATTTATTTTGTACATTTTACAATTTCATACATAGATATATTATATCCTTGCAAATGTAACAGTTTATTTTTTTCTGCTAACATTGGATTGTATGTTAATGTGACAAACATTTTTTCTTGCATAATTTGTTTATTAATATCAATAGCCTACATGTAGAATGTGGGGAATTACCATTGGAATACAGACGTATGCAGAATTGTTTGAAATATTGCCTTAAAACTAAATATTTAAATAGTAAGAAACCCTCTACACCAAAACCCTCTACACCAAACTCAAAGATCCCATCCCTTTTGAACATACAACCCGATGTGTTTACCAAGTCCCTTGCCAAACCCCTTCCTGTAATGGTGTATACATAGGAGAAACCATAAATGACATTCACTCACGTCTTACACAACATAAACGAACCATCACTAATAAAGAAATAGATAAATCTGCACTTGCAAAACATGCCATTACACAAAAACACACTTTTAACTTCGACGACACGAAAATTCTTTCTACACAACGTAACAAAAAAAGACTACAGATCTCGGAATGTGTACACATAAACTTAAACAAAAACAATATAAATTACAAAACTGACCAACAAGGCATTTCTCCTATGTACGCTAATATTTTCCAAATACTCGCCCGACCACCTACCTAGATTTTTACCTTGCCCCTTGGGTATCCTTCCATTAACACCTTTTTCTCCTTTCCTGTCATAAAATGTCATAAACATCTGTTTGATCCTACCGCCCGTTTTCCCCCACCTCTTGCTGTTTCCAGTTACATATACCCCTTGCAGATTCCTTTTTTCCTTAGACACTTTCACAATGGTTACTTAATTGCCAACCTTGGTCTTCCTCTGCCGCTCGGCATTTCCATTGGTATGTAGTATCTTATTTCTTTGTAAAATTAATTAATGTTACTATTAGCTACTATATTTGTCATTGGTATATAGTTCTCTTATTTCTTTGTAAAATCAATTAATGTTACTAATTACTATTAAAATCAATTACTGTACCTATTTTCTTTTTCATTCTACTCATTCTAAGAATTTTAAGACGATATGTTCTGTTATAAGTTAAACTGTATCTATAGTTCTGTTACCTATCACAATTATAAATTTTTCTTGATTGTTTCTGTATTAATTTCTTTTTTTTGTCATTTTAGCTGACGAAGGCTACCAATGAGTAGCCGAAACGTCCGAAATATAGATTTTTTTAAAACAAAATCATATTGAGGTTTATTTAGCCGAATCCCAACCATTCCATCTGTACTTAAATAGTAATTGCGTCCCGCAATCTATTGACGAAGATCTGTTACGAAAATACCAAATGCAACCATTCAGGCAACTCCCACTGCTGGTAGGATGTTTGATTCATGCACAAGACACTGACCTACTACAAACACAACTCTTATCCAGACCTCCCGCGACGTTCACACCATGGACTCTAAACAACTTGACACTAGACCTAGGACTGACTAAATACAAAAAAGTCCGATTCGCAGGAACTGCGTCATCTTAGCGCGGTTCCGTTCTTATCTCTAGTGTTTATGAAGGCATAGAATAGAAAAAGTTATTACTTTGTTTAGATCAATAGCGAAACAGCTATCCAAATGAAATCTCAAACAAACCAGTCTTGAAAGGTCTTTGTTGATTTACAATCATACCTG
This sequence comes from Gonocerus acuteangulatus, assembly GCA_946811695.1. Classification (NCBI taxonomy): domain Eukaryota; kingdom Metazoa; phylum Arthropoda; class Insecta; order Hemiptera; family Coreidae; genus Gonocerus; species Gonocerus acuteangulatus. The sequence goes on along the minus strand of OX328124.1, from coordinate 14,327,087 downwards.
TATGGGTCAGCTCTCCCATAAGTCGGGCAGAAAGGCCTCCGCTCAGAGGCATTTGGAAAGCCTTGGGATCTCTCTCTTTAAACGCTACATTTCTAACAATAAATTGATCTTCTTATTTTACTTAATCTGTTTTATTGTCAAATACATTATCTGACTATAAGCAATTTAAAAATAACAAGGAATAAAACAGACAAAAAGAAAAGTTCGAATAAGCGAAATCAATTACTTAAAAGTTTTAAGCACTTATTTCTCCGATTGACATCGCTTATTCAAAACTTTCTTTAAAACCATTCTTGTAGACCATTTAGTAAGCTTTCGAATGGTAACCTTTCGCTTCCCAAGATTTTCAACTTTTTTCGAGATATTAAGAAATTATACGAAGTTCCCAAAACTTTTTATTATTTCTGACAACAGAAAATTGGTCTCATTTTACCTATCCTGTTTTACACACACATACATTTTCCTTACAAATACAACATAAGAAATTACAAAAATAAAAAGCAATAAAAAACCAAGGGAAAGAGACAAAAAGAACGACAAAAACCCGTTCATAAGAACAAAACAGACATATTTGAAGTTTTAAGCACTTATTTCTCCGATTGACATAACCTAATCAAAAATAGTTTTAGAATCATTTTTGTAGAGAATTTAGTAAGCTTTCAAATAGTTTCAATCCACTTACCACGATTTCCCAACCGTGTTCGAGATATTAATGAAAGTATACGAAGTTTCCAAAACTTTTCATGTCTGTTCATAAAATATTTTATTCTAACCCTTCCTTAACTCCAAACGTAACATAACTTTCAACATACTAGTTTTAATGAAAGTAGAACATGCAGATAATGTTTCAACTGAATCCCGTTATTCTAAGTACCCAAACCAAAAACGGCATTCAAAAACTATTTTTCCAGTTTTCTCAACAACGGTTAAAGCTATCGCCTTGAAAATGGTTTCATTCGTTTTCCTAGCCCAAGAAGCCTATAAAACGAGTACTTACAAGCTTATGAACTCAAAAACGTAAGCGTTACGATTTTTTCTGCGCGAATTTCGCCCCAAACGCCATCTTCCAGTGGGCGGATTTTGCTGGTTAACGAACTTGACCTTTCAAATTGGACGACAGATTTTTGTACCAAATTTCATCAAAATCGGACCATTCGTCTTCTATTTAGAGAGCGAACAGACAAATATATATATATATATATATATATATATATATATATATATATAAATATATACATATATATATATATACAAATTTGAACCACCGTTATTTTCGGTTTCTAGGGGTTCTGAAACGCAAAATTTTCTAGTCGGCACTTCCGGATCGTTTCATTGTATCAACCTTATAAGCGGGGTTCCTCCCTATGGGGGAGGGAGGAACCGCGCTAAAATCCGACCCGACCTCTACACATTCATACAAACACATATTCAAGTCATATCTTGACAAAAATAAAGACACAATGTTTATTTACACGGACGGATCCAAGACAGCTGAAGGCACAGGCGCAGCAGCTGTAATGGATATAAATACCTTACAGCTTAAACTACCAAAAAGTACAAGTATTTATTCTGCTGAGCTGCACGCCATTCACCTTGCTCTGGGAAATGCACATGACATACAACAACAAAAGATAACACTATTTACGGACTCACTTCGCTCAATACATGGACTACAAAACATGTACAACGACAATCCCATCATTATAAACATACTAGAACAGATACACCGGAGGAATAAAGAAATCACAATATATTGGCTCCCAGGACATGAGGACATAGGAAAAAGCACTCAAGCTGACGTACTGGCTCGGACGGCTACAAGACAAAACCGACAGGACATAGACAAAGTTACATTACAAGATCTGCAAATCGAAGTAAGAAGGTTTATTACAGAAAAGTGGCAGAAATCTTGGCACATGACGACAGAAAACAAACTTCGCGAAATAAAACAGACGGTAGGTGAATGGCCTTCAAGCAAAAGGGATAATAGAAGAGACGACGTGATATTATGCCGCTTAAGAATTGGCCATTCCCGACTGACACACTCTTATCTGATGACAAGACAGGACAGACCGACATGTACACAGTGTAACACACCGCTGACTATAAAGCACATACTCACTGAATGTTTATAGCGACAAAACTATGACTTACCTTACAATATGACTGAATTACTCGGCGATGGAAGCAAATATATCGATGAGATATTGAACTACCTAAACAAGACCAATCTACTAAACAAATTATAATTATAATTAAACATGAACAAATTATAACAGGACATACACACATATATGTGTATGTATTTTATTTGTCTTAAAATGTTAAAACTATACAACCGTACTATACTAAAATCTTACATTTGAGAATCTAAAACTAACAGGAGTGTGAAACCTCCTTCAACCAACTTAATTGTTTATTTGTATGAACTTTATGCATTATTATAATATTGATTTTTCATATATTCAAGTATATTGTAATATTGTACTCTCTTATAACCAATGTGTATATAAATTTCAATTTGTATATTAGGCCAAAAATGTGTAAAATGAGATTGTATTTAATTAGATGTAATTTTTGTTTGTATATTGTATATGTAATTTTTGTTCTGAGCGAGTCGCCTTAGTTACGGTCGCTCATAAATAAATAAATAAATTATTAATATCAATTTTGGTTTTCTAAATAAAAATATTTTCATTGAAGGAGCTTAAATCCTGAATCCTAAATCTTGATCTTTGATCTTGAATATATAGTATATTGGATAACCATTCTGCCGAAATTTACAATTTCAATTTCATTCAAAGTTTTTCATCCATATAAGATCACTACATGGTTCCGTTACATCCGACCTACTATAGGAAGCTGTATGCATGAATACACGTGTGTTAAAGGCTCATTAAATAGACATATTTCTATGTCGAATAGCTTAGAGGGCTGTAATACACTTAAGCCTGCTTTGCATAACTGTATACTCTTCATGTCCCAAAATCTTATACACCTAAAGTAATAGAAGTATCCAAAAGCAAATAACAATTTGATAAAATGTACTTTGGTCTCATTACTAAATTAGTTTTGTTCGTTTAATCGTTTTTTTTTTCACTGTTTACCTCACTTTTGTTTATTTAACGGTGTAATGAGTATTTTAGTAAAGCTGAGAAAATGAGAAACGTATTGGTAATAGTGTTTTCCTAGAGTGAGCGTCGAGATGGCGGTGAGTCCCTTCCGCTTAGGAAACTGTCAGTTTCCATATGCGGCACCCTAAGCTTCCTTCTCTTTGAGATTTTATTTTATATTTTTAACGAAAGATCTAAACCTACCGATAGGCCTTTACTAATCGCACTAGGGATATGAACGGAACCGCGCTAAGATGATGCAGTTCCTGCGAGTAGGACTTTTTTCAGTTTCGGCACAACTGCGGCTCAAAAAATAAATGAAGTTTAGGGTTATATATCGACTGTAAACAAGCGTTGGTACAGGAGGTTTGCCAAGGGCGATTTTGACCTTACAGATGCCTTGAGGATTCTCATCCGAGCCTTCATGAAATTGGCAAGTCACACAGACAGGGGCAACGGGTAACTCATCAATTATCGGAAGCCAACAAGGACCATCGAAGAACACTCTGCTCGTCGTTGATTTTTTTTTTATAAGGCACTTCAACCACTAGGGTCATTGGCGCATAATAAAACGTTGATTTCTAGGCTCCATAATGATCCATTTCTTGGGAGACTTTTGAGCGCAGATGAAAAATGTATTCTTTTGTAACAACATGAAGCGGTCAAAACAATGGTTGTCTGAAAGCCAATCTCCTGTACCATTCCCTAAACCGACATTGTCCATCAGGAAAGTGTTGATGTGTGTGTAGTGGGACGTCCATGACAAATAAAAGTAATTCCAAAATCAATATGTTAATTACTTTTGGGTACCCCACTATCTTCGAGAATTATTATTTTCTTTTTAATCCTTTGTAATATTCCTAATTTCTTTCAATATATGTAATATGTATTTATTATGTTATATATATATATATATATATATATATATATGCACATAAAACTATTATATATTTGTCAAATACCACTCACTCACTCGCTGACCTATCATCGCCTAGTTCAAACTACTTGAGGGAATAATTTGAAATTTTGCACAGACACTCACTGAGGAAGGGTTTTTTGATATTCAAATTTGCTTAGGCAGCATGCGTTGCTAGGACGATAACAGGTCAGCTGTTCACTGGCGTTGATGGCTGATTACCTGGCACGCCCCCCCCCCCAAAAAAAGAGTTTACGCTTTACCTGGTGATGGTCCATCCGAGGTTATAATATCCCGAACCCTTGCACAGCCTCCTCACCCATCAGCGTCCCCAGTTCCATAATGGGTGTTTCCAAATAACATCTTGGAAAACAAATTTTTAAATTTTAACGTACATTTAGTATTGACAACGAATTTTAACCTTACTGGTTAAACTCCTGTCACTGGTAACCTGTTTATCTCTAGCTTATCTGATTGTTGACACTAGTCCGTAGCGCCCCAGTGTCAAGAAACATTATACTTTGATTACTTGTCAATTGATGAATAACATGTAGTATGACGGGAACCGTGCTATAATAAACTGCACAAAATTATATAGTAGCGTTAATTTTGATGATACATTATTTAACGCTATTAAATAACTACTTATCTGCCCTGACTTAGGACGGGTATTCACCTAGTATATATATATATTGCTTATCTGATTATTTATATATATATATATATATATATATATATATATATATATATATATATATAAATGATACTTCATTTTGTAAATTATACAATACCTAAATATGAAAGTTATCGAATGTTTTTTAAATCGATTGTTGGCTTGAGACTACTGCACTAGTGTAGCTGTGTCGTTAGTCAGTCTAAACCTGCCCTTGGTGTTGTGTATATATATAGAAGACCTATGAATTACCTCCCCGTGTGTTGCTTCCTTCTCTCAGATTCGGTGAGTCAGTACTATTCAAATAGTATTATTGTCAGGGTAAGTGATAACGGGTACAAGTATGGGTCTCCTATCAGTGAGTGAGTATGTGAATATAGTGTACTTGTGCGATGTACAACTGTCATTGGTTGAGTTTGCGCCAATGTTTGACATTCTAATGTCGTGATATGAGTACTTGATAATGTATATGTTGTACTAGTGTCACTGTATAAGTGCGTGATAATGTATATGTTGTACTAGTCTCACTGTATAAGTGCTTAATAATGTATATGTTGTAGTAGTCTCACTGTATATGTGCGTGATAATGTATGTGTTGTAGTAGTCTCTCTGTATAAGTGCGTGATAATGTATGTGTTGTAGTAGTCTCTCTGTATAAGTGCGTGATAATGTATATGTTGTAGTAGTCTCACTGTATAAGTGCGTGATAATGTATATGTTGTAGTAGCCTCACTGTATAAGTGCGTGATAATGTATATGTTGTAGTAGTCTCACTGTATAATTGCGTGATAATGTATATGTTGTAGTAGCCTCACTGTATAAGTGCGTGAAAATTTATATGTCGTACTAGTGTCACTGTATATGTGCGTGATAAAGTATATGTTGTACAGTGCCACTGTATATGTGCGTGATAATGTATATGTTGTAGTAGTCTCACTGTATAAGTGCGTGATAATGTATATGTTGTAGTAGCCTCACTGTATAAGTGCGTGATAATGTATATGTTGTAGTAGTCTCACTGTATAATTGCGTGATAATGTATATGTTGTAGTAGCCTCACTGTATAAGTGCGTGAAAATTTATATGTCGTACTAGTGTCACTGTATATGTGCGTGATAAAGTATATGTTGTACTAGTCTCACTAACGTGCTAACGTCTAAGCATAAGTACGTGTTACTGGATATGTTGTACTTATATCATTGTATGAGCACGTGGTAATGGATTTGCTAACGTCTAAGCATAAGTACGTGTTACTGGATATATTGTACTTCTGTCACTGTATAAGTACATCACTATGGCTATGTTATACTCAACATTGTGTGAGTACGTGATAATGTATATGTTGTACTTATGTCATTGTATGAGTACGTGGTAAGGGATTTGTTTACGTTTAAGCATAAATATGTGCTATTGGATATATTGTACTACTCTCGCTGTGTAAGTACATCATTGTGGATATGATATGCTCTACAATACGTAAGTACGTGATAATGTATATGCTGTACTAGCGTCATGGTATACATTTTCTGTTAGATTCACTGTAGATTATATAGTTATAATTATGTTGTATAAGTGTCATTGTATAAGCATGTGAAAATGTGTTTCCTAGTGTCCTTTTTGTAAGTGTTTGATATTGTACTGGTGTCATTGAATGAGGGGGTGTGCACTCTTTTATGATACACACACGGTGCAATCACTCGCCAGGGGCGTATGGAATACTAACAATCTAGAACTTGGAATATTTAACCAACTGAAACGCTATTAAACCACCAAAAAATGATTTTTCTGAACGAAGCGATCTTTTTTAATTTATTTTTGAGGTTTTTTTTTGACACATTTCCCCGATTAAATCAAAATTTCGGGGGGGAGGGGGTGCAGCTGCCCCAGCACCCCCTCTTATATACGCCCTGTCACTCAAAAATACTAACATAACAAAACCTGCCACTAAATGAGACGACAAACCTTCTTTTTACTGTTAATCACTTACTAACAAACAGTCTACACGCACCTCGAAACATAAGTATCCTTTTATGAGACAAGAGCACACATGTTGCTCGCATATTCACGTACATTAATACCAAAATGATACATAACCCTCAATCCAGGACCTTGGAAGAGAAAGGGCGAATCTGAAGAATCCAAATATTTTTTATATATATTTTTTTCCGATTTAGAAACATGTAGGTAACACGACGCTTCGCCTTGTTTCTCTGGTTCGCCTTTAGTTCTCTCAAAGTTTCAAGCTAAAGTGAATAGCAGCATTATCTATGAAAAATTCTATTCCGATTTCAAGGGCAAATCCCGGCTCTAAAACTCCCCTCCTAGCATTTTCTTACCGATAAATCACTCGTAAAAATTATAATTAAAACATTGAATTTCAATTGCAGACTTTTTCCTGAATTTTAATCAAACCATAATTTCTGATCTCACGTTTCCGGAAAAATATTATGGCTTATAATTCTAAAAGTATACTTCTCATATTATTATTATCAGTATACTTTTATATTATATCCTATTACTGTTTGTTTATTTTATTGTCTAATTCTTTCGCTGATCGTGGACAATTTATTTATAATTTATAGATTAAAAAAAAAAAAATCAGTCCCGTAACAGGCCACGAGGGCCCTGAGGGTCAGATACTATAGAGGCATCTGATTCATGACCATACGGCACACTAGTGAGATAGTGTGGTCAGTACTATGCTCCGGCCTGATTTTCCCCTTAGCTGCTTCGACTGCTCTAGTCATTAGCACCCAAGGTACCCATTATTAAATTAATTAAAGGCTGGGTCGGCCTAGGGACGGCCAGGGAGGCCGAATTCAACCCACGAACGAAGACACTAGAAGAAAAAGTCTTTAGTACCATGCTCGGGATTTGAACTCAGGCCTCCAGCTTATTAGTCCAGTACTCTACCACCTCGCCCCTCATTTATACATTGTTATTTCTTATTAATTAACTTTCTTGGGCTAGATCACTGTTACCGTAAACCTTTTCAGTAAAATAGAAATAAAATAATTATATGGTGGAATCTTTCTCTAACGCTCCTAGATCTCTCTGATATGAAAATGTATAATATTTGAGAATTACATGAAACCTCTGATGAGCAATGATTTTTCTCTCAGAATATTTCATTTGTGTTTTCTGTTGAAATTGGCTCACAATTCTTTGTAGAAATATTTTGGCTAAATGTGTATTTCGATAGGAACGTTTGCTTATTTTCTCTATTTCTTATTAAATTTAGTTTTAACCATAATTCAATATAATTTGAATTATTCTGTATTTTTTACTTGATTCCTGGGAATAGAGGAGGGGTTAATAGGTTCTCCTGAATACGTAATGAACTCGGAAGCTATTAAAATTGTTGGTCGTGTAATTTAGCGTAATGAATCACGTCTTGTCTCAAGGATGTTACAAACATCAGGTTCAGTGTCATAAATCTTAATTTCTTCGGCTGTACAAAATCTAAATGTTCACTCTATACCTTCCATCAAAATCATGATTAAACTTTAAACAAAAATATATAATTTAAAACCGTTTCAATATCCCCTTTATCCAATCTCCCTGGCCATCCAAATCCTTTGATAAATTCTCTATCCGAAATGTCGAATAAAGCATTGTTTTTTTTTTTCTTTAATTATCTTTATTTACCAATAATACAATACACTAAGTATTTTTTATAATTCCTATGTTCATGATTAGATGACAAGAAGGACCGATAGGAAAAAGCCCGACTCGCAGGAACTGCGTCATCTTAGCGCGGTTCAGTTTTTATCCCTAGTGTCATTTGGGAAGATTGAAATAGAAACCGTTTTTATTTTGGTTCAACCTTTCCCCCGTAAACAAACGGCCCGTTATCAAGGGGCAGTGTACCCTTATCCCTGGAATGGCACCCACCACAGGTTGGCCAGCCCAACTGCTACAAATAGTTATTTCAAATATCAAAACAAATATCAAAATATTTCTATTTTTCTTGATTTCTTCTACAGTAATACTAATTCTATAAATAAATGCAATTAAAAAAAACAAAGACCCATTAAAATGTGAGCTAAACAACTACGAAAAGGGCATGCAGGGTTTGGTTCCAGGTAAAGTCATATACTTTTACTGCCCTTTACCGTTACTCAGAAAGCTCTTTGTGTTTACAAACAAAGGACTCGGTATAGACCACCCGTATTAACCCAAAAGTGATTATATCAAGCTTGATAAACTTCCTCAATTAAATTAAGGAATTTATGAGTGCTTAAAATAGGTTCTTGATCTGGTCAAAAAAATCAAGGAGAATTAGATCATGAATAGAAAATCTCGGCCAAACAAGGAAAATAACAATAACAAGGATCATCAAACTTCGTTTTCAAAGATTGTTAGTTGTAACACAAAAACGGTCACTCATGATTCTAATAAATTAACTGTGAAGGGTGATTACACAAATATTCCTGTTGAGGCTTTAAAGCTTCAATTTAAAAAAACATATTAACCCGCAGGAATTATAGATAGGCCTAAAACATCAAATCATTGAAAAAAGGATTTCTTATTATTGAATCAAACAAAAACGATATAGAGGTTTTATCAGCAGAGTTTTTAAATATATGCAAAGACCTGTTGATCAAGAAAATTAAAATAAAAAATAGAGTTCTCTGTAAAAGGTTTAATGAGTTCTATTAAATACATATTTTCTAATTTAGTTATAATTTTAACTATTGGAATTATTATCCAAGGATTCATATAATTACTCAACAATAGATTCTAATTTGAAGCACAGCTATTTTCGATATCTACCTGTTCTAAAACGTGAAATCATTTATTAGGCACTTCGGATTACGTCATTGGGTCGACGTCAGAAGCGTGTTTCCCATCTGTGGAGTGAAGCAGGAAACGAGTTGAAAACAGCAACCAATTAAAATGTGAGTTAAATATAGGAAAAACGCCGTTCGTGGTGGTAGAAAATCATACAAGGCATTTCGCTCAGAAATCTCTGAAATATTGTTACTAATTTTAAGCAATAAAAAAACTATGGGTAACAGATGAAAATAGGGAATATCAAGAACAATTCTCAAGAACGACATCAACACCAGTACTGTAATCTAGATATTCATACGGCATCTCCGAATTCTAACAAACAAAATATTGCTTCTAATTATACGTTTACTGACAAATACATTTGACTGCTATAAACAAGTACAAAAATAACAAGCAGTGAAAAACAAAACTGCGGGAAACACACAAATAGATCCGTTTAAATAAACGAAACTTACTAACTAAGTTTTAAGCACTTATTTCTCTTAATGTGACGACCCCATCAAACATTTCTTCAAAACATTTTTTGTAGAGAATTTAGTAAGCTTTCGAACTGATACATTTCACTTGCCTCGATTTCCTAACCCTTTTTGAGATATTAAGGAAAATATACGAATGGGGCCTAATAGATATTCATACGGCATCTGAGAATCCCAAGATTCCGCAAAAATAAAATATTGTTTCTAATTACACATATCCTGTTTTATTGGCAAATGCATTTGACTACTATAAGCAATTGCAAACACTAGGGAATATGCCAAATAACTCGGAGTAGGAGCCTCGACAGTTTCAAGACATTTGAACGAAATCGGCAAATCCAAAACTGACATTTCATACGGTACAGCCTGATATATTTCTAACAATGAATTTTTTTTCTTATTTTAATTAATGTGTTTTATTGTCAAATACATTATCCAACTTTAAGCAATTAAAAAATAACAAGGAATAAAAACAGACAAAAAGAACCGTTCGAATAAACGAAATCAATTACGTCAAAATTTAAGCACTTATTTCTCCGATTGACATCGCTTATTCAAAACTTTGTTTGGAAGCTTTTTTGTAGCCCATTTAGTAAGCTTTCGAATGGTAACCTTTCGCTTCCCAAGATTTTCTACCGTTTTCGAGATATTAATGAAAATATATGAAGTTACCAAAACTTTTCATTATTTCTAGCAACAGAAAATTGGTCTCATTTTACCTATACTGTTTTACACACAATTACATTTTCGTTACAAATACAACATAAAATTACAAAAATAAAAAGCAATAAAAAACTAAGGAAAAGAGACAAAAATTACCAAAAGAACGACAAAAACCCGTTCATAAGAACTAAACACACGTATTTGAAGTTTTAAGCACTTATTTCTTCGATTGACATCACCTAATCAAAAATTGCTTCAGAATCATTTTTGTAGAGAATTTAGACTGCTTTCAAATAGTTTCTATACACTTATCAAAATTTCCCAACCCTGTTCGAGATATTAATGAAAGTATACGAAGTTCCCAAAACTTGTCATGTCTGTTCATAAAATATTTTATTCTAACCCTTCCTTAACTCCAAACGTAACCAAAAGATTAACATGTTAGTTTTGATGAAATTCAAACATGCAAAAAATGTTTCAACTGAATCCCATGATTGTAAGTACCCAAACCAAAAACTTTATTCAGCAACTATTTTTCCAATTTTCTCGAAAACGGTTAAAGCTATCGCCTTAAAAATGGTGCCATTCGTTTTCCTAGGCCAAGAAGCTTACAAAAAAAGTACTTACAAGCATATGAACTCAAAAACGTAAGCGTTACGATTTTTTTGCGCGAATTTCGCCCCAAACGCCATCTTCCAGTGGGCGGATTTTGCTGGTTAACGAACTAGACCTTTCAAATTGGACGATGGATTTTTGTACCAAATTTCATCAAAATCGGACCATCAGGGAAGCCAGAAATCCGCGAACAGACAAATATATATATAGACCGTTATTTTCGGTCTCTAGGGGTTCTGAAACGCGACATTTTGTAGTCGGCTCCTCCGGATTGTTTTATGAGATCAACCTTATAAGCGGGGTTCCTCCCTATGAAGGGAACCTAGGAATCCCCTTTGTTTTGTACAAAGGGGATTCCTAGGTTTTGCACAGGGTTTGTACAAAGGGGATTCCTAGGTTTTGCACAGGGTTTGGACAAAGGGGATTCCTAGGTTTTGCACAGGTTTTGTACAAAGGGGATTCCTAGGTTTTGCACAGGGTTTGTACAAAGGGGATTCCTAGGTTTTGCACAGGGTTTGTACAAAGGGGATTCCTAGGTTTTGCACAGGGTTTGGACAAAGGGGATTCCTAGGTTTTGCACAGGGTTTGTACAAAGGGGATTTCTAGGTTTTGCACAGGGTTTGTACAAAGGGGATTCCTAGGTTTTGCACAGGGTTTGTACAAAGGGGATTCCTAGGTCGTTATGGATAGTGTAGTTTGAAACATAGAACGGAGCATTGACTATTTTACGGAGTATTTTGGATTGGAAAGATTGGATTCTGAAGATATTGGATCGCTTGGCACACCCCCAAACTTCCAAGCCCTACGTCCAGGTGGGCTGAAGTATTGTAGTGTATATACGTCTCTTGTTCTGTAAAGATAATTAAGCAGTCTAAGAAGTCTGATTGTTTCTTGTCTTTACTTTTGTATGTGTTGGCTCCAGGTGAGTCGTTTGTCGATTGATGGAAGGGCATTTGGATCTTCGAAGGGTGAATTTAATGTGGAAGGATTTTTCAGGATTGACTTTAATCCGCCATTTTGTGAACCATGCATTTCGTGATTTTTATTTATTATAGATGATATATTGTACTGTTGTATTTTCATCAGAAAATCCCAGTTTTCCTTCCTTTGAAGTCTATCACTATACTCATCTTTGGATTTTTCCCAGTATGCAGGCCGGTTTTCAATTGCTCTTATTAGGAGGCGTGAACGCTTTAAGTTTAATGTGGAACTCTTCATTGACTAATAGCAAAGGCCAACTATTAACAAATATTTTCGAGAATTTTGATCTAATCCCCTTAAACACTAACCTACCGACACACTTATGCCCAAGGACAGGTACTATGACAAACATAGACATTTCATTGTGCTCCCCTTCTCTTTTTTCATGGACAGTTGATGAGGACTCCCATGGATGCGATCACTTTCCTATTCACATAACACTAAATACTCCAACCCCACTGTTTTAAACTAACACGAGATACAATACAAAAAAGGCTAATTGGACACTACATAAAGAATACATTGGCCAGCTTCATAATAAAACAGGCAGCGGACAGTACTATTCCCAAGACATCTAACAATTACAAGAAAACACCATTTCCTTGGTGGAATGATGAGTGCAGAACAGCTGTGAATGATAGGAAACGAGCATTGCGTTTTTTCCGCAGGAATCTTTCACATGACAACCTGCAAAATTATAAAATGAAAAAAGCAAAAGCCCAGTGGGTTATTAGGAGAAGTAAAAAGGAATGTTGGGTAGAATTCGTATCTGGCATCAATCGACACACTACATCACACGAAATTTGGAACAAAGTTAATCAAATTTTACATAAAAAATACCGCGCCCCTGTTACGGGACTTGGACATAATAACTCAAATATCACAGACGATTTCAGCATCAGCTATATTTTAGGCCATCAATTCAGTTCTGTATCAAATAATAACCATTACTCCGAACAATTTTTACGACACAAATTACTCACAGAAACCATTCCCATCACTTACATTCCTCAATACAATTATCCGTTAAACGATCCTTTTACATTACCCGAACTCAAACTAATTTTATCAACCGTACGATTGACAGCCCCAGGACCGAACGAAATCACTTACAACATGCTGCAAAATCCACCCGATCTCGGCCTACTTAGTCTTCTTAACCTACTGAACAGGGGTTATACAAGTGGCATTTATCCTCACTCTTGGAATGATGCTATAGTAATTCCAATTCTAAAACCAGGAAAAGATAAGAACGTTCCATCCAGCTTCAGACCTATTCATTTGCAAAATAGCAGAAAAAATTATTAATAAAAGATTGCTCTGGTTTTTGGAACATGGAGGTTACCTCTCTCCTTACCAGTGTGGGTTTCACCCAGGACATTCTACAATGCATCACATTGCAACTATGGAGAATACTTTTCTCAATGCATTCTTAAATAAAAAATCAATTTTGGCAGTATCCCTCGACATAGAAAAAGCATACGACATCGAATGGAGGCGGCTTATATTCTCCCAGCTTTTGGAGTGGGGTGTTCAAGGATATATCCTTAAATTTCTTCAAAATTATCTTTCCCAAAGATCATTCAGAGTGAGGATAAATGCTACGTTGTCTGATAGATTCTTGCAGGAAAATGGAGTGCCCCAAGGAGGTGTCTTGAGCACCACTCTGTTCAACATTGCTGTTAATTCTGTAACGAAATTTATTCCCAAGGAAGTATCTCACTGTCTGTATGCTGATGATCTCATCATATATCATGCTTACTCAAGTCTTTCTTCTGCTCAGTTTCACATACAGCACGCTCTAAAAGTGTTAGAAAAGTGGTCACTTACTACTGGCTTTAAATTCTCAATTGATAAAACTAAATTTATTAATTTTTCTAGGAAAAGAGAAACCCAATCTCCACTATTAATGTTAAATAACCTGTCCATAAATCCACCCTTACGCACTCCTACTTAATGGAGAGGAAGAAAGGCCAATATCTCCAGAGTGTAATGAACAGTTGACTATAAAAGACATACTGACAGACTGCAGGAAACTAGAGAACTTACTCATCCCACATCACTTACACGACTTACTAACTGAAGGTAGTCCATATATTAACACAATACTCCAACATCTTAAACGAATCAAAATAATTTCCAAAATATGACCACATACTGACGTAATTAATTTTTTTTCTTCTTTTTTTTTTAACAGAATCCTTGATTAGTATTGCTTCCCGCTTCATCCTTAAGTTACATTTGTAATATGCTGTTAATATGAAGTCAACTAGTATTATTTTATATTGAGCTAATAATTTCTTAGCTCATATTATTTTATATTGAGCTAATAATTTAAACTGTGTGAATAAGTATATGATAATAAGTATATGTACAGCGATAAGTATATGATGTTGTATTAGATGTTATACTTTCAATATTGTCATTGTATATATGTTATGGTTATATTGGGTGAGTCGCCTTTGTTGCGAGATCTCAAGAATAAATAAATAATCAAAAATATTATTTTAGCACGGTGATTGGCTCCAAATGGACCAATCGAGTTCGTTGAGGTCTCTCAAATTTGTATTATTGAGCACTGACCCAGGATTCGGATTCAATGACCTCAAAAACACAGAGCAAATATGTCCTGATCGCTAGGTCTGAACTTTTTTTGGTGTATGTCAAGTACGTAATTTATTTTATATATATATATATATATATATATATATATATATATATATATATATATATATATATATATATATATAGCTGTTACCCAGTGTGCCATTATACACATACTTTCTGTCTATGACACTCCCCGTATCAAGATCTACTTGATACCTAGTTTTCTATACCCAGTTACGAAAATCTGTCAAACGATGTGAATTGGTTTTAGTTCATAATGATTCCGGCAGAAGCCAGCACAAAATCACTTCATCTAACAGCCGACAGAGGCCAGTAGTAGTCGTGATACCGGTAGAGGCCAGCACAACAGCACTTCATCGAACAGCCGACAGACGCCAGTAGTAGTCGATTCAAAATGGCCGTCACAATCTGAATGGTTCAGTGTAGCCAATTTTTCTTGAACAAAACTTTTGAACTTTTGACCAAATTTTGGAATTTGACTATTTTGACCTAGCCTAGGAGATTTTTCGTATCAAGACCTACCTGTGTGCCAAGTTTGGTCAAAATCGGTTTTATATATATAGATGGGGTCTCCCGTGGTCTAGTGGCTAGTGCCTTGGATTCATAAGCGGGAGATGGTGGGTTCGATTCCCACCTCCGGCAGGAATTTTCTCATCTCAGGGCTCGCTGGGAAAATTCATCGCTGCACCCTGGATGTCGGCGCTAATGACCTAGATGTAGATGTGCCGTAAAAAAAAAATATATATATATATATGTGTATATATATATGTGTGTGTATATATATATATATATATATATATATATATATATATATATATATATATATATCGAGAGATAGATATAATCAATTGGCTGTGTTGTTATTATCATATTGTTTGTTGCCTTATGACCAAAAATAATATTGGCCTCTGCAAACAATTTATGACACAAGTAATGACTTGTTTGAGCGAAACTAGTCTATTTCCGTACACAAATAAACCCTCTTGACTCTAAGTTTAAAATAAACCCCAAGCGTCCTTGCTAAAATTAATCTTTGTTTCCTAAGAGTCATCCATAGTTAACGTATTTAATAATGTCTTTATATTTTAGTATATTCTTAAGATTTACTTTACGTCGGTTGTAATCAACGATAAAATGACCTTAAAGTAAACATGTCAAATATATAAATATGCTAGCTGAATACCCGTCCTTTGTCATAGCAGATAAGTAGTTATTTTATTACGTTAAATAATGTAACATCAACATTTACGCTACTATGTATATAATTGTGTGCAGTTTATTATAGCACGGTTCCCGTCATGCTATATGTTATTCATCAATTGATAAGTAATCAAAGTATAATGTTTCTGGACATTGGGTGCTCCGGACCAGTGTCAAGAAACAGATAACCTAGAGATAACCCGTTATCTATAGGTTACCAGTAACTGGAGTTTTAGGGTTCGGGATATTATTACCTCGGATAGACCTTCACCAGGTACAGGCTAAACTCTATGAGGGACATTATTGTTAAAAATGAAGCTCAAATAGAAATAAATACAGTACGCTAACAGCTGACCTGTTGTCCTAGCAACTCATGCTGCTCTCTAACCAAATAAAAATTCAAACCCCTCTAAAAATACTTAAAAATTTGAATATAAAAAAATCCTTTCTTAGCGGGTGGTTAGGTTCTAAAGGGAGTGTCACTGGAAAATTTTAAAAATTTTCTGTCAAGTGGTTTGGGCTGGGCGATGATAGGTCAGTAAGTGAGTGAGTGATATTTGACAAATATATAGTAGAATATTCAGCTGTTTGTCCATTTGTTCCTTATACAAATCCAAACCGTTTGAGCCGTTTTGACCAAAATTGGCACACTGGTAGGTCTTGATCCGAGGACTTCCACAGGGTAGATCAACATTTTCTAGGACTGACAGTTTGGAGGTCACGAGCTCAAAACTGTGAGCCCGAAGAGTTACCGAAGAGAATTGGCTGAAATCATCATTTTTGAAAAATGACATATTCACTAACACGGGCCATAACAGAACGTCGTTCTATCATCTGCAGCGTATTGTCAGCTACTTGACAACAAGTAAAGTCCAAAGCTAAATATCCTATCCCCTCCACTCCTGCTTTCTCATGTCTGGTTGCTGATAACTAGAAGGTTCCAAGTTCGAGTCACTCTGTAGGAAGATTTTTTTTCTATTTTTTAACTTTATTTGCGTTTTCAGATTACTTATTTGGGTATTAATTTGTTTTTGCTTTTTTTGCACTAAATATGTGCACATTTTTTAACTGTTTAATGAAACAGGTTTTGTATTCTGTGAATATAAAATATATATATATATATATATATATATATATATATATATATATATATATATATATATTATATGCTGGTTAAGTTCAAGAGGAGGCAACACTGAGTAGAGTTTAGCAAGACTGCTCTTAGAAGTCATTTTTCTCTTGTTCCAACACAACTTTCAACAAGGGAGAGGGAGAGGGGGTTGGGGAGGGGGGAGAGGGAGAGAGTGAGAGAGAGTGAGAGAGGGAGAGAGAGAGAGAGGGAGAGAGGGAGAGAGAGAGAGAGAGAGGGAGAGAGAGGGGGGAGAGAGAGAGAGTGTGTGAGGGGGAGAGAGAGGGAGAGGGGGTGAAGGAGGGGATGAGGGGAGAGAGAGAGAGAGTGAGTGAGAGAGTGTGTGAGCGAGCTTCCCCCCCCCCTAGCCTACCCCAACCTAGAATGTATGAGGCTTCCTGGTACAAGAGTCCTCTCCCTCAGCTATTTAGCATATTCCCAGAGCTATCGTTCTAAACACTAGATACACCATGCAGTAGTGGGTTCACTACAATATACACCTAGTAGCCAAGCCATGTTCTCACTTTCTCCCTTATCCCACTTCAGTTGACAATTTACTTTATTCGTACATAGGGGAATCATACTACATAGAGGAAAATCAGGCAGCTGGAGCATACTACTGACCACACTATCTCCCTAGTAGATATCTTTTTTAGCAAATAAGTAACGAAGTTTACCATGATATCTACTATAGCTCAGTTAAAAATGTCTTTAAATATCCATTAACTCGTTTTTATCGCTATATTTATTCAATTCTTCGTTTTGAATCATTTCTTTTTATGTCACTATAATAATAGAATGCAGTGTATTTTCAAAAAAATCTATATTTCGAAAGTTTCGGCATTTTATTTAGTAGGCTTCTTCAACTACGAAATAAAAATACGGAATTACAAAAGAGAATAACCAAAGTAGTAAGCTAACTTGAAAATCATCCATGTAGATTATGAAACATTTTGTTATGTGCGAATTAATGAAGCAAAGGCTTCTTTGAACAAATTAAATAGTAGTCTTGTACAAAACTTACTAAAGAATAGGCAAAAATAAACTCTGTTAATTTTTTAACTTACACTTAACTAAACTCTGCATAAAAGTGTTGTTTAAAAAAAAATCAAACTGTACTTAAAAACAAGCAGAGCAGAGATAAATGCATGATATGCCAAAAAAATCAAAACCTTCCTAATCAATTTATCTCACAGCCCTGGTTGGTTTCGAGTATTATTGTTCATTTTTGACAATATTTCTAAAATACTCAATATTATTTAACTTATATTAGAATACACCCTTTTAATCAAAGTGCTGCTGTATAACACTCTACCATGAAGGTTGCCAATGGAATATTTAAATACGAACCTGCTTCATTTGTAACTTTATGAGGTTCTCCCATTTCTTCCCGAGCTTTTCCTCATAAAATGGAGAGTTTCTATGGGATTAACCAGCCTATTTGTTTCAGCTAATGGTTGTGGTACATTTTTTCAATAATTTCTGAAAGTAGTTGAATTTCAATTTTTGTTAACCATTTGTGTAGTTGCCAGTGTTGTAAAAGCGAAAAAGTTAAATATTTGGGTTGCACGTTCTCAGGTGAACTGGAATTAAATGAAAACGTAATCCAAAAATTAAAAGAGAATCTGGATAAGATGATAACCTCCAGCCTCCTGAAACTTGACCAAAAACTTAACATAATCAATCAGTATGTATTCCCCATCTTGACCTACCCACTTCAGACTGCTCCCCTAATCAAACTTCGTCCTGCTATTCTTGAAGGTGTGGACACCATGATCAGAAGGAGCGTTAAAGCTATCATTGGTCTTCCTGCAGTGACCTCAAGCTCCATGATGTATGCACCTTGGAGATATCGGGGCTTAGGGCTAGTCAGGTGTGTGTGGGAAGCTCCCCTTCAACATTGGTCCATAGCCCAGCGTCTGCCCATGGTCAGTGATGATTTGTTCCAGTCAGTGTTCAATTACAGCGATGAAGTAGCCAACGTCCCAACTTAATGATAGCGATGACTTAATGTCCCAACGTCCTCTAACACCAGCATTAGGAAGATAAGACAATCCCTCCGAGAGGGGGCATTTGAAGAAGGGGCATCCTGCAAATGGCAAGGTGTTGGAGTCCGGCATTTTAAAGACACTCCAAAGGCGAACAAGTTCATGACTGAAAAACAAGTTTTGGCAGGCTCGGAATGAACCAACGCAATTAAATGAAATGTAAATTATGCACCTCTTCGTGGTGTGCCAGGTGTAAGTGGACGGGTGAAGTAGGGCCCCTCTGCCGCAAATGTAGTAGAGAGACTGAATCTCCAGCTCATGTGCTGGGAAAGAGCCCCTACAACTCCCTTCTCGTCACCAGGCGGCACCATAATGTTAAAAAAGAAATACAAAACCTCCTGGAAAAAAAAAGACTTTGCATGTTTCGACGAGGTTTACTGCATCGACTCAGAGGGCTCAAGTCGATTTATTGACATTTTGGCATTCCATAAAAAAAGTAGAAAAGCCCTAATCGTCGACCCTACGGTTAGATATGAATGCAATGACCTAGACCAGGCCTCAAACGTCGACCGAGAAAAAAGGGCAATTTACGACAAATGCATCCCTTACCTAAAGGAGAAGTTCCTGGAAACTTTCGGAGAAAGAGATTTCGAAGTAAGAGGGCTTTGGTTCGGGGCAAGAGGTGCCATTCCTAGAAGTACAGCGGCATTCTTCGAGGAGTAGACATAGAATTGGAACATTTGCCCAAACTAGCTGAGTCCATCATTGTAGACTCGCTAGGAATCCTGCATCACCACCTATACAGTTAATGAAATGGAGGATAGATATGAAGGACCGTCAGAGGAAAACAAACTTGCGGAGTTACCGATCTATGTTTTGTTTTTTCTTTTGTGTTTTTTTTTTCTTTTTTTTTTTTTTTTTTTTTAATCACCAATTTTCGGACTCTGTGGAAGACGGATGAATCTCCTACTAGGAGTGATGGAGTATGCTGTGTAATAGCAACCCATTAAAAATGGGCAGCATATCATGAACAAAATGATTTCTCTCTCTCATTATCTTTTTCCCATCATATCCATGATTTTCGCTTTTCTTGATCGAAATGTACACACACATATATATATATATATATATATATATATATATATATATATATATATATAGTTTGGACGGACTGCTCAGATAAAATCTTGAGATAAAAAAATAGCAAAGTTTTTTTTTTTTTTTTTAATTAGTTTATTTTATTATGTCTTAACTATTTTATTAAATTTTTTAACACAAACGTTGTGTTGTTTCAGGTGAGGCTCGGATCTCATGATGACAAGTACACTAAGAAGGTAGATTTTTATTTTATTTTAACTATATTATACACCTCACCAGACTATCTATAACATCACCGGACAGTAGATCACCGAAGTTAAGCAACGTCGGGCGTGGTCAGTACCTGAATGGGTGACCGACCACGTGCTGTTGGCATTATAAAACGGTGTAAAACATCCTACATGTAAAACAACCTACATGTGTGCCAAGTTCGATCGAAATCGGTCGAACTGTGTTCATTTGTATATGGGCCGAACATACAGACAAACAGCTGGTAGACGTTTTTGGCCTAGCCTATGGCACTGAACGTATGAAGGCCTACCTGTGTGCCAAGTTTGGTCAAAATCGGTCAAACGATGTGGATTTGTTTAAGGGACAATCATACAGACAGACAGCAGGTATACGTTTTTGACCTAGCCTACGAGACTTCCCCGATCAAAACCTACCAGTGTTCCAAGTTTGGTCAAAATCGGTCAAACGGTGTGGTTTTGTATAAGGAACAAACAGACACGTGATATATATAAATATATAATTGTGGATTTTTTATTATTATTCTCAAAATGTTTGTTGCCAAAGTTGCGTAAACATTAATAAATTAATACTCTCCTTTATCCGCCGCTCTCTCTAAGCCAGCGGTCTCCGAGAGGCTGCCGTTACTTAACTTAATTAATATTGGGGTTTAAATCAAGGTTAATCACTCGGAAATATTACGTGTTTTTTTTTTCTTAGATTTTGTTGTGGATAAGTGCAATATGTGTGTTTTGCGAGGGTACACCTGTCAATATTTTTTTATTTTATGGTTTGTTTGTGTACACGTCATGCGGTACAACAACATTGACAGATCTACCGTCCGACAACGCAACAATTGCTCAAAAACACACACAAAACTTTGATGACACAAAAATCCCGTTAGCACCGAAATTGTGCCAACCAGGGCTGCCACATGGGGGGGGACAGCCGGGCACAGTTGTCCCGGGCCCGGGCGCCGTAGGGGCCCGGGCCGGGCTTCGCCAATTGGAAAAAAAAATGTATAGATTATGAGCTTGTAAAAAGAATGGGGTTTAGAAATATAGACGGGCGTAGCCTATATTTATTTAAATTGGATCTATATTTCTTTTAATGTACATAGACGACAAAACAAGTGCAGTCCCAGAATATTAAATTTCATTAGGAGTCGTAATAAAACTACAAGTACCGAAAGTGACATTTGCTGCACCGATTGACGGCTTTTATTCTCATTTCGCTCAAAACTCAAGATGAAAATAATTTTAAAATGGTCAAAGTCCTATAGCAAAGTACTCGAATTTTCAGTCTGCCTCTGAGAAGTGGGGGCCCGGCTCTGAGAAGGGAGGGCCGTGATCTGGTCCCGGGCCCGGCTCTGAGATGTGGCGGCTCTGGTGCCAACGGCCTTAGCCACGTTGAATGCACCGGTTCACGTTGATTACCGAAGATAACCAACGTCTGTCGTGGCCTGTACCTGAATGGGTGACCGAGGTGCTGTTGGCATTATAGAAGGGCGGCAACCTATAGAAAACCGGGTATTAATAGCCCAAATGTTGCAAAACGTGGCGAAATGGCAGATTTCCGAATGCGTAATTTAAACAAGATACGAAGCTATCACTAATTAATTCCAAAATTTTGGTTTCTTGTAGTTCTGAAGCAGAGCCCTACTTCTGGTCGGAAATGGCCTACCTCCAATATCCTGAAATCTGCCTACCTCCTTGGCGGAGATCGATGTTGTTGGGTTTCCTTCAAATTTCCTGTCTACCTCATACTTCCGCTCCTCCAGCCACCCCTTCCAATATACCTGTCACTTCGAATCAAACACTTTCTACCAGTGTACACCCTTATTCATTGTCATTCCATCCACGGTACTGGATACAATGATACGAGGTATATCATTCTTGTTAGGTAGGATTACACAACCCTCCTAAAAGATTTGATAGATAGGGTCTTTTTGCGAAGACCACATCCAGTTACTTTTGAAGTAGCAGTAGTGATTTATAACAGTTACTCGTACTCGTTGATAAGCTTATTGATTAGCTTACAGGTTCTTTGCCATGGGCGTATATAAGGGGGGCTAAGAGGGCTGCAGCCCCCCTCCCCCCCCCCCCCCCCGAAATTTTGATTTGATCGGTAAAAATTAAATAAGATCATTTAGTTCATAAAACATATTCTATTTTGGGTATAATAGCGTTTATGTTGGCTAAAACTCTTCCAAGATCTAAATTGTTAGTTTTCCATACACCGGAAATGGTGTCAGCCCCCCCCCCCCCCCCGAAATTTTCCCAGCCCTCTCCGAAATTATTTTCTATATACACCAATGTTCTTTGCTGGTTATCTATTACTACTTGACTCGTTATCTACGGTTATAAGCCGTATTAGATAATGGCAAGCAGTATATATTAATAAAAAGGTTAATATGATCAAAATCAATTCTCTCAACAACGAAAAAGGTTATTAAGCATTAAAGTTAACTGTTTTGCATGTTATGAAGGATAACATAAACAATGATATTTGTAAACACACATATTTTATTCTTTTTTTCTCTCTCTTTTTGGATATTTTACATTTATTTAGCATTATGGGCATAAGTGCTATGCGTTTCCGCTCGCTTCGCTCGCTCAAGAGGATATCAAAACTCTAGCCAATCCAACTCGCTAAAATTAATAGAATTCCATTCATTTTTCCGAGTACTTAAGAAACCAATCGCTTTTTCTTTGTCAGGAACATCGCGAACTAATTGTAAAAGACCCATTTTTCTCACTAACATAAACAGAGCTTTTTCAGAAACAAACGATAATTCACTGTTGAAGGTTACTTTACTCCCAGCAAGAACCAATACAATTGTTCATCGGAATTCTCCAATAGGAAGGCAAAGGAGTTATGCGCATGCCCTGAATCACTGTTAAAATCACTACTGCTACCTCAAAAGTAACTGGATGTGGTCTTCGCAAAAAGACCCGACAGATATTCTCCTGAAGTGTTGTCAAAAGATACCTGAGGACGAATTTCTTCATATTTTAACGTCTTTGTTCTCTCTTATGCCTAGTTTACACGCGTTTAGTACTTGTCAGTCTCATTAAGATGCCTTAGTGATATTTGACAAGTATTCGTTTTTACTAACTGGACAAGTGCGTCCAATTAGGTCCGACCATTGACAACACACAAAACAGTTGATGGCTTGAGACAAAACAGTGAGGCAGCTTACTTGATCTTAGTAAATAGAATCCATATGCGGAATTTGCGGAATTCTCAATTTATTGTCACTTAAAACGAACCTGTTTTCTCTTAAGTATAAGTGCTCTGGTAGCAAACACTAATAAAATCTCCTAAGCTATTGTGAATTCCGTATTACCGACATTATCAGTACTTACAAAAAAAACCGTATTCTTACCAAAAAAAACCCGGCTGCCTGATTTTCCCCTTTGCAGGGAAACCCCAGTTAATTAATTAAAGGCTGGGTGAGCCTAGGGACAGTCTGGTACTCCGAATCCAACCCTCGAACGATAACACTTGATGACAAAAATTGTTATTACGCGCTCATGAACTCAGTTCCCCCAGTAGATTAGTCAAGCTCTCTTAACACTTAACTACCTTTGCTCCCTTTATTACTGCCAATACCTTGCTCAGAAATTCAAAATTAAAATCTAATGTCATTCCAATGTTTATTTGGTTTCATGATTTCTTACAACATTCAAGCAACACAGAATAATATACTGTCTCAATCTGAATCTGAAGTTTAGACATATTGAGAGTCGATTTCTCATCTTCAGAGACTACATCAGATGGTTTCCACGAAAACTAGTGCTTTTTATGTATTCAGGATAATCATTAATAAATTTATTGTAAGCCCATGAAGCGACGGTATTGATAAGAAACTCAATCAAGAAGAATATAATTATAGTTTTTTTTTCCAACACTTAATGGATTTTTTTGTATAAAGTTTTTATATAATTATTATAATTGGGACTTTAGTGTTTATTGGCAAGGCAAACTATGGCCCGCTTTGGGAGATAATCATAATAGTTAAGCAGTTTGCACTGTTAATTTATTTTAATTGGCAAACTTTTGCGTCAAGAAGCCAAAACAAGTCTTAAAAGAGCTAAGTTAGGATAGAAGATAGAAGAAGACTCCTTTTACGCCAATTTAACCTTAATATGTTTTTATAAAAATCGAATTAAGGTCTATTGTTTTATTGTGGTTACCCAACACAACGCTGGTATTTGCATGTATTTTCAATTTGTCTAATTCCTTCCTGTAGTGGTGGCCGTGGGCTAAAATGTGTTTCATAGAGAAAGTGACATCACATCATGGACATTTCAGTGGGTCTTCTATCGACATGAGGAAACCATGCGAAAGTTTTGTTTGTCATATTCTCATTCGAGCTATGACTACCTCCTCTCTCCTGCTAGCCCTTGATAAAGAATCCCAATATTACATTGAGGATTTAATTTCCCGTAATTTATTGTCGACCACTTCTTATCAAATTTTCAACAAATTTTCTTTTTTTATCGGATTGAGTGGTTCATTTCCAGTTAACCCTTAGCTTATGACGGGTTGTGCAGGCTGACCGACCCTGTAGTACGGCAATCTCTCTACCTGGCCGGGCCCTAGTTACGAAGCTATTCTCGCCCTCCTCTCGACGTCCGTAAAAACGTTCATATAATTTCTCCCTTAACATTTCTAATCGTAGGAAAACTGCATTTTATTATTCATTTACGTTTACTTTTAGCTCAAAGTATTTAGGTTGAATTATATAATTAGATGCTCCAATAAATATTTTTTATAGTTAGACTTTTTAGTACGAAAAATATTATTTTTTTATGATATAGGTATTAATCAAAGAAGCTAAATAAATAAATAGCCTCTTTTTTTATTAAAAACAAGATAAATACATCATCCTTGTCGATTGGAATCGAGTTGGATCTAACACTGGGGATGTTAATTTTTACGATCCCGACCCATGTATCCATAATCCGTAGCTCTCTCTCGACTCAAATAGTTAATTTTTCCTGCGACCAGTGGTAAAAGAAATAGCTAAAGCTTCTCTAAATCCTTGCTTAATAGCCCCAAGGTCAAACTCCTGGAAAAGTTAGCCGTAGGGAACTGGTAAGCGAGAGAGAAGGGTCGGACAGCTGTACAAGTCCTTCGTTCCAGGGGCACGGCAGCTCTCGACTGCTGTACAAGTCCTTCGTTCCAGGGGCACGGAAAACTTCGACTTTTACAGAAGTCCTTAGTAAGGAAAGGTATAATAGTGTTGGCGTAACGGGATCTTCATGGGATCGGGGGATCAGAATACATTTTGCTTTAGTAGAATAAATACGTATAATCCCTAGCCGCTTCTTATCTTTCCATAGTAAATTAATCAATCGACCTAATCCTATAGCCCAATCCTTATCCAGCACCAATGATCCTTCCTCTCCACCAAGACGCCTTAATAGGAAGTGGCTCCGAGATGTACTAAGATAATGAAGTGTTGTGGGGTGAACAAAAAACAATTATCCGTGGAGTGATCAAAGAAATTATAATTGTATAAATTGAGAGTGATATCGATGGATATCTTCTCTCCTCGTGATATCACAGGCCACGCCTCATTCGCCTCCAATCCTCCCTGCTAGTCGCAGGGTGTGGTTGGATGGCGTAAGGTAACTCCAGGTCACCCTAGAATCCTTCCTAACAAGGAAGGTATTCGGCTGACAGCTAACACGCCTGAGGTGTGGACAAGTAACAAGTATCAAATTACGCAATTGAATTGTAAATTGTAATATTTCTGAAAAAAAATATATGTAAAAAAATATATAAATAAATAAATACAAGAAAACGTGGAATATCAAGAATATGGGTTTCCTTCTTAAGGGGGCACCTATACTGGACCCGTTCCGATCCGATCCAGTAGCCGCCGACTGTCGGAAGAAAATCAAACACATGCATCTCAATGGAGGTGCCTACATTGGTCCCAACACGACCCGATTCGAACCAATCCGATGGCCACTGATTCTTGGCCAATCATGTTTGTTTCTAGACCGATTTCGGACCGACGAAGCAAAATGGCGCCAACCAACATATTGCGTTTCAAAAAGATCTAGAGGCTCTAAATCTTAACCGACTTCAAGGTTTTTTTTTTTTTTTTAATCAAAGGAAATAAAATTTTGAAAAATTCACATTTTGGTTTTTTGTTACCCTTGTTTATTAAATTGCGTGAAAAGATGTTTATAACCATCCAAAGTCTATAACCTTCCAATGATTATAACCATCTAACTACCTTTCTTATAAATAATTTCAAAAATGAATACCAATACTTCTCTTACCTCCAACATTCAACCTAATAGAAGGTTTCTATGCTTATAAGGTGGTATTTCTTAAATTAATCACTCATTTTCACTTCACTGCGAGTTCATTACTGACGAGCTGTGACTAAATCGGATCGGATCGGGTCGAGACCAATGTAGGCACTCACGTTGGCTGCTGTTGGCCGTTGTCGATCAAACGAAATCGGATCGGATCTGATCGGGAGAAATACGGGTCCAGTGTATGTGCAGACTTAATACTTGTGTTCTAAACCCACACACAGCCCCGTTGTTGGTATGAGTCATGACGCATTCCCCCTTTATGACGCGCCGACGGAAATGTAAAGTTAACTTCTAAAGAGTTTCTAGGTAGCTCTTCTGTTATCAGTGGAACGTGTGGATATGCTCCCGGTCCCGATAAGATAACCCGGTGCGACAGTGTCTATAATAGGATCTAACCGTCAGCAAGGAGCCTTTCCGCTATCGGCTACCGTCTAGTGATGACCCGACCTCAGAGCTTCACGGGAGGTCCCCTCTCGCCGCGGAAGGCCGGCTCCAAGAGGAAGGGCAAGTTATCGATAGTAGCTGGTATCGATAGATTCTCGAGATTTGTGTTCGATAGTGTGTTAGTGCTTAGGGCCTGTGTCGGCGAGGGGCACATCAAGCAGTCCAAGCCCTTCAGAGGTGTCTGCAAGTCGCCCCAATATAAGAGTGTCTGCAATTCTCCGGATTTCGAGAGTGCCAACAAGTTCAAAGGAATCAGTTGTGGAGACGCTAAGCCAGTCAGGTTCCAGCTGATTGCCGGATTGGATAAGGTATATTCTGATAATATTGTTGATAAAATAAGTTCATGGGGGTGAGTTTGACTCAGTCATAGAACACTAGGTTCATTTTCTGGAGGACCTGATTTCTAAACTTGTGTGTGAACTGAACATTTTTCTTTCTGGTGTCGTCCTTCGAGGGTCGAAATTGGTGTTCCCGTCTTCGATGGCTACATGCAAAGGGGTTCCTTCTAAAGTCACGCCAGAACATTTTTTGTAGGACATTGAGTAAGCTTTCGTGTGACTACCGTCCACTTAAGACGGCTTCTCAGCCCTGTTCGAGAAATTTAAGAAAATTTACGAAAATCCTAAAACTGTTAATGTCTGTTAATAAAAATATTTGTTTCGAATACTTCCTTATCTGAATTTCAAACATTTAGAAAATATTTAAACTGACTCCAACGATTCCGAGTACCGAAATCGAAAAACAGATATAACCACTAGATTTATCCACTTTTCTTGAAAACGGTTACAGACATCGCCTTGAAATTGATTCCTTTCGTTACTGTACATCAGATCTTCAACCAAACATCCATATATGGGCTATATATTGGCCCCCCTAGGCATTTTTATTGATGTGTATTTAGTATACATGCTACACCTAGGTTCTGCATCTAAAAAAGCAAAAATAAATTAAAAACCACATAATTAATATTAAAATCGAATAACTCAAATCTGTAACTATTTGGGTTCATAGTATCAAACCCTTGACCTCCGAACAGTGAATCCTAGACGATTTTAACCTAGTCTTTGACTCTCCCCGAATCAAGACTTACATGTGTGCCAAGTTTGATCAAAATTCCTTTAAGCCCTCTTTGCTACGAGATGCTGTAGACAAGCTGCAAGTAGATCTTAATAACATCAATGCTTGGGCCGCAGCTAATAAGCTTTCCCTGAATCCAGACAAATCAAAAGCCATTGTTATAGGCTCCCAATCCCTCATAAGTTCTACTTCTCCTTTTCCAGCCCTTTACCTTAACAGCATCCCTATAAAATATTGTAAAACAGTTAAAAATCTTGGGATCATATTTGATCAGAACCTTTCCTGGAAAAATCATATTTCCCAAATTTCCCGTCGGTCCATATTTATCCTTAGACAGCTCAACCTCTCCCGCCATCTCCTGCCAACAAAGACCCGTCAACTCCTCGTAACTTCCCTATTATTCCCCCAGTTTGACTATGGTTGTTTGGTGTACGGTGGACTTTCTGGCGATCTCGAGGCAAAACTCAAACGCCTCATGAACTGTTTCATTCGTTTTATCCTCGGGATCCCCAGAGACTCCCACATATCACATTTCTACCAGGAGCTAAATTGGCTATTCCCTCTTTATCGTCGTCAGTACTTCCTCGGCTCAGTCCTTTACCAAGTAATTCAATCCCGTAGACCTTCTTATATTTTTCAACTTCTTAAATTTAAATCCTCGGTTCACTCCCGTAACACCCGATCTCGTCCTTCCGATCTCTATATTCCTTCCCACCGAACAGCAATATTCGAAAAATCATTCGTCACCCGTGCCACCTCGCTATGGAATTCCTTGCCTTCGTTTGTCCGCCATTCTACCAACCTAGAAACCTTTAAATCCCGACTCTTCCACCACCTTCTATCCCTCCAAGTTTTACCCAACACCTAGTCTACATTGAAGCTGTACACTATATATTGATACTGATAGCATTTATAAGTTTTAGAGTTTATACGTAAAATTCAAAATTATGTTGTAATTTCAAAATTATTCCTGTGGGACTTCTGTCCCGGAATAAGAATAAAACTTTTCATTTCATTTCATTTCAAAATCGGTCGAACTGTGTGGATTTGTATAAGAAACAAACATACAGACTGACAACTAACTGGCAGACGTTTTTGTCCTAGACTACGAAACTTCCCGGATCAAGGCCTACGAGAGTTCCAAGTTTGGTAAAAATCTGTCAAACGGATTAGTACAAGGAACAAACAGACACGTGATTTTTATATACCTCTATAGATATATATAAAAAGAAAATATTGTTATTTGTGTGCTCATGTTTGTTGCTGGTAATGTGTTTCTCTGCATTTTGTTTTACTTTGAGCCTTTGTTATTAACTATACTTTCTGTCAACCACATTTTGTAATAACAACTTATCTATCTAATGTTCATTTTAAAAATTAAAAAAGGCCGGCTCTTAATTTATTGCCATAGTGTTGGATTTTCTCGCCTGTAATGGTGTATATTTATTTTTTAGCTTATGAAGGCGGGCAAAGTGCAGCCGAAACGTCCAATATAGATTTTTGCTTGAAGATCTGACAATTTTTTCTCCTAACCACATCCCAATCTTACCTTTAATATTTTGTTCCCTAAATATTGGCCAGGAAAAAGTATGATTCGCAATGTTTCTATTTTCCGTTTGTCTCTGCTGTAGAGATGGCTGACACTAGAAATACCTCTGTACCTATGATGCATGTTGTATTTTCCGTTTGTCTCTGCTGTAGAGATTGCTGACTCTAGAAATACCTCTGTACCTATGATGCATGTTGTATTTTCCGTTTGTCTCTGCTGTAGAGATGGCTGACACTAGAAATACCTCTGTACCTATGATGCATGTTGTATTTTCCGTTTGTCTCTGCTGTAGAGATTGCTGACTCTAGAAATACCTCTGTACCTATGATGCATGTTGTATTTTCCGTTTGTCTCTGCTGTAGAGATTGCTGACTCTAGAAATACCTCTGTACCTATGATGCATGTTGTATTTTCCGTTTGTCTCTGCTGTAGAGATTGCTGACTCTAGAAATACCTCTGTACCTATGATGCATGTTGTATTTTCCTTCTTCTCAACTAGTACAATATCTGCTCTGTTATATCCCACCATGTAGACTATTAAATGGGAATAGCAATAGAGACTAATGTATTCCTATTCCATAACCGGAGGTCGAGCGTGAGAGAAATATGGAACTTTAACGGGACTTTATAAAAATCCCAAGCTTCAAAACAAGTTTCACATGAATAATATCATGCAGTCATGTTTTAAACATAATCTGTGGATGAATCAAACGAATATCAACCTCAACTCACTTTAAACATAACAATATTTATTAAAACATTTTTTTTTTTTTTTTAATATTTATAAGATGTGAACTTTAGACTTCGTAACTTTTGTTTGATTTAAAACAACCCGAAACGACCTATTTTTATTTATTTATTTTAAGTGCCAGCAAAATCAGGCCAATATATAGTTTAAATAACTATTTTTTTCTTGTAAACGATAAGACCAATAAACAAAGCAAGTACACTAACTATATACCATGCTTAGCAAAAGCAACTACACTAACTATATACCATGGTTAGCAAAAGCAACTACACTAACTATATACCATGGTTAAGGCCTATTCACGCTAGACCGTGCCGCGTCCGGGACGGGCCCCGGACGGGGCACGGACGGGACACGGTGAAACAATCACACCACTGTTTTTAATGGACTAGTTCACGCTAGACCGTGCCGGGTCCGGGCCGGGGCCGTGCCGAGCCCGTGTCCCGTCCGGGCCCCGTTGAGAAAGGCACGTAGACATTCTTTCCCGTCCGGGCCCGGCCCGGGCCGGCTCCCTCTTTTGTTTGTTTATTTATTTATTTAACTAGCTGAATCCGCGAACTTCGTACCGCCTAAATAGCTACGAATCTTCGGAAATAACTACGTATTTATTCGGGGAGTGTCACAGGATGGTTTAAAATCGTCTATCAGATGTCTGTCTGTCTGTTTTTTCCTTATACAAATACACACAGTTTGGCCAATTTTGACTACACTTTGCACAAAGGTAGGTTTTTAACCTGGAAGTGGCTTAGACTAGATCAAAATCTTCAATCAGCTGTCTGTATGTCTGTTTGTTCATTATAGGAATGTACACCGTTTGACCAATTGTGACTAAACTAGAGACACAGATGGGTCTTTATACTTGAAGAATGTTAGGCTTGTTCAAAATCGTCTATCGGCTGTTTGCCTAACTGTTTATTCCTTAAACAAATCCACATGATTTGACAGTTTATGATCAAACTTGGCACACGGGACAGGTAGGTCTTGGCCCGGGAAATGGCATAGACTATGTCAACATCGTCTATCAGCTGTCTCTCTGCATTTTTGTGTCTTACAAAAAATTCACACCATTTGATCGATTTCCACCAACATTGGCACACAGGTAAGTATATTTCCGGGAAGTATCACAGGCTAGGTCCAAATAGCCCATCAGCTGCCTTTCTGCATTTTGTTCAAAAATTGACAATATTTGACCGTTTTTGATCAAACTTGGCACACAGGTAGGTCATAGTCGGGGAAGTGGCCTAGACTAGGTCAACATCGTCTATCAGCTGTCTCTCTGCATTTTTGTGTCTTACAAAAAATTCACACCATTTGATCGATTTCCACCAACATTGGCACACAGGTAAGTATATTTCCGGGAAGTATCACAGGCTAGGTCCAAATAGCCCATCAGCTGCCTTTCTGCATTTTGTTCAAAAATTGACAATATTTGACCGTTTTTGATCAAACTTGGCACACAGGTAGGTCATAGTCGGGGAAGTGGCCTAGACTAGGTCAACATCGTCTATCAGCTGTCTCTCTGTATTTTTATTCCTTACAAAAATTCATACCACTTCAACAATTATGACCAAAATTGATAGACAGGTAGATATACTCTTCCAGGAAATGGCATGGACTAGGTCAACATCGTCTATCAGCTGTCTCTCTGCATTTTTATTCCTTACACAAATTCATACCACTTCAACAATTATGAACAAAATTGATAGACAGGTAGATATATTCTTCCAGGAAATGGCATGGACTAGGTCAACATCGTCTATCAGCTGTCTCTCTGCATTTTTATTCCTTACACAAATTCATACCACTTCAACAATTATGAACAAAATTGATAGACAGGTAGATATATTCTTCCAGGAAATGGCATGGACTAGGTGAACATCGTCTATCAGCTGTCTCTCTGCATTTTTATTCCTTACACAAATTCATACCACTTCAACAATTATGAACAAAATTGATAGACAGGTAGATATATTCATCCAGGAAATGACATGGACTAGGTCAACATCGTCTATCAGCTGTCTCTCTGCATTTTTATTCCTTACACAAATTCATACCACTTCAACAATTATGAACAAAATTGATAGACAGGTAGATATATTCTTCCAGGAAATGGCATGGACTAGGTCAACATCGTCTATCAGCTGTATCTCTGCATTTTGTTCTATACACAAATTGAGAACATTTGATCTATTTGGACCAAAAATTGGCGCACAGGTAGGTCTTGTTCAGGGAAATGGCATAGACTAGGTAAACATTGCCTATCAGCTGTCTGTCTGCATTTCGTTCTACACAAAAAATGACCGTTTTTGATCAAACTTGGCACACAGGTAGGTCATGGTCCGGGGAATGCACTGGCTAGGTCAAAAAGATAATAATGCAATTTAAATTAGTTTATATTTGCGTTAACGAGGAAAAAAAAAGAACCCACTTTTCTATATTCCCATACAAAAGATTCGCAATAATACTTAAAAGTCAATTTCAAATTTAATACCATACCACAAAGTTTTAGTGTTAGTGAAGAGGTTCAGGGAAAGCAAAACAATTGAGTGACATTAGTGTACTCAATTGTAAATATGTCAATATTTGAAGGGCTCATTGCCTAAGGTGACTAACCCGAAATTAGAAAATACTTAAAAAATCGAATTTAAAGTAAATAGAATCTAAAATACATTGTGTTGGTGACAAAAATGATTTCAATTGGAGCAATTTAAGTCAATTAAGTCATCAACACTAATGTTTTTCAGATTTTTTTAGTTATTACTAGTTTTTGGCACTCAGCCCTTCATTTATACGATGGTAACATTAGCCAGAAAGAAATTGTCTATAATTAAATATAAATTGTCTGTGGTAAAATGTCACTTGAAATGTAAACATCTCTTTGCTGTGCATCTATAATATTAGTAAATCTAAAAGCCACAAGTTTCTATAAAATTACTAAAGTGTTGTGTGTTTGTGACTTACTAAATATGCCTCCTATAAGGCGTCGGACAAATTTAGGCAGATGAACCCGAAATGCAAAGAATCAAATTAAATATCAATATTATTGTACTGCCCAGGAACGTGAAGATCGCAATAAACGTGAAAGAATTCGGTTAAGACAGACCCGTGAAGTGCGACATTCGACTAATAATGGTGCAAGTTTGAATCGAGCTGCTGTGAATTCATTACAGTGCCTGCAGCTGTGTTGCTATTGGACCTATGAACTCAGTTTGACTATAAACAAATTCCAGGGGCAGTCATTATGTGTTTGTGGTATTCATTTAGAAAACCCATGTTTCTCACATGGTCAATTGTATGTTGCCTGTTCCCGTGCTGGAAAACCAGCTGCTCTGTTTGTTTACGCGCTAGGTAATCAAAGAAAAATTATCGCGTACCATAATATACTACAATACAAATGAAACTTAATTTAGAATAGGCAATTAAAAGTAAAATGTAATATAACAAGTAGATATAATAATAAGAAAACGTAATTTTCATTGTGATTTTTTATTGACTATTAAAAGTTTTTTAAGTGTTTTACAATTTCTATTTATTTTACATAATTTAATCGTTGACTTATCAACTTTCTTTTTTTATCTTACTAGTAGACATTGTGTCCCGAATAACAGAATAAGAAATAAATAAAAGAAATTCAAACATGCAGTAAATATTTTAGTCTAGTACCATGATTCTATGTAACCAAACCAAAAACTTGATGTAACAACTATTTTTCCGATTTTCTTGGAAACGGTTAATGCTATTGCTTTATCCGGTTCCAGTCATTTACTAGCTCAAGAAGCCTATAAAACGAGTATTTACATGCATGTGATGTAAGCGTAAATTTTTTTCGCGCGAATTTCGCTTCAAAAACCATCTTCTGTTCGTTAAGAAACTTGATCTTTCAAATTAGACGAACGATTTTTATACCATATTTCATGAAAATCAGACCATTTAAGACAAGGAAACCGCGAACAGACACATATATATATATATATATATATATATATATATATATATATATATATATATATATATATATGGGAAGGTGTTGTACCTTTGACCACTTTGCACAATTGAATTTTTTTCAGCTTGAATATTAATGGTAAATTCATTTTTTTTATTTGGTTGTAATTAGTATTATATTGTTTATCATATATAATTTTTTCAAGGTTCTAACTTTACATTTAATTTTTTTTATTAATTCGTAAAAAAATAATCGTACAGTGGTCAAAGGTACAACATGTAGTTGTACCTTTGACCACGGGGTGTTGTACCACTGACCACCTAAAAACAACACAGCAGTGCAGAAAAAAAATTGTATTGAGTAATATTATAAATAATTGTAAGTTTAATAAATACAGGACATGGGTGTAAGCATAATAAAAGCTATTATTGATATTATGTTATGCTTAATATGCTGAAAAATCCAGTCCAATCGATAAACGTTTTAACTGTCAAGCAGATCCACTAGCAATAGTAGGGTATGGAAGTTTAGCCACAATGTCTTCAACATCAATATCAAACAAATTTTAATATTCTCTCGTAAACTTGTCACTTAAAGTTTGTTTTTTCAAATATTGGATCTTAAACATTGGACATTTAATACCACAGATCTCTGCGACTAAATATGTAATAGTCTTTTTACTTTTATTTTTAACTCCTTTTTTTCAAATTGTTGCTGGTTCATTGACTTAGTTCACGACATGCATTAGACAGATAAACGTCACTTTCTCCTGAAGAAATTTCGGTGTCAGTATCAAAATCTGAATTGTTATTAGAATAATTTTCTTTTTATTTACCAATTTTTAAGGAAGGGGTTCATTTGTGTATGGTTTCTTACGTTTAGGGTGTGGCTTTTGTTTTGTTTTTTCACTTTCAATAGTTACCTTTACAGGAATATCTGTCGGAATACGAGTTTTCCCTTTAGGCCGGCCCCTATTTGACATTTTCCTAGTCTGCACTTTTCGATGAGGTCTTACAACTTCAAGTGGAACGATAAGGGGCGATAGGTTCGAACTGCTACACTGAGGATTGATAAAGCCAGCTTGAACATATTTAATTTATTATTTTTTAAGTTCTTTGAAAAATTGAAGCAACCAATATTAATTTAAAAGATATTGTAGCAGAAGAACAAAAAAAATGAATTATGTAAAAATCACTCAGGTGTGTTGTACCTTTGACCTGGTCAAAGATACAACACCTAGTCGTGGTCAGAGGTACAACACACTGGTAGCGCAAATTATAAAGCATGCTAAAAATGTTAGGGTTAAGATAAATAAATTTCAGAAGCTACACCATGTTTGTAATAGCTACTTCGTCAAATGATTTCCATCTAAAAAGACGTAATGCAAAAAAAAAATTATTAGGCAAACCGTTATCAATAAATAACTTGCATTTTTATAATACAAATGGATAAGTATTTTTTGCAAGAATATTCTTTGACTTGAAATATCCAAAGTACGTTACACAAGCCCTCTATTGAAGGAGCTAAACACTAATCACACCAAAATTTATAAAATGTTGCTACGTGCCGCGACAGCCTCGGTGGTCAAAGGTACAAGACGGTCAGATGTACAAAACCTTCCCCTATTTATATATATATATATATATATATATATATATATATATATATATACATATACTAGCTGTTACCCCATGCTACACCTACTTTCTTTATATAGAACAGCCTAAATAAATTAGGAACAAAATAAGTATTATTAAAATGTAATAACACGGATCAGTAACTGTTTTGAGCCCGTGACCTCTCAACTGTGATTCCTATACGACTTTGACCTACCCTAGCACACCCACGTATCAAGACATACATGTATGGCAAGTTTGGTAAAAATCGATCTAACGGTGTGGATTTGTATAAGGCACAAACGTACAGACAGACAGCTGGAATTTTTTTTGACCTAGTCTAGGAGATTTCTCGAATCAAGACCTATCATCATTCTAAGTTTGATCAAAATCGGTCAAACGGTGTGGATTTGTATAAGTAACAAAGAAACAAACAAAATGACAGACAGACAGAGATATATGGGGGCGAGGTTAGCTCAGTGGTAGAGTACTGGACTAATAAGCTGGGGCCGAGGTTAGCTCAGTGGTAGAGCACTGGACTAATAAGCTGGGGGCGAGGTTAGCTCAGTGGTAGAGCACTGGACTAATAAGCTGGGGGCGAGGTTAGCCCAGTGGTTGAGTACTGGACTAATAAGCTGGAGGCCTGAGTTAAAATCTCGAGCAAGCACTAAAGATTTTTTCTTCTAATGTGTTCGTTCATGGGTTGAATTCGGCCTCCCTGGCCGTCCCTAGTCCAACACAGCATTTAATTAATTTAAAAATGGGTACCTTGGTTGGTGCTAATGACTCTAGCAGTCGAAGCAGCTAAGAAGAAAATTAGGTAGCCAGAGAATAGTACTAACCACACTATCTCCCTA
Organism: Gonocerus acuteangulatus; assembly: GCA_946811695.1. Taxonomy (NCBI): domain Eukaryota; kingdom Metazoa; phylum Arthropoda; class Insecta; order Hemiptera; family Coreidae; genus Gonocerus; species Gonocerus acuteangulatus. The sequence continues at coordinate 14,290,004 of OX328124.1, read as the reverse complement.
GTATGCCGTATGGTCATGAATCAGATACCTCTATAGTATCTGCCCCTCAGGGCCCTCGTGGCCTGTTACGGGGCTGATTTTATATATGTATATATATATATATATATATATATATATATATATATATATGCACACACAAATTTGAACCACCGTTATTTTCGGTCTCTAGGGGTTATGAAATGCAAAATTTTGTATTCGGCACTTCCGGATTGCGTCGTGATGTCAACCTTATAAGCGGATTTTTTCCCTATGGAGGGAGGGAGGACCCCCACCGTCCAGGTCATTCTGGAAGAGACATTCTCATATCATATAGTTTATATTAGCATAAATATGCTTTAACCGATCACTAAACTAAAAAAAAATTACACAAACGTGTCCGCTGGTGTTCGCGCATGCGCAGTAGCCATCTAAGAAAAATAAGACTGTAATTTATACTGTAGTATCAACTGAAGCTACAGCATATTTATTTTCCTGAATTTGAGCAGAAGCTCTAAACGATTTTTTTTTATTTTATGTAATTTATTTATTAGTTATTTCCAAAGATGCGTAGCTATTTAGGCGGTACGAAGTTCGCGGATTCAGCTAGTTAAATAAATAAATAAACCAACAAGAGAGGGAGCCGGCCCGGGCCGGGCACGGACGGGAAAGAATATCTACTTCCCTTTCTCAACGGGGCCCGGACGGGACACGGGCTCGGCACGGCCCCGGCACGGTCTAGCGTGAACTAGTCCATTAAAAACAGTGGTGTGATTGTTTCACCGTGTCCCGTCCGTGCCCCGTCCGGGGCCCGTCCCGGACGGGGCACGGTCTAGCGTGAATAGGTTATAGCATGCATGCTGCCTTGGCAACCGGGTCCCGTCCGTGCCCCGTCCGGGGCCCGTCCCGGACGCGGCACGGTCTAGCGTGAATAATCCCTTAGCCTAACTATATACCATGGTTAGCCTAACTATATACCACGGTTAGCCTAGCTATATACCATGGTTAGCCTAACTATATACCATGGTTAGCAACTACACTAACTATATACCATGGTTAGCAACTACACTAACTGTATACCATGGTTAGCAACTACACTAACTGTATACCATGGTTAGAAACTACACTAACTATATATCATGGTTAGAAACTACACTAACTATATACCATGGTTAGCAACTACACTAACTATATACCATGGTTAGCAACTACACTAACTATATACCATGGTTAGAAACTACACTAACTATATACCATGGTTAGAAACTACACTAACTATATACCATGGTTAGCAACTACACTAACTATATACCATGGTTAGCAACTACACTAACTATATACCATGGTTAGCAACTACACTAACTATATACCATGGTTAGCAACTACACTAACTATATACCATGGTTAGCAACTACACTAACTATATACCATGGTTAGAAACTACACTAACTATATACCATGGTTAGCAACTACACTAACTATATACCATGGTTAGCAACTACACTAACTGTATACCATGGTTAGCAACTACACTAACTGTATACCATGGTTAGAAACTACACTAACTATATATCATGGTTAGAAACTACACTAACTATATACCATGGTTAGCAACTACACTAACTATATACCATGGTTAGCAACTACACTAACTATATACCATGGTTAGAAACTACACTAACTATATACCATGGTTAGAAACTACACTAACTATATACCATGGTTAGCAACTACACTAACTATATACCATGGTTAGCAACTACACTAACTATATACCATGGTTAGCAACTACACTAACTATATACCATGGTTAGCAACTACACTAACTATATACCATGGTTAGCAACTACACTAACTATATACCATGGTTAGAAACTACACTAACTATATACCATGGTTAGCAACTACACTAACTATATACCATGGTTAGCAACTACACTAACTATATACCATTGTTAGCAACTACACTAACTATATACCATGGTTAGCAAAAGCCGTTTTATTATATTTTCGGCGAACATTCTCCTATATATAATTTATTACGCTTATTACAATTTATCTTTTACATACATATCTTATTTATATATTTATATAGCCCCCATTTCTTCAATATTTATTTAGTTTTTTTAATGTTTATTTGTTTATATTTAACCATTTAATTTTATTCCCATCCCCTTCTGAACATTGTATCATAATTGCCCCAATCCAATTATAATTTATGTAAATATTTAGTTATATTTCATTTTATTATTTAAGGACTCACTTATAATATTTGTATTAGTTTTCTTTTTTATGCTTTTGTTTTTTCTTTATTTATATTCATATTCTTAGGTTAAATTTGTTTATTGTTTATTTTGTACTTATTTTTATTCTTATGGGACGAAGTCCCAAAATAAAGTATTTTTTTTTTTCATTTCATTTATATTTTCATATAAGTATATATATATATATATATATATATATATATATATATATATATATATATATAAATTTGAACCACCTTTCACTTCATTATCTTTGAGTTTTGAAAAATTTGAAATTTTCAAGTCGGCACTTCCGGATTGCGTCATCAGGATGGCGTTATAAGCGGCTTTCATCCCTATGGAGGAAAAGAGCAAACGCGCTAAAAGAAATGTAACAAAAAAAAATTAATATAAAATTAACAAACAGAAAAAAAAACTTGCTTAGAACACACCCAGTGAGTTCGTAGAAACGATGTAATCATTGCTAACACAAGAGGTGCTCGACTCACACGGATCCGGATGTGACACGGAGTTGCCACAACAAGTGGGGAATTCTGCCACGCCCATTGCTGTTTTCATGACAACCTCTTATCAACTCTTATCTACGAAACAGTCTTGAGTATTATACAAAATATTGTTGATAAATAAATATAGCAACTGATTTCAATAGTTCACTATGATTGAAAAAAAAAAAAAAAATATAGAGCGTTTCCAAATAATTTTTATCAAGAATGCCGTTTAGATAGCGTTCAATAGAAACTCTTGATTTCCCCCGTCAAAAGAACGAAACCAACACTCGACAAACTTCAATCATCGTTTTCTCCGGCTCAGGTTTACTATTGAAATTAGCTTTTGATTTTTTTTCGTGGGTAATTTATTTCGCTTTAGAAAACTTACCTTCCATTTCGAGATATTTAATGAAATAGAAGACAACTCTCAAACAGCAGATGACATTAAATATAATAATATTTACATAGATATTTTCAGTTTTTAAAATGTCACAAAAATGTATACATGTTTGTTTACAGAATTGTGTTACATGGGATCAATGCAAAAGTGGGGCAGGTATACCTAAAGGAATGCACTTAAAAAATAAAAATAAAAACATAGTACAGATAAAAATAACGCTTAACAATTTTAAAATAACACAATTCATATCAGGACAATACCCTCGGAATGTTATGTACATAAATTTAACCTAATCACTAATATCACACGTACAAGCGACAATTCAACTGAACAGACTTATGACCTTCTCCTGTACGCCTGTACATTACTGGACGGACCCAGGACATAACTCATTAAGGACATCACCTTACAGGACGAAACTTGGCCCCCGACGTATTTCTCGTCGGCGTATATGGAAAATAATTTCGGAGGGGGCTGGGAAAATTTCGGGGGGGGGCTGAGACCATTTCCGCTGCATGGAATACTAACAATTTAGATCTTGGAAGAGTTAGTTAGTAGCCAACTAAAATGCTATTACTCCCAAAATGGAACATTTTTTATGAACTAAATTATCTCATTTAATTAATTTTTTAGGATTTTATGAAATTTTTACCGATCAACTCAAAATTATAATAATATGTTTTATTGCTCAAGTTTTACAACTTATATGCAAGGGTTGCAGCCTTATTGCATTAATAAAAAATATAATTTGCACAAAACAAAATAAAGCATATCTTTTACATGTAATAAATAATAATAAAGTCCGTCACGCAGGAGCTGCATACCTAAGCACTTTCCTCAAAATTTGGGTAGTGTAGACTGCTTTCCAGAACAATTTGCTTAAAATATCCTACATAAATAAAATAAAAACATGAATAGTTCTCTTTTAAATTTGTAATGAGTAACTGATCAATTATTAATTTGCTTCCAGAGTTATGTTTACACATGGTACCTATTACACTACGTAATAAATACAAAAAACCTCACATTATCGTATTTTGATCTAACGCAGGAACAGGATACAGTCACTCTAGTGGTAGAAAGCGCTCCTTGCGGCGGCTTTGTGAACCTACGTCTGGCGGGCTTTTCTATTGAAATATATTACAAATTAAACCCCCGCTTTCCGATTGACCGATTCAGCTCATTTTTACTTTTCTTTCTCATGAGTTACCCACGACGTATACCGCGTTTCGTTACAATACAGCAGAAATTACGACCGGTATGAGTATATTAGGAATTTGGGTCCGGAGTAAACCCCCCCTTCTAATGACCCGATTTAGTTTATTTTTACAACACATATTTACCTGTAGATTACCACTACGAATACCGAGTTTCGTCGAAATATACCAGAAATCACGGCTGGTAGTGGCGAATTGGTATTGTGGGTCCAGGGTAAACCCCCCTTCCAATGAACCGATTTGGTTCATTTTTATATCTCACTTTTCTCTCTATATTACCACTACGAATACCAAGTTTCGTTGAAATATAGCAAATATTACGGCTGACATAGTTAAATTAGTGTTTTGGGTTCGGGGTAAACTCCCCCTTCCGGTGGACCGACTTTGGTCGTTAACGAACTCGTTCAATCGTTTGCTAATTGAATGCTATATACCAAGTTTCGTGACGAAAAAACAAAAACTCTGGCCGCTATCGTGTTAACAGACACACACACATATATATATATATATATATATATATATATATATATATATATATATATATATAAATTTTAACGGGGGTCATTTTCGGTGTCTACTAGGTAGGATCGATAAAGATTTGAAGAAATTTTTCAAAAATTCCGTCATGAGTGCAACCTCAATAGCTACTTTCCTTCGGAGGAAAGTGCTAAAACTACATTTTATCATAAAAATGGTTTTATTGTGCCGACGTTTCGGCTTGAACTTCAAGCCTTCATGAGGGCTGTAAAAAACAAGTAGGACGGATGTAATACTGAAATATACACATATATATATATATATATATATATATATATATATATATATATATATATATGCCTACATACACAAATACACATACATATATACATACATACATATATGAAAAATGACAAAACATAAAATACTAGAACATAATATATGGAAGAACAATGTGCTCCAGAAGTGTTTGGATTATTAGGAAAACAGATATAAGAATAACAGATTGAATAAAGAATATGTCATATTTCGTTGTCCATTTGAACGAGTGTAATCCCAATTTGATTGCTTTGTCCTGGATACAACCCTACCATCTCTGTAGTCCAATACTGGCAAACGAACATCCTATTAACCATAAATCCTATGGAGTGATATTTCTACCTCTAGCCAATTAATCCCTAATCCAATATGGTTGTTAGATCAATTTCCTAGGATCGCCTACGATCTTGAGATTGACTGGTGTCATCACCAAGGGGTCGTAACGATTTTCTAGTGATAATAACAGAGGGTGATCGTAAATATTCGTATTCTCAGGATCTGCGTTATCTTAGCGTATTGTAGCATAAATATGCTTTAGAGGGCCCCATTTTGCGGGTTTTCACTTATTTCGTCGATACAAATACAAAGTAACGAATATGAAAAAATGCATCTTTCATGGTCAATATTTACTAATTTCTGCTGGACTTATTTACGGCAAATTCTTGAATCTGACTTCACTCTATTAAAGGGAAAGTATTCCACTATCAAAAGGTCAAATCTGCCGAATATTTGACTGTCCAAAAAAAATTTATGAATAAATGCTTTTCCACTCTGAAAAGTGGTGATTTTCACATTCGTTAGTTTGCTATTGTATCGAAGATATCTCGGAAACCCTGCGCCCTAGCGACATGACCTATCTATTACCATTCTACAACAAATGAAAGCTGATTAAATTTCCTACAAGTTCCATTTCATAAAGTTTTTCGAGATATCTTTAGTTTTCGAAATATCGGCTCTTGAATGTCTGTCATTTTGGGAAAAAACACACATTTTTCTATTCTCGACCGGATATCTCTTCAACGATGAACCCAAAAAATAAATGTCGGCTATAGGGTTGTAGAGCATTCCATTCGCTCCAATAATATATATTACAATACTATATTATGTAATTTCTTTCAAACGTTATATACGCACTCACATGGTCTTAGCAAAACCATTGCCATTATAATGGACGAGACCTTATATAATTGAGTGTGAATAACTGGTCAGTGGGCCCAAAATTATATATTTTGTGCTATTTATACGTCCAGTACTACCTATATTTACATAATGGAGTATATTTTGGACAATACATTGACTGGAAATGGTGAGAAATTGAAAGGTTTATTGGTCGACAGTTCTTGCCAGATATCACGTTGAACACTAAAACTGTTTTCACGTTTGAAGGAAAATACATAAAATAGTAATGTTATATATATTCTTAAAGGGAATGTAATGCCCTATAAACGGCATTTATTTTTTGCATTTATCGTTAAAGAGTTATCCGGTCAAAAAGTGTGTTTTTTCCCAAAATGAAAGACATTCAAGAGCGGATTTTTCGAAAACTAAAGATATCTCGAAAATCTTTATTAAATAGAACTTGTAGGAAATTTAATCATAAATTTTGTAGGGAATGGGGAATCATAAATTCTTAGTCTACCCACAACTTAAAAATAAAAAAGGAAACTGTTTTGCGACTTAATTTTCTTTTAAAAAATCGCCCAGCCTAATACTGGCCGCTGGCAGCGCTGTGTCTGAGCAAAACTGTCCCAGCCAAATGGCAAGCCTCCTACCCATAGAGTTTTCCTGGTGATGGTCCTTCCCAGGCAATAATATCCCGAACCCTTGCACAGCTTCCCCACCCATCAGCATCCCCAGTCAGAACACTTCTTGATAATGCTATACCTGGTGATGGTCCTTCCCAGGCAGTAATATCCCGAACCCTTGCACAGCCTCCCCACCCATCAGCATCCCCAGTCAGAACACTTCTTGATAATGCTCGCGAATAGAATGGATGTTTCCAAATGACATCTTGGAAACAAACTTTTAAATTTTAACGTACATTTATTATTGACAACAATTTTTAACCTGTAGTGGTTTAACTTCTGTTACTAGTAACCTATAGATAACGGGTTATCTCTAGGTTATCTGTTTGTTGGAACTGATCCGTAGCGCCCCAGTGTCTAGAAACATTATACTTTGATTACTTATCAATTGATGAATAACATATAGTATGACGGGAGTCGTGCTATAATAAACTGCACAAAATTATGTATTACCTAGCGTTATTTTTTATGGTACCTTATTAAACGCAATAAAATAACTATTTATCTGCCGTGACGAAGCACGGGTAGTCAGCTAGTTGTAGCATAAATATGCTTTAGCGGTGACTAAACTGGAAAAAAACGTTACAAAAAAGTGTCCGCTGGTGTTCGCGCATACGCAGTGGCGTGGCCATGTACGAAAAAGAAGACTATGTGTCACAAAAAAGTGTCCGCTGGCGTTCGCGCATGCGCAGTGACGTTCACGCATGCGAAGTGGCCATGTACGAAAAAGATGACTGTATGTTATACAGCAACTTACACAGGTTTGTCGGCTGGACCTAAGCGTTCCAAAAAGGTGTCACAAAAAAGTGTTCGCTGGTGTTCGCGCACGCGCAGCGACCATGTACGAAAAAGAGGACTGTACATTATAGAGTACATTACATAGGTTTGTCGGGTGGTGACCGAAGCGTTACCAAAAAGTGTCACAATAATGTGTCCGCTGGTGTTCGCGCATGCGCGGTGGCCATGTACTACAAAGAAGACTATATGGTACACAGTACATTACATAGGTTTTATTAAATATAATTTATCCTTTGGGTTAAATGGAAGCTTAGTGCTTCATACTTATTTCAGAACTTTCCAAAAAAGTGTAGCTATCGAGTTTGCATTCATGAAAAAAATATTCAACATTTTATCAGATCTTACCATGGGCATATATAGGAAATTATTTCTGTTTGGGCTAGGAGAATTTCGGGGGGGGGGCTGGGAGCTTTTGGAGACATGGAATACTAAATATGTAGAACCCATAAAAAATTATTTTTACTCAACTAGGTGATCTTATCTAAATTTTTTAAGACACATTTTTACCTATTAAATCAAAATTTCAGGGGGCTGCAGCTCCCTCTCTTATATACTCACATGGATCTTACTCGACCCTATACGCGTTTCTTGGATACGCGTTGGACTTTATTATTGCATCGATATTTGTTAAAGGCATTTCATTCAAATTCAGACATTTTTTATTCTTTTAGCGCGGTTCCTCCCTCCCTTCACAAACAATCCGGAAGTGCCGACTAGAAAATTTTGCGTTTCAGAACCCCTAGAGAACGAAAATAACGGTGGTTCAAATTTGTATATATATATATATATATATATATATATATATTTATTTTTATATATATATATATTTATATATATATATATATATATATATATATATATAAATTAGGGAAGCGGAAGGTTACCATTCGAAAGCTTAACAAATGGTCTACAAAAAAGGTTCTGAAGAAAGTTTTGGATAAGCGATGTCAATCGGAGAAATAAGTGCTTAAACTTTGAAGTAATTGATTTCGCTTATTCGAACGGTTCTTTTTGTCTGTTTTTATTCCTTATTATTTTTTAATTGCTTATAGTTGGATAATGTATTTGACAATAAAACAGATTAAGTAAAATAAGAAAAACAATTCATTGTTAGAAATATAGCTTGCCAAAAGAAAGAGATTCGATGACGTCTTTTGAATATTTTCAATTGCCTTTATGCTGTTGGTTTTTTATTTTATTTTTTAATTGATTATATTTGTAGAATTATTACTACAGTAGAAGAACACAAGAAAATGTGAAAAAGTTTGATATTTTTCAATGCATTCAACGTATGAAATAGGTATCTCTATAAGAGGATTCTGGGGTCTGGTGACCCCGACCAGGTAAAGTCATAAACCCCTTTAAACAAAGGCCGAACCAAATATTATCTGTTTCTATTCTAAGCTTTTCAAATGACAAAAGGGATATGAAAGGAACCGGGCTAAGATGATGCAGTTCCTGCGAGTCGGACTTTTTTATAAGAAAGGCAGATGGTCAAATGTTAAACTGAAACAAAATTACATACTATTTATTTTTATCAAAACAGCCCTACAAGTTTCACAATTATGCCTCATCGTCCATCAAGGGAATTGAACGAAAACGCTTGTTGATGAGCCAATCCAAGCTGAGCCAATCCGCTTGTGTATGAGCCAAGCTTTTTAGTTTCAGTTCTTACTTATTCGATTTTTCTAGCTGAACCGATAGGACAGTTTTAGAAAAAAATTTATTTTGTAATACGTTTATTTAACATCTGTACATTTGGAGAGTATTAGTTAAGTTTGCTCTCAGATAAAAATAATGATTACATACAGAAATTGAGTTGAAATACAAAATAAATAAAAAACAAATAAGCAAATAAATAAAACATAAAATAAGAAAAAAGAAAGAAAAAGTACATAAAAAACAAAACAAAAAAAAACAATGAATACGAAATAATAATAAAAATAATAATATAGATAATAACACTTTTGGAAGGAGCCAATCAATACTGGCACTTCCTACTTAGAATAATGTTTTGTCTGTATTCAGTTAATTGATCACGAGGCTAATGTCTCTTGAGCCTTCTAAGCGGATTTTTGGGGTGAGTTTGGGAGGAAAGTGTTTGTGCTCTAGGATTGGGATGGAAGGACAGTTTGGAATGAAACGTTAGGAAGCGGGATTTTGCCAGTTCTTGAACGAAAGGGATGTTGAGGTCACTATGAAGGGTTTTATTGGAAACATAGAAAGGAGCATTAACTATTTTGCGGAGGACTTTGGATTGGAATGCCTGTATTCTCTGTATGTTAGAAGTTTTAGTTGTTCCCCAGAGTTCAAGTCCGTAAGTCCAAATAGGTCGGATTATGGTTTTGTAAACAATGAGTTTGTTGTGTATTGTCAGTTTTGATGAAGGTCCCAGTAGTCGTCGTAAGAGTCCGTATCTCCTGTTCAGTTCCTGTCTTTTCAGTCGGGTGTGTGGGTTCCAAGTGAGTCTACTGTCCAGTAATAATCCCAGGTAGCGCACCTCGTTGGATATGGGGAGTTCGTGGCTGAATATGATGACTGGAGGGCAGGTTCTCTTATTGAGGGTGAATGTGATTTGGCAGCATTTCTCAGGATTCACCTTTATTTTCCACTTGTTGCACCAGTGCTCGACAGATTCCTTTAGAAAAATTACTAATATGAAAAAAAATGGTTATTTTAACATTTGGCCTTTTTATAGAAATCGATGTAAATTTGGGGTATTTTTTTAGAATCACTAAACGTCATTGTTCATATTGAACAATTATTACATCAGATTCAATCTCGTGACAGGCCATGAGGCTCCAGAATGGCAGATACTGTAGAGGTATCTAATTCTTGACCTTGTGACCTGTGTGGGCCTATAGGCTGTCTAGAGTCTGATTCCAAGCCACGAACGACGGCTCTTGAAGATAAACTCTTTACACAAGTTAAGAGTTAGGTTCTTCATAACAAGAGTCGATTACTGTACCACTCAGTCAACTTCCCAATAATTTTATCAGATCATGCCAATATTCTAAATAATTTTAGCTACTTCTGCTTAAGTCAATATTGTTCTTTGTGTAATTTGAAGAAATATCTAAGTGCCATGTTATCTATAGATGACGAGTCCTGCATTCTATCTTAATCAATTACATCTGATCTAATTTTATTTTCCCAATAAGTTACTAATGATATCTCGGAATTTTGAAAATACTTTTCCTCACACTCATTAATAGAAGTTACTCTTTTCCTCATAGTTTTCAGCATTCACATGATTGTTTTATTTTATATAGGTTTTTTATTTTTTATTTATTTTTTCTATAATGTTATTTTATTTGTATTATTATTATACCATTATAAGAATATCACCATTATATTCTTAGTTCTATTTGCATATATAGTTTGTTGTTTTGTTTATTAGCATATTTTCTTTTATATATTTAACTTTTTCCTATGCCCACTGGTTGATCAGTATGTTGTGTGGAAAGCCACCCAATTTATTTGGGCAACTAAACTTTCTTTGGTAACATTTTTTAAGGAATATATTACAATTCAGAGGTTGTATTAAACCGTTATTTTCTTGATCTAAGGTTCTGAAACGTGAAGTTTTCTAGTCGGCACTTCCGGATGAGGTCAACCTCATGAGCGGGTTCCCCCCCCCCCCCTATGGAGGGATGTAGGAAAAATGGAGGCATTTAGAGAAAAGGTGTTATAAATCGAGTAAATGAGTTGCTATTTGAGGTCATTCCCAGCTCGATTGTCGTAGCAGACTATTGCCCTAAACGTAAAGCATTAGGACGTCCAAACCTCTCCAAATAAAGCATACTCCTGGAATAGTCTCTGACGGTCAGTGGTCATTATCTTCTGAGGGTCATTGTCATTAACGGTCTGTATTTGCGTCAATAATGACTCATCATGAGCTTCTATTGTACTAAGATTTTTTTTTTTTTTTTTTTTTTTTTTTTGTGACGGGATATTAAGTTACGCACGGGAACGTTTCAAGCCCGTTCCTTGTCGACAATTTTTATTTTTTTTTTTTTTTTTTTTTTAGTTTCACAAATTACATACACACACACACACATATATATATATATATATATATATATATATATATATATATATATATATATTAGAAATTCGAAATGATACTTCATTTTAATTTGTGTATTAATCCGATTCGCTTGTATGATTTTAATTTCTCTGGCGCATATATATATATATATATATATATATATATATATATATATATATATATATATATATATATATATATCTATCTATATCAAAAAATCAGTCTCGTAACAAGCCACGAGGGCCTTGAGGGGCAGATACTATAGAGGTATCTGATTCTGTGGTCAGTACTATGCTCCGGCCGCCTGATTTTCCCCTTGGCTGCATCGACTGCTATAGAGTCCTTAGCACCTAAGGTACCCATTAATAAATTAGTTAAAGGCTGGGTTGGCCTAGGGACGGTCAGGGAGGCCGAATTCAACCCATGAATGAAGACACTAGAAGAAAAAATCTTTAGTGCTTGCTCCGGATTTGAACTCAGGTCCTCCAACTTATTAGTCCAGTGCTCTACCACAGAGCTAACCGCGCCCCTATATATATATATATATATATATATATATATATATATATATATATATATGTATATATATACATACAGTATCAGTGGTGCCTCACGTGGGTTTTCCTCTATGATATAAAGGGTTTATTTTTCCTGGAGATGACTGAGAACAGTTTGTCTAATCACAAAAACAAACTACTGACTTAGCAGACAGTACTGATTCAGCTATTGTTTCTATAGCTTCCTCGTTTCCTCAAACCGACCAAGGGGATTTTCGGTGTGGGATATACGTCAGAGTATTTACTGTATGTGCAAATGAATAGATAAAAATACATTCCACATTTTCTAAAATTCATCTTGAAAATTGCTCTTCACTGTTATTAAATTTATTTTTTCTTTTACTCTGCCAGCTCCAAATGTAACCAAAATTTATGTTTTTTAATTAAGATTTGATATAGAGATATGGTTTTTTATATCAGAGCGGTCAACTGCAGGGTTATTCCTGCCTTCATATGGAAGAAACCCGCTTGTGGGGTTGGCCAGGTTGACGGAATCAAAGTCATTGTTCAACGCATTTTTTTAACCTGTTTACATGATCAGCTGACGTACAACAATCCACTTGCAAGGCAGATGATTTGTTAAATTCTCATTTTTATCATATATTTTATTTTTATTGCTTACAAAAAATACTTATTACAGCAATTTGCTTATCATAAAAAGTTAATTATATTATAATAATTATTAGGGGCCGGATTTTTAGGATAAAATAAGCGCCCAATTAGGTTTTTGCAACAGGCATAATAGGTCTTTTTAAGTTTTTATTTAAAAATCCATTTTAGTTTTTATTAGGTGATAAAAATGTTTCAATAGGTTTGAAAAATAAGTTCAACCTATTATAATTTATCATTAATAATTTTAATTCATTTGTATATGTATATAAATAGTGACATAAAAATAAACAACAAATAACATTATTTTATAGAATAGTATATTGAGAAGGAAAATAAAGATAAGAAATAAAAATAAAACGGAAATATGAGTTATTATTTAAAAAAAAAGAATAATTAGTCCAAATATTCAACAAAATATTTATTTAAAAAACAAAGTGATTGAAATTTATTTAAATAAACTACATTTTATAAATTAAGCAATAGTGAAAAGAAAACATACATTAATAAAAAAAAATAAAAAAGAGCATAAAACAAAACAACAATAAAAACAAATATGTAAAGGAGATTTTTAAGTTTCTCTGCTAAAGAGTTCCAACTTATAAAGAAAATCAGGAAGAATCCTTTATTATCGAAATTCTGTAGTGTTTGAATCAGTTTGCTTCAGTCAATAGACAATTATCATGCCGAAGGCAAGAGAATTGAGTTCCGCGACGTGTGAAAAAAATTGTTTTACTGAGGAATCAGCAAAAAACATATCGCCAGATCGCTGATTTCTTAGGGGTGAATTTTTCTACCGTCAGATACGTCATAAAAAGGTATGAGGAACGTGGTAAAACCGAAGAACTTAAGCGTAAAGGGTGTCCAAAAACATTGACTGACAGGTTGCACAGGAAAATTAAAAATCAAGTCCTCAAAAAAGAACGATAAGTTCTCGAGAGGCTGGCTGCCATGGTCCAATCAACATCCGGAGTCCAGGTTAGTGACAGAGCAATAAGATATTCCCTGAATTCGGTAGAGTAACAAGAAAAAAGCCATACAACAGTTAAACTAACCGCAAAAAGCGGCTTGCTTTTGCTAGAGAAAACGTACAGAAACCTTTAAGCTTTTGGAAAAATTTCGTGTTTTCTGACCAAAGCAAACTTAATTTGTTTGGTTTAGATGTTCGGAAGACGATTTGGAGACGTCGTAATGAATACCTAAAGAAGCAAAATGTTTCAGTGACTGTTAAACATGGTGGAGGCCACGTTATGGTTTGGGGGTGTGTTTCCTATCATGGAGTGGGAAAACTTGTAACTATCGAAGGTAATTTAAATGCACAAGGCTAAGTGAACATTTTGCGCCATAATTTGCGTAGTAGTGTCGCAAAAATGGGAATCCAGAATCAGTACGTATTCCAGCAGGAGAACGATCCAAAACATACTGCGAGGATAACAAAGGGGTGGTTGATATTTAACGTCCCCAAACAGCTCCACACTCCTCCCCAGTCACCAGATATAAAAATAATTGAAAATTTATGGCACACCCTTGATCAAAATGTCAGAAAATTCCATATCACTGGAAGACATCATCTTAAACAACTTCGGGTTCAAGAATGGGAAAAAAATAGCCTAGATATAATTATGATTATTATTTATTCCATGTGAGCTCCGTAACAGTGGCGATGAGCTCATTGGGACGACAGAAGAAAGGTCCGTTAAATATTAGTCAGTTTGTCCAATAAAACAAAATAAAACATAAAGAAATAAAAGAGAAAAAACAAGATGTTGCTATTAAATAAAACCAAAATAAAATATTACATATAGTTATACCTTTGAATATAAGTGTGCTGCTTTTAAGTGTGTAAGGAGTATATGGATGTACGGGCTACCTTGAGTAAGTAAGTCGTGTAAGTGTGCTTTGTCTACAGTCTGTCAGTATATGTTTAACAGTTAGAGTTCGGTTGCACTGTCTGCACGTTGGTCTTTCTTTTCTGTCCAGTAAGTATGAGTGGGTAAGTCGAGTGTGGCCTATCCGAAGCCTGGATAAAGTTACGTAGTCCTGACGAGAAAATTGTTCTGTTTTCCAAGTTCTTGTCGTGTTCTTAATTTCTTTTAATTTGCATGTACTCTTTGACCAATCTCTCTCCCATTCATACAGTGTTTTAGTTCGTATTGTTTTGCTTAAATCGGATGAAGTAATTGTATTTATGTCTGGTTTAGGTCGGTTCGTTGCTAGTTTTGCCTGTCGGTCTACAGCTTCATCGTGTCCTGGTACCCATAGCAACGTAATGTGTTTGTTTTTACTTTGTATAATGTTAATGTGTGTAAATATGTTCTTGATAACTGGATGTGTGCTGTAAATGTTCTGTATGGACATTGAGGAACTTAAGGAGTCTGTACAAACAGTGATTGCGTCAGTCTGAGCATCATGAACGTTAGTTAGTGCTAGACGTATTCCGTAAAGTTCCGCTGTAAATATGGTCGTTGTTTCTGGTAATTTGATTTAATTAAAAACCTAGTTCATTCAATGCCCAGACATCTAGAGGCAATTATTGGCGCAAATGGCCTCTTTACAAAATATTAAAGCTTGAGAGCTAAAGTTTTCACTTGTAATTATAGAAGTGTGCAAATACTTTTTTCCAAGCACTTTTAAAGTTTTCATTTTTTGTTAAGTTATGAATGATTTTTATTTTTTTATAAAGAGGTTTATTTTAGTTCTTGATAAATGTACATTTTATTTTTGTTCAGTAAAGTGAAGTTTTTGGTTTCCCTGTACTCAATTATTCATAGAAACGTGAAGTGCAAATACTTTTCTCCGCCACTGTAGGTCCCCAGGTTTTCGCCGGGGGAATTCTTCCTGTTGTCTTAGAGAAAGATAAAGATGCGCCCGTTTACGTCACAAGACGTCATAGGGGCTTATTTCATTGCATATTTTAGCTCCAGTGTGAACGATTCCAATTTTCCACTGAAATTTGGAAGATCTGAGAAATTTGCTCTTAGGAATGCGAGAGCACCACGAATCTCGTTGGTCTGGAGGAACATCGAAGCCTTAGAAATGACAGCTGCTTCATTCATATCCAAAGCGTCAACAACTGTTTTTATTTTTTCCCCAGTGTGTTCTGCTGGAAGCGAGACTCCTAGTAAAATTCCCTGGACGTCTGGATCCGGAAAGATGCTTTTAAGAAAATTTGTTTGATCGAGGAAATGAGGTCATTGAATTGTATTTTCTATTTTAAAGATTAGGTATGTCTCGGTCATTATATCGTCATTTAGGTGATTTTAGGTGATATCATCCTAAATAGGTTTTTTTAGGTTCTTCCAAATTTCCATGAATGGTACTACAAGACGCGAATCATATAAAAAACCGATCATTATCATGTTTAGCAGAAAGGAAAAAAATAGGTGAAAACCTAAGAATCCGGTCCCTAATAATTATAATTATATTATTACTAACCTCACTAATAATTATTAGTGAGGTTAGTACTTTGGTTATAATAAATGTGAATATCTACTATTACAATTAATTCATAAATACATTTTTAAGCTTAAATATATATATATATATATATATATATATATATATATATATACATTCGAATTTACACACCATACATATGCACGCATACATACGCACACCCTCATATATATACAAATCTACAAACATACACACATACATCCACACATGTACAAATAGTCGGAGAGCTGGTAACGCACTTTTCATGAAGTGTTTTATGCTCCCTGAAATTTTGCTATAATGTACCTCCTAGGTAGATAAGAAGGTAAATATGTGTTTCCTGGACATACCTTGGAACACCAGGTACTGCGCATAAGGGAAAGGTGCATAACAATATTGCCCAAGTGTAGAGTTTTATTCAGAAGCCAACTATCTTTAATGTAACATTAAGACAATTTTACAATGAATAATAAATATGGCTGACACTTTTAAGGAGTATAACACTTAAAAAAAAATTAATTGTTTTTATTCTCATATTAAATGAGAGTTTTATTCGCGCTGCCAATTAAACCGGAACAGCTGTTATTCGAAAACTACTTTCTTAAGCATTTTCCGTACGCGGACACGCTAGCTGATTTTTCATTTGCTCAATATCAATGCACAAGCTGTAGATTTTATCACAAGTCGTTGCGTGAAGAAATAATTACGCTCATTTCAACGCTTCCTCCCGAGTGTTAACGCAGCGTTCATGATCCTGAGTCTCAAGCTCTTGGTAGAAGGTTTTTATTTGAACTTCCCGCCTTTCTGTGGAATGTGCTTTGTGCAGCTCCTTCTTGACGGACTGATGAGACAACATCCTTGACCAAGTTGTAAGAACTATAAGATGCTATTGTAGCCACGACTCTCCAGCAACTACCTGTTGATGTCCATAATCCCCCAATCTCCTTATCTTCTTCGGTAGGTTTTATCGTCTACGTCGACCCGAGGCTCGGGACATTGCTAATCCTCCGCAACTTCGGAAACTTAGTTTGGCAGGATTAGATTTCCCCCCAACTCCCTTTATCCCGTTAGAACGCCTGTCCCGGGAGGAACGGCACGCAACTTGGTCCTTAACATTTTCATGTGTGCAGCATACTTTCATTTATTTACTTATAGGACTTTCCGAAGAAATGCAGGTTGCACTCGTGAATGAATTTTTTATAAAAATGTCTTTAAATCTTCAAAAAATTTCTTTATTATCATCGATTATATTATGCTTCTGGATGTCAAATGCATAAATTTATACTCGTATGTATAAAAATCAATTCAGGAAATGAGTGAAAAGCGGCAGGCGAAAAAAAAGAGATAACAGGAAAATATGGACTGAAGAATCAAAAGAGAACTGATGAATATGTAAAGGGGATTAGTTTGGATGGAGTTGGGGATCTAGAAGAGAGAGTATATTGAAGGGAGAGATAAGGGACCAGAAGTGAATTCAATATGGAAAGATTTAAACTGAAAGACAATAGAGGTGAAAATACACGGAAAATATGGAGAAAATAATTAATAATAAACACAGATAGATAGAGACAGAGACTGAGTGAAATAAATGGGTGATGTGGGTTTAACGGAGGAAGAAAAAGTAGAGAAAGAGGAAGAGACGTAGATTGAGAGAGATGGGCATTGAGTGAGAGTGTGAGAGGGCTAAAGTGAGATGGAGAGAAACAGGTGTGTGAGTGAGAGGAAGAGCTAATGTCAGCCAGAGCTACATGGGTCCACAGGACTTGAGAGAGAGAGTGAGAGAAGCAGCGACAGAGAGAAAGAGAGAGACTGCGAGTGTGTGTGTGAGAGAGAGAGAGAGAAAGAGAGAGGGAGAAGCAGCAACAGAAATAGAAAGAGAGAGAGTGAGGGGAGAGAGACAAAGAAGCAGTGACAGAGAGAAAGAGAGTGTGTGTGTCTGAGAGAGAGTGAGGGTGGGAGAGTGGGTGAAAGAAGAAAATGAATGTTGAATATTTAAATTGCTGGATTTTAATGGTTCTTCCGCTATATTTTTGTCACTCCATCAATTTAAACATCTTTCTCATCCCCCTCTGTCTGTATGTCCGTCTTTCCGTCCGTCTGTCCCTCCCTCCCGCCCTTCCTTCCTCCCTCCCTCCCTCCCTCCCTCCCTCCCTCCCTCCCTCCCTCCCTCCCTACCTCCCTACCTCCATCCCCCCCGTTTATCTGGGGATACTCATGCCGTACAAGGCCAAAGCACATAGGAACAAGACGTTGACGACCGGTTGGCCGGTCATGATGAAATGCAAGCGTACCTTCAACTATCTCGACCATATAGAGAAGCCGGTCGTGTATTACGAGTACAAAGTCAAGACGAACGTATTGAACTGTAGGAAGACCCAGACGATACTGGACAATACGGTGGAACATAAAACGGTTATGGGCGGTGAGGACATCCGTCTCACTGTAGGGGAATTGACGAGCGTCGGATTCAAGGTGGCGCGTGTAGGCACGATGAAAAGCGTTCCCCCGTCCGACCTGGCCTATACGACCTACACGGAGGAGCTGGTTTGACGAGGGTATGCTTCACAAGGATCCTAACCTCATCACATAGAGGCAATTTAATGTCATATAATCTACTCCTGGTAGGTATCGACCCCACAACCTTAGAATCACAGTAGAAAATAAACAATTTATGGGCTTCTGGTAACAGTCAATCATGACAGTAGAAAGGCTTACCTACTAGAATATCTAGGGAATTGTGAAAAGGATTACAGTTTAAGGAACTAGGAATACTGAAGGTTGGCCATATTACTCCCTGTACGGAGTGCATAATAAGTAACTGTTGAGCTCCACCTTACGAGACTGCATACAATCTTACCACTTCCCATAGGATGGGATCTAACATGGGATGGGAACTGGCAGGAATGCTGGTAGATCTGAGCCATCCTGGAGGGCGTATAACCCAGTCAATCAAGTCTTGACGGCAGGTAAAGCGGGAAAGCTGGTCTGAATTTATGACAATTTTAAGAATAGAACTGTACCCCAGTAGAAAATTAATAAATGTCTTTCAAAATAACAAATGGGTCTTTTCGGGGCCAATATTATTTTATTTTGAGAAACACAGAAATTATCGGGAAAATCGTTTATGCATTCCATAACAAAAATGTAATACCTTCTATGAAAGTATGAATCCTAAATAAAAGGCTAAGGTTTTTTATTTTTTTTTATTATTTATCCAATGCCCGTCAGTGGCGGTTGAGCCATTTGACGCCGAGCCTCCCAGTATCGCGTCGTGAGGTCAGGAAGATGGATCAGTTTGGGGCAGACGAGGAGGTGACTTCCCACCATCCTTCCGCATGAACATAGTGGGCAAATGTCCGAGTCTGCTAAGCCAAGGCGGTCAGGCGATCGCCGTAGCAGATTTAGCGTTACCCAGGGTGCACCACGTGGAGGCCTGCTACTCTAAGAGGCTAAGGTTAAAGGATACCAATAATATATGCATCAATGCTGCCAACTACCTGTTTACAATTCTTTAATAATGATACGTGACAGTTGTTAGACCTGAGAGTACTTCAAAGTCGCTGACATTATCGGAATGTGGACACTGTCATACATGGTAATGACAACACGTTCTCGCTTCTCGTATAACTGTACACAGATTCCTGTGCATATCCACATGTAAACACACACCTCACACGCATGTTCCGCTATGCTCGCAACGTAAATAGGTTTTTGGAGGCTGCTCCCAGAGCTTCACGCCTCCACAGATGATATTTACTGGCGCTGTTGACGGAAAAAAGGCTCTTGAAATCCCTTTGTAGGATCAAATAAAATTTTTGCATCTTTCTGTTTCCTTTACTTAAACCATTAAATTCATGATCTGTAGCTGTTACTAACTCCTTACAAAAGGTCCTGCTCGTATAACTGTACACGGTTTCCACTGGATGTCCACATGTAAACACACAACTCACACGCATGTATGCTCGCAACGTTAATAGGTTTTTGGAGGCTGCTGGCAAAGCTTCAAGCGTACACAAATGGTGTTTACAGACGCAGATGACGCAAAAAAACTCTAGAAACCCCTTTGTAAGGTCAAATAAAACCACTGGTTTTAAAGGTCTATCTTTTTGTTTCTTTTACTTAAACCACTAAATTCATGGCCTGTAGCTGTAGTAACTCCTTACAAAAGGTCCTTCTCGTAGGAACTGCGTACAAGCCCAGAACTCTCCATATATTTCCTTTGTAATACTCCTCCATTCCAAACTTAACTAAAATTAGTATATCTTAGTTAGGAGAGTCTCCCCGTGGTCGAGTGTCTAACGCCTTGGATTCTGATGCGGAAGAGGCGGGTTCGATTCCCACTTGCAGCAGATTTAGTTTTTGTTTTTTTTTTCATTTCAATGCCCGGTGAAAGAGTTCCCTGCACCACGATGGATGTTTAGGAAGGGTGAAAACCTATAGACAGCTCGGTGCTAATTTTAGTTTGGATCAATGTCAAACGTCTGACTCTACGTCTCTCAATGTTGGTCATCCAACCTTTAGCGACAGCCAAGGGAATTCGAGGCCTTTATATATATATATATATATATATATATATATATATATATATATATATATATATATATATGGTAAAACTGAAGGAGAGCGTCCTAGGCACCGATTTTTTTCAAATTTTGCACTAAACACGAATCCGTTAAAAAAAAGAAAGAAAGAAAAAAAAAAAAAAAATCTCAACTAGGAAAGAAGTTATTAAACACTAAAGTTCACTGTTATTGAGGTTAAAGTTGGCGTAAACAGCGTATTTGTAAATATGCGCATGCATACATCTAACATTGGGAAACAAAGAACTCTCATTTGGAATGTTCATAAACTATTTATAACCTCCATATTATCGGAATTCTATCCAGAACAGCGAGTTTGATTGACTAGAGTTTTGATATCTTCTTGAGCGAACGCACAGCACGTCTGCCCAAAAGTCGTCCTAGACATTCTTCTTAATATGCATGTTTATTAATACGCCAACTTCTGTAACCTCCGTAACAGTGAACTTTAGTTCTTCATAACTTCTTTCCTTGTTGAGAGCAACCTTTTTTTTTTCTAACGGATTCGTGTTTACTGCATCAAAATACGTTCTAGTGCAAAATTTGAAAAGACTCGGTGCTGTGGACGCTTTCCTTCAGTTTTACTATATATATATATATATATATATATGTGTGTGTGTGTGTGTGTGTGTGTGTGTGTCCCAAATGAATGAAAGGTATGAATGAAGTAGGGAGGAAACACGCTAACAGCCAAAGTAAAGCAGCTAAAAATATATGCTTCAAACATAAGTGAAGTCCAATTCTATTAACATAAGTGAAGTCCAATTCTATTACCCACTTCCACACAGCACAGATATTAACTGAAAACTGCATACTTCCTCAGAGCTCAATTTCACCAACAACAACGCTGACGTTTAACGGCTATAGCTGTGTTGACGGCACCAGTTACCGTAGATCTCCGAAGTTAAGCAACGTCGGGCGTGGCCATTATCTGAATGGGTGACCGATCAGTTGCTCTTGGCATTATAAATGGGTGGCAACCTGTAGATAGCTTGACGTTAATAGCCCAATTGTTGATACGCCGTTAAGCACATACTTACCAATAACGAAAACGACATTGACGCCCATGAACGCTTACTTCACACTTGTTCAAAGACAACACAACTAAGAAATACATTTAAAAAAAAAAAAAAAAACACTTGCCAGTGGTCAAAAAAACATTAATTAGGAAATCACTTGGCAAGGAGTACTTAAGATTTCCCTGTTACATACCAATGACGAACTGAAGGAGGAAAATACTCGAATTGCAATAAAAGCGAATGAATAGTTCCTGAACGTCAGATACATAGAATCATGGAGTTCCCAACTCTCCCTACCTCGCTGCCAGGGAAATTCTGCTGTTAAGTAGATCTTTGGGAAGCAGTACGAATACCAATTCATGGATAGTCTTGCTTTCACGCGCTTGAGGGACCTGAGACGAACATATCCTACACTTTACATTTTACAGGAAAATGGTTTGTAAGACGTAATTTTTAATTATTCAATATATTTGTTGACCTTTTCCAAATTTTTTGCCCACTGATATGTAAAACATCGGAGTCGCTGGAACTGTGTCTTAGCGCGGTTCCATTCCTATCCCTAATGGCATTAGTAAAGGAATAGAAGCACTTATTGGTATGGTTTGACCTTTCATGAAAATATAAAATAAACCCTCAGAAAAAGGGAACTTTAAGGCGCCACAACAAGAAATGCACAGTATCCTAAGCGGAAATTACTCCGTCCTCTGCCACAACGTTCGCTCTTGAAAACACTATAACAACGTTTCTCATCTTGTTACCTTGTTTTACTGGAATACTCATTTTACTGTTAAATGCAATTACAACAAGAAATTAAAACATTAAGTAAATGCAGACAACATTTTGTTCAAAAGAGGAAAACGACCTAAGTTTCAAGCACTTATTTTTCCGATTGACTTCGCCCCATCGGAAATTACATTAGAACCTCTTTTGTAGGCAATTTAGTAAGCTTTTGTGATATATATATATATATATATATATATATATATATATATATATATATATGACAATCAATAAGTCGCCAGGGCTAATTCTGCGTAGGAGAATGTGCTCGGCATTAAAAATTCTATTTATTACAACAACAAAAAAACAATCATCCATTATTTGTGATCTGTAATTTTGGCAACTCTTATGCCCAAAGCTCTAATTTTTATGTATTTTCTTTTTTAGTTTACACTAATGGGAATCGTTTTGTTGAATGCGAAACACATTCTCCTACGCTGAATTACTCCACCCTTAAAAAAAATACTATTTAAATAAATTCAAGTGCCTTTTTTTGGAATTTCAGATGGGGAATGCAAATGAAAACTTATTTTTACAGAGAACTACTTGACGCATCGAAACCCCGTTTGCACGGTTCTTCCTTGTCTTGTTAGTACATTTTTAGCGCGGTTCCTCCCTCCCCCATAGGGAGGAACCCCGCTTATAAGGTTGATACAATGAAACAATCTGGAAGTGCCGACAAGAAAATTTCGCGTTTCAGAACCCCTAGAGACCGAAAATAACGGTGGTCCAAATTTGTATATATATATATATATATATATATATATATGTATATATTTATATATATATATATATATATATATATATATATATATATATTTGTCTGTTCGCTCTCTAGGTCGAAGACGAATGGTCCGATTTTGATGAAATTTGGTACAAAAATCAGTCGTCCAATATGAAAGGTCAAGTTCGTTAACCAGCAAAATCCGCCCACTGGAAGATGGAGTTTGGGGCGAAATTCGCGCTGAAAAAATCGTAACGCTTACGTTTTTGAGTTCATAAGCTTGTAAGTACTCTTTTTATAGGCTTCTTGGGCTAGGAAAACGAATGAAACCATTTTCAAGGCGATAGCTTTAACCGTTTTCGAGAAAATTGGAAAAATAGTTTTTGAATACCGTTTTTGGTTTGGGTACTTAGAATCATGGGATTCAGTTGAAACATTTTCTGCATGTTCTACTTTCATTAAAACTAATATGTTGAAATTTTGGTTACGTTTGGAGTTAAGGAAGGGTTAGAATAAAATATTTTATTAACAGACTTAAAAAGTTTTGGTAACTTTGTATATTTTCCTTAATATCTCGAAAAAGGTTGAGAATCTTGGTAAACAAAAGAATACCATTAGAAAGCTTACTAAATGCTCTAAAAAAAAGATTCTGATGAAAGTTTTGATTAGGCGATGTCAATCGGAGAAATAAGTGCTTAAAACATTAAAGTAATTGATTTTGCTTATTCGAACTGTTCTTTTTGTCTGTTGGAACCGCGCTAAGATGACGCAGTTCCTGCGAGTCGGACTTTTTAAAAATATAATGCAAAATAAGGGTAAAGAGGAAACCTTTCCCTTCAAAGGTCTATTTGAGCCCTTAGAAGTGTTATTTTCTTATTTCCGAGTGCACCGTTTTATAGATCTCGACGACCACTACAACTTTGCCCCTATGAAGAATGTTGATATCTCAAACCGTTTAGTCGTTATTTCTCTTTTGGCCCGCTTATCTGTGCCACCCTGTATGTACATATAGGTAGTTGGTAACAGCTTATTAAGTCTTCAATAGTTTTGTATTTTATATTACATTTTTGTCGTGGAAACGTTTCGGCTATAAGCCATTTTCAATCCAATTGTCTGTATGATCTTGCATTATTTTTTTATATATACATTATATCTTCAGGTTATGTGCTTGTAAATTTGGTATTATTTGAGGAAGAAATTTCATTTGTTATAAAATTGTATGGTTCATGTCTCTCATGTGGAATTGCTTATATATACAGGTCCTGCGTGATTTTCTTTTTCAATATTAAGCATTTTTATGTGTATTTTCTTCTTTTGCAGGTAAGAAGGGGCAGTCCTCGCATTAGTGGCCAACCTCTGTTATCAGTGAGTTTAACATATTATCACCTTTATTAATATTGTATTTTGCTTGTATTATTAGCATAATCAGCACTATAGTACACTATAACAGCACTATGGTGGTACTCTAATTCGTTCTAGTTCCTCTAAAGCTGAGCAATGTTTATCACGTTGTTCCAGACATGAATTACCCGGAAGGTCTTGACCGGTACTAAGATATATTTAGTGGGAGTAGATTGATATATGTCGGCAGCGATGAGGTTGGAAGGTCCAAAAATAATTCTAGCATTATCTGGTCTAGATTATGGATGTCATTGTCCTTACTCAAGATAAAATAAAATTAATCACTTACATCCAATGAAGAAATTTAATAGAATATTTTTTGTGAGGATAGTCATCCTAAGGGGGCGAAGTTAGCTCAATGGTAGAGCACTGGACTAATAAGTTGGAGGACCTGAGTTCAAATCCCGAGTACTAAAGATTTTTATCTTCTGGTGTCTTTGTTCATGGGTTGGATTCTGCCTCTCTAGCCGTCCCTAGGCCAACCCAGCCTTTAAATAATTTATTAATGGGTACCTTGGTGCTAATGACCCTAGCAGTCAAAGCAGCAAAGGGGAAAATGAGGCATAGTACTGACCACACTATCTCCCTAGTGTGCCGTATGGTCATGAATCAGATACCTCTACAGTATCTGCCCCTCAGGGCCCCCGTTGCCTGTTTTGGGACTGATTATAGTTAACTTAAAACGTGTTTCATTCGATTTTCTTCCCTGGAAATCCGAATCAATATCAAATCAGAGCAAACCAAAACCTACTCCAAAGTAAATCGGTACAAATTGAGACAGAATAATAAGCATTTAAAGGAAAAAATTAAGACTACTTAAAAACAAGTCAAAAGTAATTCATCACAAACCGAGACAATATAATCGCCACACCAAAGTAAATTGGTAAAAATCGAGGCAGAATAATAGCCATTCAACAATAATTCAACCAACATCGAGACAATATAAAATCGAATCAAAACTAAATCATCACAAATGGAAACAATAAAATAGCCATTCCAAAAAACAAAAAAAGAATAACACGGAGATAAAATAAAACCCCACAAATCCAGACAACATAACCGCTACTCCTAGATAAATTGGTAAAAATCGAGGCAGAATAATAGCCTAAATATTAAAAAATCGAAAATAAATCAACAAAAATCGACACAACATAAAACCAAAAACTCGTCAAAAGTCAGTCACGAAGAAGCCGCTTAACTAAGCAGATTTGTCAGCGCATGGGTAGTGTACATTGCATTCCGGAACAAGTTTCTTAAAATACAAAAAAAAAAAAAACTATATACAATAGTTTGACGTTTAATATTTGTAATGTACGGATGGCTCAATTATTACTTTACTAATTTTTTTTTAGCACTTTCCTCCGAAGGAAAGTAGCTATTGAGGTTGGACTCATGACGGAATTTTTGAAAAATTTCTTCAAATCTTTATCGATCCTACCTAGTAGACACCGAAAATGACCCCCGTTAAAATTTATATATATATATGTCCGTTAACACGATAGCGGCCAGAGTTTTTGTTTTTTCGTCACGAAAATTGGTATATAGCATTCAATTAGCAAACGATTGAACGAGTTCGTTAACCACCAAAGTCGGTCCACCGGAAGGGGGGTTTACCCCGAACCCAAAACACTAATTTGACTATGTCAGCCGTAATATTTGTTATATTTCAACGAAACTTGGTATTCTTAGTGGTAATATAGAGAGAAAAGTGAGATATAAAAATGAACTAAATCAGTTCATTAGAAGGGGGGGTTTACTCCGGACCCACAATACCAATTCGCCACTACCAGCCGTGATTTTTGGTATATTTCGACGAAACTCGGTATTCGTAGTGGTAATCTACAGTTAAATATGTGTTGTAAAAATAAACTAAATCGGTTCATTAGAAGGGGGGGGGGGGTTTACTCCTGACCCAAATTCTTAATATACTCATACCGGTCGTAATTTCTGCTGTATTGTAACAAAACGCGGTATACGTCGTGGGTAACTCATGAGAAAGAAGTGTTGTAGAAATGAGCTGAATCGGTCAATCGGAAAGCGGGGGTTTAATTTGTAATATATTTCAATAGAAAAGCCCGTCAGACGTAGGTTCACAAAGCCGCCGCAAGGAGCGCTTTCTACCACTAGAGTGACTGTATCCTGTTCCTGCGTTAGATCAAAATACGATAATATGAGGTTTTTTGTATTTATTACGAAGTGTAATAGGTACCATGTGTAAACATAACTCTGGAAGCAAATTATTAATTGATCAGTTACTCATTACAAATTTAAAAGAGAACTATTCATGTTTTTATTTTATTTATGTAGGATATTTTAAGCAAATTGTTCTGGAAAGCAATCTACACTACCCAAATTCTGAGGAAAGTGCTTAGTTATGCAGCTCCTGCGTGACGGACTTTTTTTTCTTTCAAGAACTTCTTTCATTCATTAGTGCAAGCTCTATTGGGTTTTAACTTGGGAAAGTGCCAGAAGTAAATAAACTCATAGGGGGACGATTACTCAAAAATCAATTCGCATCACCTAGTCAGAAAATAACTACTGCTTCTAAATAAATGAAAAATTTGCCTCTTTAGAGTTAATCTATACAATTAAAATTGTTCTAGACATTTTTTTTTTCTTTTTTTTTTAAACGACGCACAATGGTGCCAAATGCCCGATTTTGGGAAAACACCTGTAGGTATTTCAGTATTTCTGATTTCGGTATCTTTTTTAAGGTTTTTTTTTGTGCTGAGTCAAATGAGACCACTACCAATTCGATAGAATAATTATTTTGGAAGATTAACGAGTTTTATATTAAGAATTTAACTGTTTTACACGAGATAGTTGATGGATCTCACTGTTACTTGCTTGTACAAAATGTTTAACAACCCTCTGCACAAAATAATAATGCCTAAGAGATTTTTGGTAAAAAATTCGTATTGATTGGGACACCTTCATTTTATTAGGCTGCGCACAAATACGGCAGTCTAATTTATACACAGCGACTTCAAAACAAGTACTTTTATGCAAAACTATGCAAAGAGGATAGCGAAGTTATGCTTCTTTTTTTTCTTTTCTTTTTTCTACACCAAATAAAGTAATGATAATTCAGTTTCATTACAAATATCTTCACAACCTGAATACACCAAGTTCATAAAAATGTTTAGCAAAAATGAAAATTTGTTTAAAAGCTACGTATACACACTAGACATACTGGGTAATAACAAATTTTGAGGAATAAAATAAGTATTATAAAATAATTTTTTATTTTTTGTAATCATAACTATTAATAAAATCGAAAAACAATATTAAGGAAAACCGGGCTGTTAACGCTGGGCTATCTACAGGTTGCCACCCTTTCATAATGCCAACAGCACGTGGTCGGTCACCCATTCAGGTACTGACCACGCCCGACGTTGCTTAACTTCGGTGATCAACGGGAACCGATGCATTCGACTTGGCTCTTGCCGTATGCATCGGATTTTTCACCCTAATAAAATATGTAGGGTCTTTTTGCGAATACCACATCCAGTTACTTTTGAAGTTGCAGTAGTGATTTATAACAGTTACTCGTACTCCCTGATAAGCTTACTGATTAGCTTACAGGTTCTTTGCTGGTTATCTGTAACTACTTGACACGTTATCTACGGTTATAATCCATATTAGATAATGGCAAGCAATATTTATTAATTATAAGGTTAATATGATCAAAATCAATTCTCTCAACTACGAAAAAAGTTATTAAGCATTAAAGTTGACTGTTTTGCAGGTTATGAAGGATAACGTAAACAATGATATTTGTAAACACACATATTTTATTCCTTTTCTCTCTCTCTCTCTCTCTCTCTCTCTCTCTCTCTCTCTCTCTCTCTCTCTCTCTCTCTCTCTCTCTCTCTCTCTCTCTCTCTTTCCCTCTCTCTCTCTTTGGATATTTTACATTTATTTAGCATTATGGGCATACTTGCTATGCGTTTCCGCTCGCTACGCTCACTCAAGAAGATATCAAAACTCTAGTCAATCCAACTCACTAAAATTAATAGAATTCTATTAATTTTTCCGATTAAGAAACCAATCGCTTTTTCTTTGTCAGGAACATCATGAACTAATTGTAAAAGACCCATTTTTCTCACTAACATAAACAGAGCTTTTTCATAAACATAAGCTAATTCACTGGTAAAGGTTCCTTTACTCCCAGCAAGAACCAATACAATTGGTCATCGGAATCCTCCAATAGAAAGGGAAAGGAGTTATGCGCATGCGCTGAATCACTGATACAATCACTACTGCTACTTCAAAAGTAACTGGAAGTGGTCTTCACAAAAAGACCCAATATATATGTTATTTATAAGTTGTAGATTGGGGTTTACATTATGTCCGAGATCCTATTTTCCCCTTGACTTATCTGTTAAGGATTTTCCTTATTGGCCGATATTGCCCTAACTGAGAGCACTTCCTTGTAGAAAAAGAAATGATAAGAGAAAAGGTCATGTCCTCGGTTTATCATCAGCAGGAAAACAGCTTTCCAAACAACACTAACAACTTTCCTGAAAATAATCTTTATGTACTGTTTTGGGGACATTTTATCTTTATTTTATTCACTTTAACATTATTAAATATATACCAATTAAGGATATATAATTATTAATTCTATAGATCGATTTAAGTTAAGTCTTCTTCCAAAATTAATTGCAATGTTTCTGGAGCATACAAAAAAGTCTCTCGTGCTATTAAAAAAGGAATAGTAGCAGTTATTGCTGGGGAAAATAGATTTAAGGCGCCAAAACAGGAAACTGACAGTATCATGGCGACTTCCCCCACCTTCTCAACGTTCGCTCTAGGAAACACTATAACTATGTTTCCAACAACCAGTATGATTAAAATAAGCAACAACAAGTTAAAATGTTAGGTAAACAGATACAAAAATTCGTTCAACAGAGCAAAACTAACAATTTCGAATTTTCAAGTCCTTATTTATCCGATTGACATCACCCCATCAAAATTTACATTGGGATATTTAGTATCCCAATGTAATAAAATTAAAAAAAAAAAAAATCCCCTAAAAGGAAATAGTAGAATATATCGAAAAAATATATACACAGTACAAGGTGTAATTTATTAAATATATATATATATATATATATATATATATATATATATATATATATATAAACAAAATACAAGGGGGAAAAAAAGGGAGGAAGAAAAAAAAAAACTCCCTGACTTCCTAAGCACGCCCTTCACCAGGGACATGGGATTTGCGGGTGTGCGTTACAATAACACGGTAGGGCGCTGACGCCCGAGAGGTTTTTGGCCCCATATTATCCAAACAAACATTGGGATTTTTTGTAGAGAATTTAGTAAGCATTCGAAGCGTTATTTTTCACTTACCACGATTCCCCAACCGTTTTCGAGATATTTTAGAAAATATAGGGAAAACTTTTTATGCCTGTTAATGAAATATTTCATTTCTAATACTTCCTTAATTCCAAACGGAACCAAAAATTACCTATCATAAAACGTCCGGAACAACTTCCGACTGAATTAATCGTTTCTGAATGCCCACTCACAAACACACAAACAAACAAACAAAAACATTTATTATATTTGCTCTTGTGGTTGCATTACTGTGGAATGTGCTCAATTCGCGGAGCTCCTGTGTGCCGGATGCTTAGTCATTGTAATCATGCGTTAGCTGAGTGTTATTTTTGTTATTAGTCACACGAAATAGTACAGAATCATGCGTCAGACATTTTTCCCCAAGGCTTGTTCCTCTACTGTACGGCAGTGTCACTTCTCTCTAGTCACTGTACATATAGTAGTTTTAGTATTATCAGTATGATAGTGATATCGGCCGTTACATTTTATCGCTCCACTATCACAGGACAAACATCAAGCGAAGATTTAAATATTTTTCCGGAAATTGAGATAAATTAATCAAGCCATTATTGAAAACAAAACTATTAACAAGGGGCCAACGGCCATAGCCACGTTGAATGCACCGGTTCCCGTAGATCACCGAAGTTAAACAACGTCGGGGGTGGTCAGAACCTGAATGGGTGACCGACCACGTGCTGTTGGCATTAGAAAAGGGTGGCAACCTGTAGATAGGCCGCCTCTAATGGCCAAGTTGTAGATGCGCCGTTAAAAAAATATATAAATAAAAAATATTATCAAGGGATATCGCCTTTAATTATAACTCTCAATTGAATTTATATCATTATAAAACATTGATAACGGACTTAGGACATATACCATGATGGATTTCTTGGATGTACACGTGGAGTGGAGGTGACACTATTGCAGGCAGGCATGACAAACATATTAACACATTCAACACGAACTACCTAATGAGGTTGACTCATAAATGAAAACACATACATTCTCCCTACCATACGCCTAAAATTACATGTTATAATTTATATATATATATATATATATATATATATATATATATATATATATATATATATCCCAGAGGGTGAAACAAAATTCAGTCTTCCCACAAATTTTCTTTATTTTGCACTAGGCCTTTCAACACAAATGTGCCATCATCAGGTGCTAACAACAAATAAAAACATGCATTAATATTGTTTGACTCCTTAATAACAATTAATATTGTTTGACTGTTGTTGGACAGTATACTTTCCGTTGGGGGGAGTAGTGTGCCCCTTTTTGTCAAGTGAACCTCTCCCGTCGTTTATGACTAGTCC
The DNA here is from genome assembly GCA_946811695.1 of Gonocerus acuteangulatus. NCBI lineage: Eukaryota > Metazoa > Arthropoda > Insecta > Hemiptera > Coreidae > Gonocerus > Gonocerus acuteangulatus. The sequence continues at coordinate 14,258,416 of OX328124.1, read as the reverse complement.
CACCCTCACCAGTCCTAGCCCGAACACAGCCCTGGTAACAACTATCACTGCACGGAGGTAGATATAAGTTCACAATTGTAATTATACATATATTATATAGTTAGCAAATATATTTTGTGTATATGGATGTGTGTATGTATATGTGAGTTTGTGTGTGTCTGTGAGTGTGTAGTCGTATGTATATAAATGTATATGTATCCTTGTGTGTTTGTGTATGTATGTGTGTATATGCATATATATATGTGTATATATATATGTGTGTGTGTGTGTGTATATGTGGATATATATGCACATATATGGTAATATAGCTATAGTAATAATACAATATAAAGTTACATTATTTTAAAAACTTCATTTGACACCTTAGTTTATGAATTTGTAATTATTTATTAAAAAACTGTAATCTATAATATTATATTCCAATTTTTACTATTACCGTTTGCTTCATATATTCTAACTATTAATTAGAATAATTAGACTAATTACTGTCCAACAACAGTCAAACAATATTAATTGTTATTAAGGAGTCAAACAATATTAATGCATGTTTTTATTTGTTGTTAGCACCAGATGATGGCACATTTGTGTTGAAAGGCCTAGTGCAAAATAAAGAAAATTTGTGGGAAGACTGAATTTTGTTTCACCCTCTGGAATTAAGCAACCCCACTACCGGAAAACATCAATAAAATATATATATATATATATATATATATATATATATATATATATATACCATAGTCCCCCCGTGGGAAAAATTCGATTTTCGAAAGCACTGATTTAGATAATCTGTTTTGTTCGGGGTTTTGTCTTTGTTTAAATCATTTTTTAATTAGTTGTTTCTTGTTTTAAATTGCATTTATCTGTAAAAATTGTATAATAATGAAAGAAAAAAAGAAACAGTAAGTAGTGTTTCTAGAGCGAACCTTGACAAGGCCAGGGAGTCATTTTTCTATGTCAGGTAGTGAGGTATGTACCCTTGCAACCATGACATATTTGGAGTCATGAATTGTTTCTTGAAAGGTCTAACCAAAATTCTTTTCGGTTAGACGCTTCTCTCACCAGCGGTGTTACTCCTCTCGTTGCTGCTATTTTTCGCCGGTTTCCTCTCCGGCTTTCTGAGTATTTATAAGAGGATGTAAAAATACTGATACTCAAATCGTTATTTGAGTAAATTAACATAATTTATAATAGAATTTCAAAGTTGTGGAAAGCAGATTGGATTGAATGAAGGAGTTATTGGGTTTAAAATTTCGAGGAAGGTTAGTGAATAAGACGCCCCCCCCCCCAGTAAGTTAGTGGATATTCTGGTTGTAGGAGGAACAGGTTTGGAAGGAGCGAGTACATGTCCCCCTATTTTTCTTAATTTGAGTACTACCTGTTCTCCTGGCTGCACTCCCAGTACAGGAATGATAATCGAGGAATAATTCTCCAGAACTTGCAAAAAGTCCATGCAATCAGGGGAAAATATGCGCGGGTTTGCGAAGTGGACTCTTTTAATTCTACCTACAGGTAGGAGACGTATTATATACGGTATGTATATATTTATACAAAAATATATATATGTATGTATATATTTACGTACGTATGCCGTTCCTCCATAGGGAGGCAGGAAACACGCTTTTCAGGTCGACCTTATTACGCAATCCGGAGGAGAAATATACAGGGTGTTTCAGGGTTAAGTGGCCAAACTGAACTAAGGACCTTATGGTGGTATGCCCACAAACGCTTTGTTTAGGAGATATTCACGCCTTAAGATTTTCATTGTTATGAATTATTTAGGTTTGTTAACTTATTTATTTGTTCCCATTACTTTATTAATTAAACGTAAACATTAAATATTGTTCAAGTGATTTCCTTGAGCATTGTGACAGGCTCAGCATCTTTCTTCAGCAGCAGCAATATGACGATATGTGTTATTGTTTCGCAAGATTTAATTATCCTTCATCGTGAGGAATTTAGATCATTGACTGGTCTTGCATAGGGTTTTTGTTTAATGTCACCCCAAAGAAAAAAAAATCCATTGTTGTCAGGTCGGGAGAGCGTGCAGGCCAAGCCACGTGTCCGGCACGGCCAATCCATTGATTGGTTTAACTAACATTTGACCATTGTCGTGGACCTCTTCCTTAATGTGCAGGACAACCATCGAATTGAAGCCTTGTAGTAGTTGTAGTGGAATATCTTCAACTAAATCATGCTTAGTTGTTTCAATATTCAGAAGCATATTCCTAAATAACTTTGAGAAGGTGGAGTGAGTGATTTCAACTTACAATTTTCCTTCTTGAGATGTCATTGTAGAAGGTAGATGGCTTCACTAAATACCAAAAAAAAATATGAACTGTTTCTATTCCAAGATTTAGAAATGACAGTACGAAATGTCGTTGAGATTACGCTGTTCCGCTATTGCGAGTCGGGGTTTTTAGAACACAATGTTTGAGGAACATTATTAAAAATAGGTCATATTCTACAGGTTAGGGCATTAGTTGCTTAGGGGTCACGATTGATTGAGTTTTGGGGTCAAGACCTTTCGTCAGGGGGTCAAACCATAACTTGGTTTTCATTATTTTTTTTTACAGTATTTTACCCATGACACTATATACCATCCGTAATGGTATATGGACCTGCTTATCTGAAGGCGATGTTATCGTTAAATAAGTACTAAGCAAATAACTCTTGTCATGGGCGTATATAAGGGGGGGCTGCAGCCCCCCCGAAATTTTGATTTCATG